>OW052220.1:148971046-149185546 GCA_932526605.1 Nephrotoma flavescens
ATGCATCTACCGCTGCCTGCTATATGGTTACGGTTCGTCTTGGTTTGGCAAAGCGCACAATTTGCTTCTTCCTTACACTCTTTTACTCGATGACCATCTTTTCCGCATTTGTAACAAAGGCGGGAGCGATCTACGTCACACCTATCTGATTTGGCTATATGTCCATACTGCCAGCACTTGTAACACTTTAAGGGCAATTTTTTCTCACGAATGCGGCAGATTACCCAACCAATACGTACCTTACTTTCAGCATTCATAACTTTAGCTACTGATTTTGGCACAGCCACTACTGCTGTTTGGGTACCTCTGTAGGCAGCTCTCAGTGACTTGATACAGTCTATCGGCAGATTTTGTGCATCAGCAAACTTATCCGTAATGGCTTTATGCACCTCTATTTTTGTTGTAGCCTCATCAATATCTTTAATTTCGATCATAACCTCATCCTTCGGTGCTAACGTTTGCACTGTTGCATCCGCACCAAGTGAATTTTCTAACGCGGCTTGGAATCCAATTTCTTTTGCGCGTATGTCTTCGCCTAACTCAAGTAGGAGTTCACCCTTTGCTGTCCTCCGTATGCGAGTAACCTTATCAGAGAGGTCGTTCAAAGTTGAATCCCCCTTCACTTTTTTAAGTATCTCAGCATAAGACAACGATCCGCTCTTTGTGATCCGGATGGCATCAGGGCGAGGACGCGGGGTCCTTACACGTTTCTTCCTTTTTCTGGTTCTTTCCACCTGCCATTCGGGGCCCTCCTCATTGTCGGGCTCGTTGGGGTCTACTGGGTTTTCATATGGACTTATGACTCCTAGATCCTGGGTTTCACCAGGTTTCTTTTTTCCCTTTTTCTGGGCTTGTCCAACAGTTGGATGTGGCTCATGCGATCTTCTCCTTTTACTGTTGGTATTAAGTGCCGTTTTTAATTCGGCTACCAACGGCACTATCCTTTCTTCCATGTTTCTCGGACTTGAGATGGTTGGCGAAGTTTGAGTCTCGCAGCATACCGTTATCTGCTTAGCCAACTTTGCAATTGTCTGCGTTGTTTCAATTTCCTCCGCTAATTTTGCACTCTTATATGAGTGTTCGATATAAAGGTTTTTGATCGACGTGGCAAGCCTCTTTATCTCGTGGTGCACATTACTTCTTCCCCTGATGTAATCGCAGAGGAGATCAATTTTTCTTCCCATCAGAATAAGGGCATCAAGCTGATTATTGTCCGAAAGTAAACCAGGCGTTTCCTCACCTACAGAGCTACTACGAGGCTTAGGCGATTGAAATAATCTGGATTTTTGTTGTAATACCTTCGTCACAGGCATTATTTTCTCTCCTTGCCCTGCAAGATCCAAAGGCAAAGAAATGTCCCTCTGGATATTTGGAGGTGATCTCTGGAACATGTTACTACTTTTAAATGGGTCTACGGCCCCTGGGCTAGTTACCGCTGCCTGCCTTGTTCATAGGAGCTCCTCGTTTCGCCAATAAAAATTGACTTGTAGCTCCTATTTCTCCTGCAAATATATTTGCTTCACTTGTAGTTCCATATACTTCAGCAGCCAAGTTTTCCACTACTGGAGTACTGCGGTCGTTTGCTAACGACGGCTGGGAGCCCGCTTGCTCACTCCCCGAAGCCGCCGGCACTAAGGTAATCATCCTTTGCGCCGTAAACGAGTTTACATTATCCTCATTCATCTCGGTGTTTTGATCGGGGTGGCCTTCCCCTAGCATTTTATACCTACTGCCAGGTAAGAAATTCAGCCGCCTCTTACATGAGGAGCAGACGCTGTTTGAAGCCGCACCTCATGGTGAACAGACGCTTCTTGCAGGTTTTGGTCCACGAGCGGTATTTTATTTCCCACTTACCCGCCGGTGTACCGGTGAGGGCATCCCCCTATCCGCCACCTGGAGACGTGCCCGATAGGAGACTTGCAACTCCCACGGGTGTGTGTGTGTGTGTGTGTGTGTGTGTGTGTGTGTGTGTGTGTGTGTGTGTGTGTGTGTGTGTGTGTGTGTGTGTGTGTGTGTGTGTGTGTGTGTGTGTGTGTGTGTGTGTGTGTGTGTGTGTGTATGTGTGTGTGTGTGTGTGTGTGTTTGTGTGTGTGTGTGTGTGTGTGTGTGGGTGTGTGTGTGTGTGTGTGTGTGTGTGTGTGTGTGTGTGTGTGTGTGTGTGTGTGTGTGTGTGTGTGTGTGTGTGTGTGTGTGTGTGTGTGTGTGTGTGTGTGTGTGTGTGTGTGTGTGTGTGTGTGCGTGTGTGTGTGTGTGTGTGTGTGTGTGTGTTGGTGAACAAGCACGCCATAACTTTTTTTAATTTGGTATTTCTGCCCAAAACTAAATATTATTTTCGAGTTGTTAATCGAGTTCATATTTTCACATTATTCATAAAAAAATAAACTAAATTAAAATGAATGGTAATATTCCATTGATTTATTATGAGAGGAAAGTAAAGACTCGGCGGTATAACGAATATTTACTTCATACTTTAGATTCATTCAACATTTCTGATAAATGGTAAGTACAAAGCAACTTAAACATAAGTTTATCAACATTATTTTAATGGTGAAGTAAATATGTGATTGTGATTTAAATTTATTAAAACATTTATTTTTCTTACAGTTTTATAGATACTTATCTTATGCCTAAAAGAATTGTTATCAACTTAATAGAAGAAAAAACCGCACATTAAGAAAAGTACCAACTTGTCAAAAATACCGTTACATTTAGAGGTGTTTGCTGCCCTAAACTTTCATGCTAGTGGTAGTCACTAGAGACGTGTCGGCTTGTGTACCCAAAAACTGTCGCGGCGGCTAAATTAAGTATGGAATTCCATGCGTAGTGGGATTAGTTGACGGTACGCATATTGCAGTTGCAATCATGCCAAAAAATGATGAGTATGCCTACGTGAGTAGAAGAAATTTCTATTCTATAAACACACAAGTGGTAATTAATTAAATTATTTCTGTTAATATTAAATGTTTTATTAATACACTAGTTTTTTTTACAGATATGTGATTTAAATTTAAGATTTTTATCGCTTAATGCCCGATATCCAGGCTCCACCCATGATGCGTTCATATGGCAGTGCAGCAAAATCAAGCCTATAATCGAAAGGATTTATGCTGTTTAGCGATTCGGCCACCTGTTTCCACAGCTCATTTTTTTTTAATTACCGCCCCGTTTCCGAATAGAACGTTGAAGTTCTCCAGAACGAATTCTATTAAAATGTTTTTTTCTTCGGCACCAATTCTATTCTAGAATAAATGTATGTGAGATAGTTTATAATTAGTAGGTACCCTTTATAGTTTATACTTCTTGCGTTATAAAAATACTATTGTTGTGAATGTATTGCAATCATTTTATCAACAAAATTTAATTTAATTTGTATAAAAAAAATATTTCAAAAAAATGTTTCGAATATACATCGATATAACTGTCGAATTGAGTAAATGAAAATACACATGTTATAACGGCTTTATAAAATTTAAAATAAAATCACTCACAATTGTAATAAAATATAATACAAATTGACTATCTAAATACTCACCATTTTTTAAATTTTAATTATTTTTTTATATTTTTATTAAAAATGTACATATGGTCTAAGTTGTGTTTATTAACATCACCGATTGTGATTGATGATGAAAATTTGATTTGCATCTAGCCTCTGAAGGGATTCGAACCCAGTACCTCCCGGTCCAAGTGCCGATGCTCTAACCACTGCACCACTTGTCCGGCCCCAACGTAATAAAAAAATAAAATCTATCATTTTACTGCTCAAAATCAAGCGAATAGAAGAGGTGAGATGGACGTCAGTATATCATAAAAAATCAACCGGAAACATTAATTTTGGTACCAGCCACCCTAAAAACGACACTTAGAATGTACAAACACAATAGAGGAAAATACACAATACATAAATATATGAAATAGTATGCTATACAACGTGGCCGCCGATAAATCGGCTCAAATTTGCTTACCGTCATTCCGGTAAATTATCTCTAGAATACCGGTAAATTCGGTATTATATTAGATTTTACACTACAATATAATTATTATATTATATATTACATAACTGTTTATAAAACGGTACAAAAACTGATAAAAATTAGGTATGCTTTTATCGAAAAATTTTGCAATTTTACTAAATTCCATAAAAGTAATTCCATAAAACCGTAATTCCATAATTCAGTAATTCCATAAAAATAATTTAAAAGAATTAATTTTTCATAATAATATTTCATTCTAACTGCAAAACAAATTTTGCGTTAGGAAGCGGGGGAGAGAAGGGTGTAAGATATACTAAATAAAAATAAAGTGAATACAATTGCATTTATTAATTAGCCCAGATGTTGCCGTTGTCCTTTATAATGCCACACAAAATATATTATAGAAAATTCGAGCACAACTTGTTGAAAGTTTTTTTCCGAAACTCCCGTTAGGCCTATTTACTATACAAAGGATTCATTCGTTCCATTGTTTTTAGTATTAAAGTTTTTGTGTTTTGTGAAACAAGCGAATGAATTATAACTATATATTATAAATTCAATAACTTCTTAATTGTATTGTATAAGTGAATCTTGTACTTTTGAACGGTTTTTAAATTTTTCGGTAAAATTTTTATAACGTGATAGTGTTAGTAGTTTTAATAAAAGGTGAAGTACATATCATAGAGTTTTGCATCAAAAACCCGCTAGTTGTATTTTTTATTTCGAATTAAAGCCTCTTGTAAGTTTGAAGATTTTTCTATTTCTACAAAACGAAATTTTTGATAGTTATTTGTTAATTACAGACTATCCATAATGGCAGAAACCCCTGTAAATAAAAAATCTGCTTGGTATTTTCACAACCGGATGAAAGATAACAACCCAGCAGCCTTCTTAAAATGTAGTCGGACAGCACCAGATAAATTTAATAGAAAGAGATATAATTCAACAGGCTTCAACAAGTGAAGCCAGCCATTCTAGTAGTTTCGTACATTCAAGTAATGTACATCACAAAATATTTTAAAGAAACTGTTGACAATAATTTACCAGAGTTAATCGCAAGTGTAAATGCACGTGATTGCATTTCTTTTAAAAGAATTTGCACCAATTACTAAAATACAAAGGATATAAAAACATTCCAAAGTCGCCGAATACTATTAAAAAAATTGTACTAGAGTATGGTTAATCCATCCAAATGACTTTCAAAAAAGAGCTGTTAGTAAGAAAAACCCAAGGCGAAGGTTTCAACATCACTTTTGATGAATGGATATCGATTAGAAATCACCGTTTTATGAATGTAAACGTACATGCTCACGATTCATTTTGGAATCTTGGTTTAATCCGAATGCAAGGATCAATGCCAGCCGAAAATGAGTTTCCATTCTTAATACGAAATTAACATAATTTGGTATTTCGCTCAAAAACGTAACATCAATAACTACAGACAAAGCTTCTGTAATGAAAAAAGTGGCAAGGCTAAAGCAACAGTTGTGCTTTGCTCACGGCATCCAATTGGCCACACTGAAAGTTATTTGAAAAAATATGATATTGTGGAAGAAGAAATATCAATCGAATCTAGTAATAGCAACAATGATACCGATGCCGGTGAAGAAGATTCAGATTGTGAGGAAACTGGAGATTTCGAAATAATATGTAAATATCAACATTCTAGTGTTCGACATCAACAAATCGCCCTAATTATCGGTAAAGTAAGACTAGTGGTTCTTATGTTTAAAAGATCGCCACTAAAAACGATATTCTCCAAAAGCATATCAAAATCGACATGAAGAAAGAGCTTAGCGTTCTTTTAGATACAAAGACCCGCTGGAACAGCTTCCTGTGGCCCTATTCTGGCTTTCCCAGAGAATAGGGAATTGGGGAAATATTTTGCTGTAATTACAAATTGCAATAATTCCCAAATATTTATTCCCCGTTCCCAAATGTATATTCTGGTAGACTGGGAATAATTTTTGGGGGAAAAATTTTTTATTTTGTTTTTTATAAACTAAAACGCATGTTGCGATCTTAATTCAAGTTTAATTTATTTTTCAAAGTATATTTATTACAAAAAATAATGTTCAGAAATTCGAAAAAGTACGCATTACAATTCCCTAAAAAAATAATTGGGAAAAATTAACGTCAAAACTGCTATAAAATGGAAATATTTTTTCCCAATGAAAAAAATTCCCAAGCGCCAGAATACACTTTGGGGAATAAATAATTCCCAACTGCTAGAAATACGTCACTAATTCCCAATTCCCTATTCCAGGGGAAAACCAGAATAGGGCCACTGGTGATGGAGCGATTTTATCACAAACATGTATCCGAAAAACTTTGATTGACATCGAGTTTGAGATATCCTTCTTTAAACCGGAATTACAATTATTGTCGACGATAACAACAGCCTTGTCGTCTATAAAAACGGCTGTAGTGGATGTGAAGAAAGAATGTAAATTTTTATATTGCGGATATTACGTTAAAGTTTATGCGCGATGAACTAACTAATCAGAATACACCTATCAGCGAGGAACTAAAAGAGGTTATTATGTTTAGAATCATAAAAAGGTGTACAATTTATTCCGATGTATTAATCTTATCTATTTGAGCCAACGTGTTCAAATGGATTGGACAATTATGGAATATGTAACAAGACGAATAAGAACGTGATTGCTAAAATAATTGTTGAGGTGCTTTGAAAATATGCTTACACAGAACTGGAATTCGAAATGGCTGAAGCGAGCGAAATATAGTTCAACAAAGGAAAATGAACCATCATCACAGGAAAAAGCAGCGTTAACCTTCAAAGAAAAATTAGATATAGCAATAAAAAAGACCAGCATCCAATTAATTGAACCACCAACTACTATCTCTAAAATGAGTACTGGGGGCTATTTAGGAGTTCGATTCGATATCGAGAGTACAAGATTCATATTTGATTTGGATGTGGTTCGAACGATTCTTATTTAAAATCAAAAATGAATCTTGTACTCTCGTTATCGAATCGAATTCCCAAATAGCCCCCGTTGTTTATTAAATGTAGTAAAAAGGGAAATGACGTTCTTCGAAGAGCAACATATAAAAGGAAAAAATTTAGACATGGTTCTTAAATACATTTTGTCCATTCAACCAACAAGCGTGGAATTCGAACGGGCTTTCTCTGCTGCTGGACTAATGCAACGATATGTAGATCCAGATTGACCGACGATGTTTTAAATATGCTGTGTTTTTTGCGGGCGCACATCGCCGAACAGAAGAATTTAAAGATCAACCATGAATAATCGTATTATTCAAAGATGTTTCTGAATTTAAATTGAAATGTATATAATATTATTAATGGACAGTAATGAAATTTTGCTCTGTTTTTTAATGAAATAAAAAAAGGGTTTGAAATAAATATTTATCAGTTATTATTTTATTTAAATTTTAATTAATCAAATTTTTGAATTTACCGGTAAATTACCGGTAAATCGGTTTCATTAATTCTTCATTAATTATTTACCGTTTACCGGTTTTTCAAAAATCGGTAAATTTGCAACCTCTAGTTGCAATAATTAAGTAAAGTGATCATCTTTAAACAACAATAACGAGACAGTGTACGGAAGTAAACTCAGTGAAAAATCCAAATTATTATTAGTAGATTTTACATTGGAATGGGGAGGGATTATCTGAAGTTCATAAAATTCGCACCTCATGGCTTTGTACGCCACTAACGCCAAATATTTAATAAGCATTTCTATGTCATAACTATGATTAGGGGATCATTCTTGTAATCGCATAACTATAGAGACATAATTAGACGTAATTAAGCTGTGTATCCAAACTAAATAAATTTTAGAATAGCAATAGCTGCAAGTATCAAAATATTGGTTGGTAAAAGTTTAAATAAAATAACTTCATGAGAAATCCTGTGAAACGTCTTACTAAAATCGGCGAAGATAACATCAACCTAATTCCCTCCCTTCATCATATTTAATGTTCTAAAGTGGTCGTGGACCGTGCTTTGAGAAAACCATGCTGATTGTCAGACAATAACGGTTTACAATAAAAGTACAGTGAATCATACTTCGGATAATTAAACAGATGTCAAAGTTGCAGCCGTTCTTTTGGATGGGAACTATAACAGAAGTTTTCCAAATAGATGGAAAATTCCAAGCGAAAGCAACTGAAGTGCCGTCAGCAGCTGAGCGGGAATATCAGTGCAATTTTTTAGGACGATGGATGGTAGTCCGCCAGGACCGGATGAAAAATCACCTTTAAGTTTGGAAATCTTTTGAATCACGGATTCATAACCAATTTGAATGGAAGTTAAGGTTAGTTGAATACAGTTATTCATGTACATATATAAAGTAATCTTCATCGGGTTCAATGTCGCTATTTGTAACAGCCAGACTGAAAAAGTTACAAAATGATTTGTTATGACTTTTGGATCATTAGAGGAATAATCTTTATACTTCAGAGTGCAAGGGTATTCGTCTGGTTTTTTCTTCAGCTCAATATCACTGTCGGGTTGAAGAGGGCTTCTTTGTTATTCGCAGGTTTAATTCAATAAAAGATCACCCTGACTTCAAATAATTTCAATATAAATTTATTATTTATTTATTTATTAATAATTATTTAATTAATTAATTTATTATAACTCAAAATCGCTGGTTTTATTAGCTTATATGTTATCGCCTTGATGGTTGTAAGCAAAAAAGAGGAAGAGTTTTTAATTCGAAGCTTCCTCCCTACCTATCCTAAACACTACCTTAATCAAGTTACATTTCAGTTTTAACAATTTTTATAATTTTATGGCACCTTTGAAAATTGCGCTATATAATACAAAATAATTAGAACAGTAATGCTATAATAATATTGTGAATTTGTGCCTGTGTACATGTAAACATCTTTTTTTCTTTATATAATTCAACATTGTGAATAGGTACTACGGAGTTCACAATTAATGTTATTGTTGTGTATTGTAGTGTTTATAAGTTGACAAATTTGTTAAGGTAAATAGTAAAATTTATATAAAAAACATAAAATTAAAGATTAAAATCTAATTACATATTTTAATTTTAGCTATTCTAAACTGGAAGCTGTTCTGTCTAAACTGTGTCTAAACTGGATTCAAATAGTAAGTATAGAATATTTTGAATATTCTAATAAAATGATTTCTTTGGTTTTAGATGCACAGACGATTATCAACAATCACCAGAAACCCTTAGGATTAGCAATTAGATTTGATTGCATGAGTCTGATATAATTCCCAAAAAGTTAGGTTAGGTTAAATCAGAGCCCGATTTAGTTTTAGGAATCTAATCTGTCAACGTTTGTTTCTACAGTTACGTGGTGGTGGTCATTCACTGTTATACTAAGGAAGTGGTATACGGAATGGATTGTTCAAAACATTCAAAACTGCAGAGTAAAAATTAGCAGTTTGTCTTTCTGTCATTGAAGTTTGCCAATAAATTTCTAAGTTTCAAAAGTCTGCCTTACGAAAATTGAATCGTTGTAGACTTTCAGAGTCGGCATTAAAACTGCCTTGTTCCAGACAATAGGTGATTAAAATGGGAGGACGGTATATATACCGTATATATACCGTGTATACATCTATGGCACACAGATTGGACCACCAAATCAAGCTGCCTGATCAGACTGTTCTTAATGTTGCTGATCTAAAATAGTTCAGAGTTCAACACATTGTCAGTGAGTAAAGTTTCTTTGGCGGTTAGTTCATTCGAAGTGACATAATGAGTGTTATCATCTGGTGCTTAAAAAATGTCGGATGCGCACTTGTTGGTTAATAGTTGGATCTCGCCTAATCAGATTTTCTGATGGAACACGGACAACACAAAAATTTGTGAATTTTTATTAGAAGATTTTCTCAATTATTATTGGAACACATTTCGTTGCGAGAAAGACAAGAATTGCGGCTTCAGTTGTATGGTGCACCTCAATATTTCCTCCAGCTTCCCGAAAACAATTAAATTTAATGTTTCCAAATAAATAGATTGGAATCCATTAAATGACCCGATTTAACGTGTATGCAATTTTATTTATGGGGAAAAGTGAAAGACTTAGCATACCCGGCCGAACCGAGGAATTTTGTAAAGCTGCGAAACAGGAGGGAGGATAATTCGCATGGCATTTCAGTCATAACGATCCCGAAAGCTATCGAAGAATCGTTATGCCTGAAAATTCCATTCGAATTATCTAAAAACTAAAAGCAAATTGGAGCATATACATTTTATAATTGTAAAACATAACTTTGTACATCTAGTCATTCTTTCTCGGGAACCTTATAGACTGGACCGACTGCAGATTAGTACAACTGAATTAGCAAAATTCCATCAAGTCCCTTAAGAAAGGAACACATGTTTGCAAATAAATTTTACAATTAGTGTGTAAAACTAAAATGTATAAACCTATAAGATTTCTTCTTCTGTCTCAAAAATTAGGCGGTCATACAGCGTGCATTATTAATTAGTATTAGAGAGAGATGGAGAGAAAAATAAATTTCATATGCTTTCCAGCTTATATATTAAAAGTAACTATATTTATGCACGTTTAATACGAATACAGTAAGAGTATGATGTTATATTCATGCATAAACGATAAATTGTCTTATGTTCAATTTTTATTTGTACATTCGTTTTGAAAACATTCGGTTTATTTCTTGAAACGGGTGTGCTCAAATCACTGATAAGGCGACATTTTGCCAAACATTTACAATAAAAGTCACTTTATATATCTTAATTTTCAATTTACTCATACAACTCACAATTGGTGAACTAAATCTTTCCTTACCACTTTTATCTCGCACAGTTATCTACTGCACCAATAATATATCTACTGGATTTAAAACGATGCGCAACAAAACGATTTTTTGGAATTTTTGCAAATCATTATAAATCTTTTTATTGAGAAAACGCTTGGTCGTTTGATGATAAAACACACAGACTAAAACAATATTATTTCAGGCTACTCGTATGGTTTGATCTTTTCGCTGTGTGAGTTCAATACGGAATACGTAATTCGTAAATAATTGATTAGGTTTTTTTCAAGTTGTAGAGCAGATAAGGCATTTATTTTTGAACGACAACTAAAATACGAGTACATATACGAATTAAAATCTATTTTTTTGTAATCAACATTTTGTAGAGGAGCAGCTTTTGTTCTCAGAACTTTAAAACCATCGAGTCATTTTATGAATAGTAAATTATTTTACACAGACGAAATACTATACATTATTTATGACTCAGTTAAAAACCCTCTAAACTTGGCGAATCGAAAACGAATCGCAAACGAGGAAATTTTTATCCCAGCAATATCCTAGCAAACAAACGTTGATAGCAGTATGAAATAGATTGGACCATTTGCACACGTCGAAGTGAGAAAATAAATAAATTTACTTCGGGTTCTTTTATAATACATGCAGATACACTGCATATTTATCCCCATTTAGGAAAATTTCTATTTCATTTTTAATTTTATCAGTGTGGAGATTTCATTTGAAGTGTTAGTTGATGCAGAATCTACTTAACCCCTTAAGGATCAAACCCGAGATATCTCGGGACATACTATCTGGTCCAAAAAGACCAAACCCGAGATAACTCGGGCGGTCACATGTTATACGTTACATTATGTATTTGCTCGAAATAACTAGTAAAAATTCTTATAACAAAATTATTATATTGAATCAATTAAGGATAATATATTTTATACTCTAGAACCTACGTCCATACTTCCAGGTTTACCAAAAATTGAATTAGACAGAATTAAATGGGGTACCGAATTAAAAAAGCCTGAATTAAAAAAGTTTTTTAAAAATGAATTAAAAAAGTTGATTTTTGTATGAACATCTGCGACTTATTTTAATTCATATTTTTAACATAAAATTATGAATTAAAAAAAGCGATTTAGAAAAATGAGAAAACTCAAAACTGAATTAACAAAGGCTTATGCTATTTCATTTTTAAAACACCTACCTTAATTCATTTTCAAAATGAATTAAAAAAGGCACATTTTATTTCATTTTAGTTTTAAATAAAAATGAATTTAAATGTAATATAATATATTATTTGTTTCCTATAGATTTCTATTTTTATAATTGTTGCCTCGTTTATTTATTATTTAATATTTAATTAATTTTAGTTAAATATCTTCATTAATGAAAATAAGATATTCTAATGTCTGATTTTCAGGAATGAAAATGTCTCTGGAGCTCAACAGTTTTATTTGCTTTTTCATTAATGAAAATACAAATCAAAAATTTTCCAAATTTTTACGTGCCAAGTTTAAATTTTAATTCCAAAAAATTTTCATTAATGAAAATAATAGTTGCATGGATTTACATTGCCTTAGAGATTATTAATGATTCAAAAAATTTAAATGTAAGGATCGGAAGGATTCAGTAAAGAAAATTATTTCGTATTTCGTAATTCCTAACAGGTTAAATATATATTTATTTAACAAAAAATATATACGCTATATTATTTCATTTTATAAACATTTATATTAATTCATTTTAAAAATGAATTAAGAAATGCCTTTTTAAATTCATTTTATTCAACTATTTTGTTTCTTTTTCAACTCTAACTTTAATTCATTTTTAAAATGAATTAAAAACACTTATTTTAATTCAGAAAAAAAACTTTTTTAATTCAGACTTTTTTAATTCATGTAGCCGAATTAAATCATTGAATATTTTAATTTTTCTACCTATTATTTTCTTACATATTATATTTTTCCCCATATGTATATCTACTATGTATCTATATGTATTTTAATAATATGTATCATTTTTGCAGTTGCTTGAATTAAAAAATAACATATTTATAAAAATAAAGTTTATTTTTAAAAACATATTTTTTTTGTGCATAATATATGTATTTCAAAATAATAGTTCTAATTGTAAAAAAATTGATTTTTTTGGTGCATTTATTTGAAAAAAAATCGGTCCTTAAGGGGTTAAATATATATTTAAGTAGATTCTGGTTGATGTGTAAAATATTCATTGTACATGGTATAATGTCTATTTTACAATTGTTTTCAGATGGGTAATACATGGACAACATATAAAATGAGTATACAGGATTAATAGTTGTATCTGCGAGCGTATACACTTGGTGTACATATAACAAAACATAAAAATAAAAAATATTGTTTCTAGGTAAACCTTTAAGTTAACGTAGCGGAAACAAAACCGATTTTTCGGTCGGCGAAAATACGAAAAGCATGGAATTAGGCGCATCAATTTGAAGTAAAAATTGAGCGCTCGAACTCTAAACTGTTTATGCGCTGATTTGTATTACTGGGTGCAAACGCTGATAGCAGAACCAATGCCTCCTAAACTACAGGCCTCTTACTACTCTCATTTTTCGCACATGACGTCAATTTATGTCTAAACCGAGACTGCGCAATAATAATGTTAAGATATTTACACTAACAAAACAACTAGAGAAAGCAACAAAAACGTCGACATAGCGTGTCGTCATCATTTGGTGTAAGCGGCCTGTAGTTTAGGAGGCATTGGCAGAACGAAATAGATTGAAACATTTGCACACGTCGAAGCGAAAAAACAAATAAATTTACTTCGGTTTCATCTGCACGCAGAAAAATTTTAAGTATTTTTCGCGTAGATATAAGATTTTTTCGGCATATTTTTGACCCCAAACGATGAAATTTTGAACCAAGAATAACAATTTTAAAATTGAAAAAATTAAATATGTATCTTAAATTAAAGCGAAATATGTTTAACATATTCTAAACATTATGACAAGAATGTATCTGCTTGTTTCAATTTTCAATCGGTTAAATTTAAGATTCGAGGTATTTCATTATAAGCGGTACCGCGATTTACTGCAAAACTCTTTTACTTTACTACAAATTTTGTGATTCTAATCTAAAAGCGATTAAGTTTCATTATATTAGCAGAAATTCGCTTTAACACTAGAAATACTTCTCTTCTCAAAAGAAGTATATCATTTCACTATTAGCAGTAGTTCGATTCCCCTTTAAAAGTACCTCGCTTCATCATTTGTAGTGCTAGCTTTAGCGTTAGAAAAACTTCGCTTTATAATTAGTAGTAGTTCGCTTTACCGTTGGAAGTTCTTCGATTCAACATTAGAAGACGTTCGCTTAACCATTTCAAATATTTCGCTTCACCAATAGAAATAATTCGCTTCATCTGGAGTAATATTCTAATGAATCATAAATTACGTTCAAATCATTAATAAAACAATTATAATTTAAATGTAGAATTCATTTATTTAATTAAGATTAAAAATATTAAAACTATGTAAAAATAAAATAGTACATACACCAATGCAAAGTATTATATAATTCAGTTCAGTTCATACAGAGAATATATAAAATAATCGTAATATATATATAAATATATATATATATATATAAATATATATATATATATATATATATATATATATATATATATATATATATATATATATATATATATATATACAATATATATATATATATATATATATATATATATATATATATATATATATATATATATATATATATATATATATATATATATATATATATATATATATATATATATATATATATATATATATATATATATATATATATATATTTATAGTATATTAAAAATTCATATCAAAATGTTTCTTAACTCTAAAGTATTTCTTATTGTCCAGTACGTGAAGGTGAATCGGTGGGCTCTGTAGGAAATCAGCCTCATATATGAAAATTTCATTTAATTTATTAAGGACTTCATAGCTCTTCAAATGGGAATTAAATAAAATATTATAACGAAAAACTGAAAAAAATAATTTAGTTTGTTCAGAAATTATATCAATAATTTCAAACAGTTCTACGCTAGTATCTTGTAAAATTTTATTTAAAAAGAATCCAACTTCATATTTCGTGCCTTTATATAAACAATTTTGAAATTTATATTGTAACGAGGAATTTTGTAATTGATTTAATTTCACGAATTGAACGTAATCGGTTTCTTGTAAAACAAATTTTTTTAATTTTTTATTGTCAAAACTTAATTTAGAATTAGCAAAAGAATTGTTCAAAACGGGTTTCATGAATTTTATGGCACATTTTAAAGCTAAGCTTAGCGCTATGTTTTTTCTTGATTTTGTTGTGGAAGCATAAGTTTTTAATTGTTGATGTTTTGCCTCGAATCTCATGGATGATAAATGCTTTAACGGACCAAATTGTTGAATAGATCTTACATAATGAATCATGAAATGAAATTTAGGTTTCAACGTATCGTTAAATAAAAGTTGATACTGTTTATTGTGTTCAGATATTAAAGTTTCTAATTGTATTAGTAATGCAGAATTAAAATACGGAGACAGAAGTGTTTCAATCAAATCTAATAAAATTCCAAAAAATAGCCAAACTAAATTGTTAGGAGGTACTTTATCTCCAATCATTATTGGCAAATGAAACACGAAGGTTTGCATTTCCCGAGCAGTCATTTTGAAATGTTTATTTTTTAAATGTTCTATTTCTATCGGAATCCCTTTATTTCTTATTTCAGAACTACCGTATAGGAAATGTTGTTTGCGATAATTTAAAAAATCAATTGAAAAAAACTTTCTATCAAGAATAAAATACGATAATATTTTGCTCAAATCATAGTGGCATACACCTTCAAATATATCATGCATAATATCGAAAGTGTAATTAGTTGTAACATGAAAATGCTTAAGTTCATTAGGTATAGATTTTTCTTTAATTCCGGCTGTCTTTTGTAATTCTAATTTAGATAAATTCGACAATTTTGTGTTATAATCAATTTTAGTTCTTAAAAATGCGTTAAATTCAACAACGTCTGATTTCATTTGTTCACTACTTCTCAAACAACATCTACAGTAGTACCCAGAATTAAAAGATTTAATCATCCCGAGAATACCATTTAACCCCAAATTGTCTCCTAAAATAACAGGAACTCTAAACTTTAATCGAACTTCTTTAGAATCTACAATCAGGACAATTCCGTTTTCATATAAGGAATTCAATTCTTCAACTAACGGGAAAACACATTTTTCATTTCCAAAATTTTTGAGATCTTCGGACTTGAATATTGATGCTAGAAAAATATGATCCAATTTAGAAGTACACTGCTCTGGAATAACAGGAATCGCATAATATAAAGCGCACATAGATTTGGCGTGAGGACCAAGTACGTTATTGTTTCCAAAATCGTCTATAAAAGAGTTAACGGTAGAAATATTTCACTTGGATTCGAAAGATTATAAATATTTTTCCAAATCGAACCATTTACAATATTAGCTAATTTGTCCGACTTTTGAAGAACAGTTAAATGATTCAGTGTCTGTTCCAGCATTCCAGGACTTTCAAAATATTTTCGCAGTTGAAATTTTATAGGCATTAGAATACCAGATATTTTCTCTTCCATTAAAATAGGCATGCTTTTTACGGTAATTTCACTTATTTGGTTATTTATTGTGAAAGCAGTAGGAAAAGTAAATAAATCTTTCTCAAATAAATGCTTAAAAAATGTATGCTCTGTTTTGAAAATATCGAGTATTTCAATGCATTCCTTTTCTATTTTTGAGACGGGTGTTTGAATATTAGACTCATTAAGTAGGTGTGGGTTTTTTAACATTTGACTAAATGACGTTATACAAGATTTAACTGAGTCAGAAATTATATTCTGAATAAAGAGAATGTCCTTTCTATTGAAATTATCTCTACTGTGCAACTCAACGTTAGCAGCTAATATACTGTTATAAATCTTTTTGCTGAACTCGTAAGAAAGTTTTTCAGTGTTAGTGGTTTTACAAGATACTATCGAGGACATTTTTGCAGCCGTGGAGTCACTTACGATTGCTGAATTTTCTATTTCAGTTTCTACAAAAGAATTTTTGTATTCCTTTGTTAATGTTAAGTTTACATCGCCCTCGTGAACGTTTTTTAAATGTCTTTTGAATTTTGACATGTTCGAAAATGATTGAAAACACTTATTTTGTTTACAAGTAAAATGATTCAAATACTTATGTTCACTTGAAATATGTTGGGTTAGTAAACTTATATTTAAAAATTGATTACAACAGTGACAGCAATTAAACGTATTTATAAAATAAATCTGGTCAGTCAAAGAATGTTTTGAAATTTGAGGCTTGCGGGTATTGATCATACTCAGTCTCTATTGTATAAAAATATTTTTGCAAAAATTCCCATATTTGCTCGCAGTCTTTACTGTATTGCAAATTAAGAGTAATATAAACTTTAAAACACAGATCAACTGCATTTAATAGATTTTCCGCTTTGTAATAAATGTTTCGGTCGACATATACATAATAATTTTTGTTTGAGATACATTTAACAATGCATATGAAGGGCTGCATTTTTAACCCTTTACTTGCATATTTTGCTGCCCTTTCATCTATCACGTTTTCAAGATTGTTTAAGGTATCAACGATTTGTAACTGCCCTTCTTGAGAATCCTTAATACTTGGCTTCCAAATTTTGTTACCGCAGCGGATTCGTGCTGTTGGCTTAATTACTGCATGTAAACACATTAAAATAATTTCATCCCGTTCGTCTGGAAGTTAATTACATGATGTTTGCTTATTTACATTATAAAATATAAAAAATGTATTTAAATGTTACCTTCGGTGATGTCGGCATCTATTCCTGTAATAAGTTTCCTGGTTGGCACATCTTTAACTTCTACATTAAGTTTATGTATTGCAGTTGGTGCAATTCGTTCCCACTCATTAAATAAACCAAATCGTTTACTAGGATGAAGAACCTCGAAGTCAATATCATACTATATCAAATTTAAAAATATTTAATTAAAATTATTTTTTATCAAAGTACATAGATCGTATTTAAATTTTCTTACCAATGCCGGAGCTCTAGCATCTTTTAGGAGAGGCCATTCTTCAAAAATTTCTTGCAGCTGTTGATTTTTACATGATGCCCATCTAAATTTACAAGTTTTCCCCCATAAAGTCTCAATTTTTGGCCATGGTTCCGAATGGCGTTTTAAAAATATTTTGTCATCTTCCTCGTACTCTATTGGGTTTTCCGTTCGAACTTTGATGGAAAAGAAATTTCAGAGTTGGATGGCTTCGAGTTTTTTTTTATTTTGTGGAGTTCGTTTCGTAGTTTGTTGAAGAGTTTTCCTTTTGGATTTCCGGATGAGGTTTTCTTGTAATACGCTTCCTGTAAAATATGTTTGTTTCACTAAATGTTAGAATAGCTTTTTAAACCCATAAATTCACTAAAGATGCAGGAAATCAGTGATGCAAAAAAATTATTGTTTGGTCGCGTTCGTTTCACCGTTAATCAATGGATAATTTAGGAGAATCGAGTACGAATAGAGTTTTCAACTTACTACAGCTTCTCCGTCAAAAAGTCGATGAATTTCTTCCGCGTAAAACTGCATTTGCCGATGAGTTAATATTTTATTTCTATTTGAATAATAATCGACTATGGCATCACAAATCATTTGCCGCTGGAGTTCGTTTAACTTATTACAATTTTTGTTTTTAATCTGGATTAAAATATTTCCAAACTTGGTTTTTTTTAATAACACATCTAATTTCTAATTAAAAAAATGAATTTATTTCAGGGTTCAAAAACTCGCTCCTCAAAATTTATTATTCGATCTCTACTGAGCGACAAAAAATTTTTAATGCTGATCGATTACGAAAGAAGAATAGAATGAAAATGTTGTGTCGTGAATATTCCTTTCAATAGAAATATTCATTCTATCACTTGAATAGAATTACATAAATTTAACTGCGCTATTCGTATACAAAGGAATAATGAAAGAAAAGAATAGAAAAAATCGATCGATCGAGTTTTTGTTTTCCATTTTTTTCCATGTTTTTGTAGTGATATACATACATATATATAGTGAGAAATGCATGATTTGTTTTAGTTTGTTAGTTAATTTCTAAACAAAAAGATGTGTTGTTTTTATATGTGATTAGTTGTTGTTCAGTAATAAATTAGCAAATAACTGTAAGTATGTATAAATATGTAACTAGAATTGTTCTAAATGTTTATTACGGCGATCGAAATAAATAACTCTTCGATTTACAATTATTATTCATAATTTTTCTTTGTGATAATAATTTTTTATGAAATTATTATCAATGTGCATATGCACACTAGGATAACTTGAATCCGGTAACTTCTTCGTTTCTTCTTCGATAAAGGTATCTATAAATTTTTTTTATTTTATAGATAGAGGAAAGAAACGAAAATTGTCTCGAGCTGGGCAAAGTTAAAATGTGTAATCTCAAAACGGCGGTATAACGCATTACAACAACAATTTGCATTATATCACACATTTTTAACTTCGTCTAGCTCGAGACAAATAAGAATATCTGATACATAATGCAAATTGTTGTTGTAATGTAATTGCTGTTGTACAGCTGTTTTGAGATCACACATTTTTAATTTTGTCTAGCGCGAGACAATTTTGATGCGAATTAAAAATAATATAACAAATTTCATATTTTACTTTAGAAAATTCGATTAATTCTACTCAGCCTTATCTACAATATTATCCAATTAAAACTTATGATCAATATTATTCTATTCAACAACGTGGTACAATTTCTAAAACTAATTCCCTATAAAAATTAAAATTTCATCTTTAATTTATAACATTACAAATAATCGTCCAATCTATAACATTATGCACTAACAAAAATTAAATAATATGTTTTATTTTTTTTTATTAGCCAGCTAAAGTCAACGAACAAAAATATGAAATTTTGTGCCTTCTGTTTTGTTCAAACGATCGATCTTTTTACTTTTCTATCGTTCGCTCACTATTCATTGAAGGCTGCCGCATCAAAATTGTCTCGCGCTAGACAAAATTAAAAATGTGTGATCTCAAAACAGCTGTACAACAGAAATTACATTACAACAACAATTTGCATTATGTATCACATGTTTTTATTTGTCTCGAGCTAGACGAAGTTAAAAATGTGTGATATAATGCAAATTGTTGTTGTAATGCGTTATACCGCCGTTTTGCGATTACACATTTTAACTTTGCCCAGCTCGAGACAATTTTCGTTTCTTTCCTCTATCTATAAAATAAAAAAATTTTATAGATAAAGGGGAAACAAAGAAGTTACCGGATTCAAGTAATACTAGTGTGCATATGCACATTGATAATAATTCCATAAAAAATTATTATCACAAAGAAAAATTATGAATAATAATTGTAAATCGAAGAGTTATTTATTTCGATCGCCGTAATAAACATTTAGAACAATTCTAGTTACATATTTATACATACTTACAGTTATTTGCTAATTTATTACTGAACAACAACTAATCACATATAACAACAACACATCTTTTTGTTTAGAAATTAACTAACAAACTAAAACAAATCATGCATTTCTCACTATATATATATCATTACAAAAACATGAAAAAACACAGAACAAAATCTCGATCGATCGATATTTTCTATTATTTTATAGCTGCGTTTTTGTGAAAAATTTTTAATTTTAAAACTAAAAATTTCTTTTTTTTTAAATTAAATAATTTAGATCTAATGATAATCTAATTATAACAAAAAAATACATCATAAACTGTATTCGGAACTGTTCAGAACCAGAAATTAAAAATGTCTATAGTCTACTTGTAATATCATTGTGCTGTATAGTTCTGGACAGATCTGTATAATAACGGAACTGTTCAGAACTAGAAATTAAAAATTTCTTCGCGTTTTCTATTGAAAAGAATATAACAAACTCCATAAAATACTTTAGAAATTTCGATTAATTCTACTCAGCCTTATCTACAATATTATCCAATTAAAACTTATGATCAATATTATTCTATTCAACAACGCGGTACAATTTCTAAAACTAATTCGACATAAAAATTAAAATTTCATCTTTAATTTATAACATTATAAATAATCGTGGAATCTATAACATTATGCACTAACAAAAATTAAATAGCTATGTTTTATTTTTTTATTAGCCAGCTAAAGTATTCACTTGTCAACGAACAAAAATATGAAATTTTGTACCTTCTGTTTTATTCAAACGATCGATCATTTTTACTTTTCTATCGTTCGCTCACTATTCATAGAATGGAATACAAAAACAAAAATTTTGTTTTGTTACTCTCGGGTTACGAATAGAAAATAATTCCATAACAAATGATTATCACAAAGAAAAATGATGAATAATCGTAAATCGAATAGTAATTTCGATCCCTGATTTATTTACAAAATCAATATAAGTAAGTGTAGAGCAAGAGTATGAATTTGGTTGTTTTAGAGAGTCATTTTAGGTGTTATTCGAAGCACAACTTATTTAAATATTTTAATTTAGAAAAACTAAATAAATTTTTCAAAATTATAATTTATTTACTTAAATTTATTAAAACTGCGTTCACTACTAAAGCAAAACACATTAAATTTATGTTGATTTATGTAAATAGAAAAATAAAGTTTTACATTGGCTTAAATAAATGACGAGATCAGCCTTACCAAAAATCAAACCAATTTTTGCAATCTCATTACTATTAATCATAAAAATTTTCAATTAGAATATTTAATTAAATTAATTCGAAATAAAATTGAAAGAACTGATCGACGGTCGAAATTAAATTTATCTGCGTTTTTATGAAAAACAATCGAATCGAGTTCGAGATAGCATTTTTCAAATTTAATCCCATTTAAAATAATAAATTAGATTTTTCTAGATCAAATAGTCTTCTAAGTATAACAAAAAAATCCATCATAAAAGTTATATGGTTTCCAAAATAATATCGTTAGTCTTTATAGTTCTGAACAGTTCTGTATAAATAACAGAGTTGTTCAGAACTATCCAAAACCATGACATTTCAAAAAAACTATAAAACTACAGATATAATTTATTTGATTTAAAGAAAAATGAAAATTATGTTTTAAATTGGATCAGGGGCGGTATGTTGTACCATCACTTCGAATCGAAAAAAGTCGAATTCGAAAAAAGTCGAATCGAAAAAGTGAAAGTTGTATCATTTTTGCTTTTCGAAAATGATACAACATACTGCCATTCGACTTTTTTCGAATTTTGATTCGAAATGATGGTACATCATACCGCCCCAGATTTGTAAAAAAGCGATTGTGAACTCAATTCGATTCTTTTTCAGCAAAATACAGCTTCGACAATAATTAGGTAAATTTATTTTAGAATAAAAGTGTTTCTTTTTATTATTTATAACAAGTTAGAATAATTAAGAAAGTAACTTACTTCATAATTTAGAGCATTTGGTTCATCACTACTGTCGGAAAGAGATTGACTAGCACAGGAATCCATCGACTGGCTGCTTGCGGATTGTGCAACTTCACTAGAATATAAGGGACTGTTCCTCTTCCATTTGGCTATAGCGTCATCAATTTCAATTCGGTCAACTAATCTGGATTTTGGAATTATATTGTCCATATGATGTATCTGCAGCATCTTTAAGTGTTTTACTTTTATGCGTTTTTCTATTATAAAATAGAAGTGATTAGTTCTAATTCACTTTTATTATATACTATATTCGTATTATATCTATAAAAACCAACTATTGGTAATTGCAAAAAAATAATGTGAGTTAGTTTAAATTACAATTTACTGAAATTCTATTGGAAATTTGAGCCAATTATTGCTTACACTGTTATTAAATTTAAAACTATTAAATATTTTTAATGGCAAAATTAATTTACAATAAACACTTATGACTGTCATCGATTTAAAAATTTTAGACACCACGTACTTATTTATTAATCTCTTATCAACCAAGACATATTGTCTTGCAACACGTAAGACCTAAGTTGATGCTTAAAAATTTAGAAAACATTCATCATTCAGGATATCAAAAACAGTACTTTGTACAACAATGGATTACATTATTAAATAAGGAAAATCTTCCTTCATTTAACAGTGTTAATATTTCAATGAATGCAGTCGAAAAAATCTACATTTCCATCGGTTTTGATTGATATTACAAATTCACACAAATTAATGGAAACGAACTTTGTTATATAATTTTTTTTATATCTGTTTGGAGCACAAAAATTGTATTTGATATATTCACTCTAAATCACATTATTTTCAGTATAAAAAATGGTTATTCCTATATAGGTATTTTATAGTCATAATAATAATATATGTGTAACAATAATGCATCTTAAATTTCCGTAAATCTACTTTAAAATTACATTATACTACAACAAAACTAAATAATCATGTGACAAATTAAACACTGAATTTCACTGATATATTTTCCTTTGGAAGGCTTTTACAAAACACATGCACTTATTCATACATTTCAGATGTTTATCTTACTTACCAAGTAATGTCTCATAAACCCACTCAGGATTTAACAAACTCCAACTAAAAATTATGTTTTTCAATTCTCGATCGTCTTCGCTGGATTCATTATTTTGCATGGTCACATTATTTAACGAGGCAAAGCGTGGCGGCGGCGTTTGATCAGTATAATTATCCGGTGCTATTATGCTTACTGCTTGTGATGTAGAAGGCATGCTAAAATTATATGCATAATCATCTTCTGGCACCAAATTAACTTGATACATTTTTTTTAAATTATTTATTAGAACACTAAAATCACTTCACAGTATGTTTGATGCACTCAATAAACTTTCGGGTTAGACGCTCTGTTGAAACTAAAATTTTCGAGCGATTAACGATTACCAAAATAAAATAAACTGTAAACAAGATTTTATAGGCTGCTCGTAAAAAAGGAAAATGCTAGTCCCATAACATTACTAACTTATTAGAAAGCGAAATCGCTTAGTTGTTTCTATCTAAAGCGATATTAGTTTTATTTCTCGACTAGTCATCCTTCTCACAAGTTTATGCTGCTTACTCTAAAACGATTAGAAGAGAGTACGATTATTTTACAATTGGAGAGAGTGGCTTGGTTTCGTTTTTTTAAATTTGAGAGTCATTTGTTATATTTCTAAACTAGTTATACTTCTTATAAGAATGCACTTCTTCTGCGAATAAAAAATAAACCATTGTTTTATAATATTTGTTCTAATTAGAAAGCGACATCGCTTACTGTTTTGTATCTAAAAAGATATTTGTAATGTTTCTGAATAAACGTTTTTGCATTGGAAGATTGTAATGTTTGCTCTTTAAAAATTGAATAGAGTCCTGTTATTTTGTAATTAGAATTCCAAACCTAATTCATTTTTTTAAATTCGTATTATTTAAGAACTATAATAGTCTAACAAAATGAAGCTTTTTACTGTAAAAACATAAAACCACGTTGCATATCGTTTCTGTCTAACTGGAAAGCAACATCGTCTACATTTTTTTACCTAAAGCGATTTTAAAACATTTCTAATTTTGTCGTTTTGAAATAAAATTATAGGCTTCTTAATTGAACGGTTAAAGCGATTCTCGAGTGTTTAAGAATGACTCGCTTCTTATTAATATTTTATTATTCTTAATGTCAAATTAACACCTTTAACGTAAGATTATTAGTTTTAATACCTAATGTATGGCTAAATTTTATTATAAAGCGAGTTTCTTGATTTCGCTTACTATAAAATTTTTCTGTGTGTGTGCACTGCATTTTTACCACCTAATCACTTGATTGTCAATTTCATATCGAAAATTTTATTCCATTTCCATCAGTCTCCAGATTTCAGCTGAGGTAATAGGCATGCGTTGCTGATGTTTGTTTAATAAATGTTTTTCAGATGTAAATGGAAATACGATTGCACGATTCTTTTCCAATCCCACCAAACACACACACATTACCTTTCTTGGCGTCAATCCTGGCTTTGATACCGTTTGGGAAGTTTCACTTCGTTTCATCCATGTTCTTTTTCGCACAACGTTGTCGTATCTTATCTACTTTTCATCACCAGTAATCATTCGTTTTAAAAATGGCTCGATTTCGTCCCGTTTCAGCAGCGTTTTGCAGATAGGAATCCGGTCCATTACATTTTTAACTTTTAATTCATGTGGTATCCAAACGACAAGTTTTTTTTTTGTATCCAACTATTTTCAAATGGTTTAAAACTGTTTTGTGATCAATATTCAACATTCTTTACCAATTGCATGGCTGCTTATGTGCCTGTCTTATTTAATGTTCTGCATGATTTCATCGATTTTTGCAGTATTTGAAAGGTCTTTGACATCCATATTTCCAGAACGAAAGCGCGCGAACCATTTCTTTGCTGCTGATTTTGATAAAGCACCCTCTCCATAACCAGCACAAGCCTGAACCGTGTTTTTACCTTTGTCGTAATAAAATTGTAAAATATATCGAATTTCTTCATTATTTATCTTCATGTTTAAAATGTTATAACTTTTTATTCACTTCACCGATTTTAATGTTTTGTATGTCAAAGTGCAACTTAAAAAGTTACAATTAATTGTGCCCGATACGATCAATGGTTAGTGAGATATATGAATGTAAAGCCATCTACCGGGAAAAATGCCACGAACTATTCTCCTACCCAAATAGCAAAATGTCAACTTATATATGAACGTGGTAATATTGGTGTCATATAAGAAAACGATATACCTGCACAGTAAAAAAATGCATTGAATTTTCAACTGGGCAAAAGTTGCCGAACCTTTTCACGTAAAATTACATGAAAATTACCGTAAATTTACTAGTAAAGTTATGTAATAAATTGCTTAATAAACACATTTTTATTAATCACTTGTTTTTGTTTCGCAGAATATTCTGCGAAACAAAAACAAGTGATTAATAAAAATGTGTTTATTAAGTATAAGTGTGTTTCGCCAAGTGCCTACGGCAAATAGCGTAAAAAGTAATAAATTGCATTTAACCTTTTTCTGTGTTTCGTAATTTTGCGCGTTAAATATTATTTCTCTCATCATTTAAAATTACGTGAAATGTATCTTAAAATTACAAACTAATTCAACCAATTTTAGTTTCCACTTTAAATTTGAGAGAAATAATATTTAACGCGCAAAATTAAGAAACACAGAAAAAAGTTAAATGCAATTTATTACATAACTTTACTAGTAAATTTACGGTAATTTTCATGTAATTTTACGTGAAAAGGTTCGGTATAAACGATTATACAATTAGGAAATTTCCATCACAGTTTGACTCGTAAATAAATTGTTTTATTCGCTTTTGTTATTAAACATGCTTAAAGTTTCGATTGGAAGGCTGGTGGAAGCAATTTAATTATTTCCAGTGAAAGCTTTGCATTATGGAGCCAAAAGGGAAGGAAATTGCTGTAAGTGAGCTTAAAATAATTACAAATTTATGGAAAGAAAAATTAGGGAAAATAACAAATTCATCTATTCCGAGAGTAGTAAATAATTAAAAAAAACAGGAGTTCTTACATCGATGTGGCCATCCATGGAAATTATCATGTCGTGAAAAATGTGATAAAATAAGAGCGGTTAAGAAAAATCTACGAATAAAAGCTTCCCAAATTGCAAGAATTGAAATAAAGTTCAATTAAAAAATGATTAAAAAATTTGTCCTGATACCGCTCAGAAAAGCCATTTATATCAGAATTCAATCGATCAATAAGAATTAAATTTGCAAATGAACATATTAATAAGACAAACCAGTTCTGGGAGAAAGTCATTTTCTCAGATGAGAGCAAATTTTGCATTTTCAGTTTAAAAGAACGGAATATTATATGAAGAAAAACAGGATTAGCAATAAGCAATTTATTTTAACAATTATATGTGAAAAATGACATCATTATAAAGTCCACTACGGGCACGTCTACAGGCTTCTATACGGAAATCAAAATTTTTAACCGATTCGAACGCCTTCTACATTATAATGTACATCGACTTGGAACGCACAAAGCAGGCTTAAAATAATTTTTTTGCTTGAGAAATGTGTGTAAAATCATTTTTCTTTATATACTCTCTATTGTTTTAGTATTGTTCAAGGATGATTCAAAATTAATCAAGTATTCCAAAAGAAAAAAAACAAAAATGTTGCTATATTATTTTAAAATGGCGTTCGAAAGGGTTAAGAACTACCGCACCGCATTAAGTTCATCAATTTCGGTCCGAATATTGTTTTTCAGCTGTGCAATTGTTGGTTTATTCACATAAACTTTCATTTTCTTGAAACCCCAAAGTAAGTAATCTAATGACGTTAAATCGCATGATCTAGGTGGCCAGTTTATGTCACCATTACGTGAAATTAATCGACCTGGAAACTTACACCGCAATAGCTGGATGTTTTAGAAAGTTCTGCGTTGATAATGATCTGTTTTTTGATTTTTGGATGCAAATGCAAATCCTTATGTAAACTTTGCCGAACATTCGATTGTTCTCTCTAGAACGTGCACTTTTTGATCTGCCAGACCTTTTTTGATCCTCCACAGAACCAGTCTCACCAAATTTTTTCACTAACCTTTGAATTGTTGACTCATTTGGATGATTATTTGTACCAAAAAAGTCAGGAATTTTACGATACGTATTTCTTAAAGAACGATGATTTTCTTAAATGAGTTCGAACAACTTCAGTGCGTTCTTCTAACGTGTAAGTATCCGTCGTTAAAATTGTACATCTGCATGTCAAGTAATTACCATTTTCAGTGTTGGACGAATTTTATAAACAAAGATTGTTAGTTTACGTACAATTTACCAACACTTTTTCTTTCGGTGTGTCTACTTCACAAATGTCAAAGATGACATAAAAAAGGTTGCGTTTAGAAATTATTTACAACTGACCTCTATGTGTGACTTTTAAAAGGCCCTTAGAAAACCAAACCTTACTTTAGAAAACTAATGTTAGCGTGGTATATGTTATTTTATTCAATTGAATTGAATTTTTTTATACATATTTGAATGCCACTTGTATAAGTATTGGACATCATCAATCCTTACAAACAATATAATTTATTACATATAACATATTTATTTATAATACAAAATTTAATTTTATTGTGTTCAATTTAATAGAAACCGGTTGAACTTGAACACTTTTCATAATGTTTCTAATGGGCTAGTTATATAGACGAAAACGAAACGGACTGAAACGAAATGAAACGGAAAGACGAAGGAGGCATGGTTATAAAGATGAATTAGTGAAAACGGTTGTGACCTTTTCGTATTTGTTTCTAATTTTATATTATTTGAAGTTTACTTCTCGTGTATATGAAAACTAATTCGGAAAATACATTGTATGTATATTTGGTAAACTAAATACACTGCGTTTGAATCCAATTAAAATATAAAATATTTTGACAATTTGACATGTGTTTGTAAGGATAACAAAAAAATCAAAACCGATAGTGTATAACTGCAAAGACGAATCGAAAGCAAATTGAATTGAATCAAGTACTCCGTCCGTTTTCATTTCGTTTCTTCTATATAACTAACGGGTGATTTTTTTGTGGTTAGGATTTTCATTCATTAGTATTTGACAGATCACGCGGGATTTCAGACAAGGTGTCAAAGAGAAAGATGCTCAGTATGCTTTGACATTTCATAATGAATAGACTTACTAACGAGCAACGCTTGCAAATAATTGAATTATATTACAAAAATGGGCCCTAGAAAAGTTGGCAGAAAATCTGCTTTTTTATCGACAAATTTTGTTCAGCGATGAGGCTCATTTCTGGTTGAATGGCTACGTAAATAAGCAAAATTGCCGCATTTGGAGTGAAGAGCAACCAGAAGCCGTTCAAGAACTGCCCATGCATCCCGAAAAATGCACTGTTTGGTGTGGTTTGTACGCTGGTGGAATCATTGGACCGTATTTTTTCAAAGATGCTGTTGGACGCAACGTTACGGTGAATGGCGATCGCTATCGTTCGATGCTAACAAACTTTTTGTTGCCAAAAATGGAAGAACTGAACTTAGTTGACATGTGGTTTCAACAAGATGGCGCTACATGCCACACAGCTCGCGATTCTATGGCCATTTTGAGGGAAAACTTCGGAGAACAATTCATCTCAAGAAATGGCCCGGTAAGTTGGCCACCAAGATCATGCGATTTGACGCCTTTAGACTATTTTTTGTGGGGCTACGTCAAGTCTAAAGTCTACAGAAATAAGCCAGCAACTATTCCAGTTTTGGAAGACAACATTTCCGAAGAAATTCGGGCTATTCCGGCCGAAATGCTCGAAAAAGTTGCCCAAAATTGGACTTTCCGAATGGACCACCTAAGACGCAGCCGCGGTCAACATTTAAATGAAATTATCTTCAAAAAGTAAATGTCATGGACCAATCTAACGTTTCAAATAAAGAACCGATGAGATTTTGCAAATTTTATGCGTTTTTTTTTAAAAAAAAGTTCTCAAGCTCTTAAAAAATCACCCGTTATTTTAGTATGTTTTCATGTATTAAATTCGCTCGTTTCGGTCCGTTTCGTTTTCGGCTATATAACTAGCCCATAATTCATTTATACTAATTTTGCAGTCACCTAATGAGCTAGTTATATAGAAGAAAACGAAACGGACTGAAATGAAATGAAACGAAAGACGAAAGAAATATGGTTATATAGACGAATTTGTGAAACGGTTTTGACATTTTCATATTTGTTTTTAATTTTATATTATTTGAAGTTTACTTCCCGTGTGTATAAAAACTAGCTTGGAAAATCCATTTTATATATGGTGAACTAAATAGAAATATACAAAATATATAAATTTATACAAAATATAAAATATTTTGACAATTTGACGTAAGTGCTATTAAGGATAACAAAAAAATTCAATAGTGTATAACCGCAAAGACGAAACGAAAGCAAATTGAATTGAATCAATTCATCCGTTCGTTTTCGTTTCATTTCTTCTACATAACTTGCCTATTATGTCTTCATGCAATCAATCCTTTCGTTTCGTTTCAGTCCGTTTCGTTTTCGGTTATATAACTAGCCCATAATTGCGAACATTGTAAATTTTCCTTTTATTGTGGTTTTATTGACATTGTATTAAAAATTTTCAATAAACCGTTTTACGGTATTTGCATTCAAAATACGTCCATAAACAAAAAGTTAGTTTACAGTTGGTTATGATGCATGATGAAAAGTTTTGGGTTCTCTTTCCCTATAAAATCACATTCGACAATTACAATTTTTCAATTTAGGTTACTTGATAGATCTTTATGTTTTCGAAAAATTATTATAAAATAATTTAATAATTTTAAATTTAAAACAATTATTGCTTTATATTTGGATTAATTAAACAGATCACATTAAAAGAATATTACATATAAAGTCTTTCCACAATTCCCTATTCCCAGGGAATTGCCACAATAGTGCCACTGGTGTATCAAACGGGGCTTACGTGAAACAAGTTATCGAGAAAATTAAAAACCTGTTAAAAGTAAAAAACGTTTCCTGTGTCTAACTATATTCAAGGACGTTAAGTGTTGTTTCTGTTCAGAATATTATCGTAGTTAATCGCGGTAAGTTGCGTTTACAAATGTTATCATGTCATCGCGCCGGCCGTCTTTCTCGTTATTACGTTAGTGGAATCCTTTCTGTTGGTACTCTGTTTTCTCTTCATTTTTAGTAAAAAAAATTCACAAATTATAACTGTCTGGGTTTCATCATGTGAAAGAGCATCTCATACTCTATCCGAATCGGCAAAAAGTGGAGAATGATTTTTGCATAAACCAGGGGCGGTATGTTGTACCATCACTTCGAATCGAAAAAAGTGGAATTCGAAAAAAGTCGAATCGAAAAAGTGAAAGTTGTATCATTTTTGCTGGAAATATAAAATCCGAAGTGTCGCGAATTCAATCATCTCTATGGTGATTAAAATGTATTTTACATCGGTTGAATGTGAAAATGGTGGGAAGTCCAGTTCAATTCAGTTTGCTCGAGATTAATTAATTTTTGCCTATCGAAAATTGCATTAGTTTTTTATCGATTAACATACTCGTAATACAGAGATTCAAAGTTTATTTTAAATGCTTTAAGTTCAAGGTAAATATCATAATTTGAAAATAGAATAACGCTTTAGTTGTATACGCCATTAAGTTGCACATTAGGACTGTCTTTACGCGTATTTTCTTCGCTGCTTTGAATCCAAATAAATTTAAATACAAGACCTAGTTATACATTTGTTTAAACTGATATTGAATATTTTTATTTTCAGATATGTAGCCATATGTCATCCGTTTGTATCACATACACTTTCAAAATTATCAAGGGCCGTGAAATTCGTATTAGCAATGTGGGTTTTGGCAATGTGTTTAGCAATTCCACAGGTACGTTTGTGTGCGACCTATGCAAAACGGTACAATTGATAAAGTATTTAAATAATTATTTTTATAAATATGTATTTAATCGTTGCAGACTCTCGATCTTGGTATAACACATTACAAAATTTGTACAATAAAACGTGGTATTAATCGACATATATTTGCAGTATCTACTATTATTGTATTCGTATTTCCAATGACAGTAATAACAATCTTGTACATTTTAATAGGTTTACGATTGAAAAAATCAAAATTGGTGAAACGTGATATTATATCCGGAAGTAGCGTTATATTAAAAGTAAGCAACATTCTTTATTTCTAAGTTTACGTCATTAGTAAAATTTGTTTTTATGTTGCAGCATAACATGTTTAAAAAATCAGGTCAAAAAACGGTTGTGGCTATACACGAAAGTTCAAATCCAGTACCGAACGATAATAATAATCATATAACATCATATCAACAAGCTCCAACAGCATTACCTTTAAATATACCTGAAAATGGACGAATAAATTTTTCCACTAGAGCTCAAAGCCATGGGTCACGACATGTGGTTAATATGTTAGGTGAGTACAAATTATTATCCTTACAGTTTTTTAAAATTCTACAACAAAATGGTACATTTGTATAAAAATAGAAAACTCAAAATCAACTGTCTTGTTATTGAAAAAAATACATATAAATTCATGTTATTATTCTTCTTTTTCTGTCGTTATTTTATCTATCTCTCAGATCGGATTGCAATTTTATATTTCTGTTGATATTTTCTTACGTGTTGGTAATGTTAAAATTGATATACCCAAAAGTCAAATTGATTTTGGGAGAATTAGGATAGCAAAGGTAACAGCTAGTCGAAAATCTAAAAGTTCTTAAACAAGAACACAAAAAGAATAAATAAACAAAAATTGGGCGCATTTATTGTGAAAAACCCGGATGGTTATGTTTTATTCAAAGTATTGTCGCTATAGCCACTACCTTTTCCTATCTTTCTGACAGCATACGAATACTACGTTGGAAGAACGCTTCATCTGTTTAGGCTATCCATGAATCAACCCAATTTTTGGTATCTTAATATGATGCGAAGTGCTGCTCAAACAGGCCATGCGTCGTCGAAACAACTGGTAATGATGATACGGTTCAATGTCTGCTGCATACGGCGGGTGGGGTAAAAGTTTCCAATTGAGTTTTGGTACTGCCCCAGTACTGCTTTTGTTCGGATTTGGCAACTCATAATACACATCAAGCTGAGCTCACCAAACAAAAAATATGATTTTTTTCCATGAATATTTCGCTTGATTGTCGATGTTGAAACATGACTAGGTAGTCCCTACGATTTCTTCTTTTTGCGTTTCGATTATGTCCGGCAAACAAAATTTCACAGCAAAAAATCGGCATTCAACATCTCTCGGCTTTAGTTCATATGGAACCCAATTTTCTTGATTTTGAAACATTCCCAACGATTTTAAACGATGTGAAAGTGCTTGTTGACTCACTCCTAAAGTAAGTGCAAGTTCTTCTTCTTGACATGAATCCAATAATGCTGCCAATTTCGCGTCTTCGTACACTTTCAGCCTTCCGTTACGTTATTTGCCTTCACCATCAAATTCACCGTTCTTAAACTTTTGAAATCTCTCTCGACACTTCTCCGACTTAAGGCAGCTCCAATTAAATCTTAATAATATAAATATATATATATATATATATATATATATATATATATATATATATATATATATATATATATATATATATATATATATATATATATATATATATATATATATATATATATATATATATATATATATATATATATATATATATATATATATATATATATATATATATATATATATATATATATATATATATATATATATATATATATATATATATATATATATATAAATATATATATATATTTATATATATATATATATATATATATATATATATATATATATATATATATATATATATATATATATATATATATATATATATATATATATATATATATATATATATATATATATATATTATATATATATATATATATATATATATATATAAATATATATATATATATATATATATATATATATATATATATATATATATATATATATATATATATATATATATATATATATATATAAATATATATATATATATATATATATATATATATATATATATATATATATATATATATATATATATATATATATATATATATATATATATATATATATATATATATATATATATATATATATATATATATATATATATATATATATATATATATATTATTTACTTTTTATGTTTTGAATTTGTAGTAATTGTTAAAAAAAACTGCAGAACAAAAAAAAATTTTGTAGTTGTTGTTAAAGTTACAGGGTGTCAAATTTTGATGAAAATGATGGACATGATGTTGTATATATGGCTATAAAAAGAAAACCAACTGTCCGATACTTATAAACCTATGCTCATTTTAAAGATAAATGAATAGATTCTAAAAAAATTATAAAATTGGTACCATGTTTCAACTCTTCCTATTCAAAATGGCCGCCAAAATAGTATTTTAAAATTTTCTCAAAAGCCTATTTTTTTTTTTTTTTTTTTTTAAATTTTTCCTCATTTAATTCTATTGAACACACCAAAAAATTGTACTTGTGTTATTTTTTGTTTTCTTGCAAAAGACGTTTGAGTATGAAGATCTACCCATTTTTTGTATATAAAATCAAAGTCAATGTGGTATTTTTTATTTTCAACTATTTTTACGATCAACTTGATAAAGTAACTGTTTAGAATTATTCAGTTCACAAATCGTTCATAAATTACATCACCCTAGGTTTGATCATTTTTACGTGTGTTTATTTAGCAAAATTATTCCATTTGATTAAAATTTTTTGCAATTTTCAACGCTATCTTGTTCAAAAGATGGACCAATAGCTTCTGATTGCAAATTGTTATATTGAATGTTTATCCTATCAAAGTGACTGCTGTAATTATAATTAGACACGTTGTCACGTGACGTCACGTCACAATCTGTCATTTTATAAGACTCTTCCTCCTCCAGCGACACACGACACAACAATCGATACTCCTTCCCCCATAAAAATGTGAGATAGTTTATAGATAGCCCCTAAAGCAATTAGTAGAACAATAAAATCTTGCCATGAGTCATTTATTTTGTTAGCATTAAGCGTATTTTCTGTACCTGAACGCGTGACTTGATAATGTCTCCGAGGTAACAGGTGAATTTGATGAATCAGTAACGGGTGACACTTCGCTTTCAATTTTCTGACGTTTAGAAGATACCAGGTAGGTTAGGTTTCAATGGTTTGACACTTAGGCCATTTTTGGCCCATTGTGATACCACGCATTCACGCCACATCATTAACCCATTCACCTATTCACCTACTCACACAATTACAGTATACCACCAGCACATTGCAAGCTCCATATCAACCTGTACATTGACATGGACGGTGGGTCGGCGCATCTGTAGACTGTACTCCTGAGCTAGTTGCAAAACAATTTTTAGTTTTTCGAATGCCTCAACCTCGTTTTTCGCCGGAATTACTAGATCGTCCATGTAAACGCACACTATCTTCAGAAAACAGAGATCTTGAAAAATTTCAGTTATAAAACGCTGAAACACTAATGGTGAATTACACAGACCAAAAGGAACTCGTAAAAACTCGTATAATCCAAATGGGGTTATAAATGCCGTATAGTGAATCGAGTCAAGTGCCACTCTCTCTCTCTCTCTCTGGCTTTCACATCCCATGAAGGGATTTCGCCGCCCGCACAATGGCCCTCCATCCATCCCGATCCATTGCTCTCGTCCTCCAGTTTCGACATCCTAATGCTTGCAGATCTTGTTCAATGTCGTCACGCCAGCGTAGTCGGGGTCTTCCTCTACGACGTACTCCGGCTGGTTGTTGGTGAAACACTTTATATATCATCCGTTGTTGTGGGGACCTTGTAACGTGGCCGAGCCATCTCACTCGGTTGGATTTAATGAATCCGATGATATCGCTGCCTCCGAGGAGTTGCTTTATTTCGTGATTCATACGAATCCGATATTCGTTGTTCGCAACTTTTATTGGACCAAAAATTGAACGGATGACCTTCCTTTCGAATGTAGATAACAATCTACAATCGTTAGAGGTCATGGTCCAGCTCTCGCTTCCGAAAGTCAGCACAGGTCTTATTAGTGCTTTATAAAGTGCGAGCTTGCACGACTGCGATAGATGTTTCGAACGCAATAATCTTGATTGGGCGTAGAAAACTCGTTGTCCGGCAGCGATTCGGGCTTTTATTTCTGCCTGGATTTCATTCAGTGATGTTATAACTGACCCGAGGTATTTAAAGTTTTCGACACCATCAAAACTGTGGTCGCCAATTCCGAGATTTGCACTAGAGATGTTCCTGGGTGTTGTTAGATATTTAGTTTTACTGCTGTTCACCTCCAAACCAAGTCTTCTTGCGCAGCGATCGAGCGGTATGAAACTGTCTTTGATATCGCTAGGTCTTCGGCCAAGAAGCACGATATCATCTGCATATCCAAGAATTTGGCCGGATTTATTAAATATACAGCGCGAAGTTTCGATGTTGCTTTTTCTCACTACGTACTCAAGCGCCAAATTGAACAGCAAAGGCGCGAGTGCATCACCTTGTCGAACGCCAGATGTTATTTCAAAGGAGTCTGACACAGTTCCTTCAATTACGATTCTACATACAGACCCATACGTTGTTAATTTACACAGCGAAACGAGTTTCTCTGGGATTCCTAGGCATATGAGCGCGGCCCATAGGTTGTCGCGGTTTATACTGTCATATGCCTGCCGGAAGTCTATATATAGTTGATGTATGGTTATGTTGTACTCCCAACATTTTTCCAAGATCATCCTCATGGTAAAACACTGGTCCGTGGTTGATCGGTTGGGTCGAAAACCACATTGATAGTCGCCAATGATGTTTTCGGCGAAAGGGATGATTCTGGCAAGTACAACATTAGCCAACACTTTGTAAGCAGCGTTCAATAAAGCTATGCCACGATAGTTTTCACATTTGAGACGGTCGCCTTTTTTATGCAGCGGACATATGAGCGCGGTCTTCCAATTCTCAGGCAGCTCTTCTTGGTCCCAAATACAGACGACGAGGTCGTATAGACTTGTTGCAAGAGTAGCGCCTCCGAGTTTAATCAATTCTGCGGGGATTCCATCGAGACCGGGTGCCTTTCCGTTTTTCAATCGACTAATAGCTGCGTCTACTTCCTCCACTGTGGGATATTCGACAAAGACCTCGTCACCTGGAGGAGCTATTGCTCTAATGGGGGTCACGTCGTCATTCCGATTTAGCAGATTTTGAAAGTAGGTTTGCCATACTGAGAGAACATCAGCCACGTTTGTTCTCAACTCTCCATTCCCGTCTTTGATGGCTGTACTTCTTGGGTGGAAGTCTTTAGTGAGATTCCTGGCGTTGGCAAAACAGTCCCTTGAGTTTCCTAGTTCCGCTTGGAAGCTGATGTTTTCGATGCATAGTCTCATATGTTCGCGCTTTTTTTGTCGAAGGTATTTAGTCGTGGCTTTCCTAGCGCGGAGATATTCTGCTAGAGTGCTTCTAGTGTTGCGAGCCAACCATTTTTCACGAAGCGTTCGTTTATTTTCGACGACCCTACGGCATTGGTCATCGAACCAATCATTGCGGGCTCTCGGAGGTCTTCTTCCGATGGTATTTTGCGCCGCGGTGGTTATGGCTGACTGTATAGCGTGCCACTGCTCCTCGATGTTAGAGGGAGCTTCTTCGTTGTTGCTGGGCCGCTCTAAATAGTTAGTGACAGCTGATTGGTAACTCTGCAATGACGCTTGGTCATTTAGAGCATTGATATTCCATCGAACGGTCTTTTGTGCTTGTCTGTTAAACGTAGATGACAGTTTGCACTTATATTTAAATATGACAAGCATATGATCGCTGTCCATGTCTGCACCCCTGTAAGATCTAACGTCAGATATGCTGGTGGAGTGTCTTTTAGACACCATGACGTGATCGATTTGATTTTCCGTTCTCCCATCATTCGATCTCCACGTTACTTTGTGGATTCTCTTATGTGGGAAAAACGTACTTGATACAACTAAGTTGTACGTTATTGCCAGGTCGGTGACTCGTTGGCCGTTGTTATTACTAGTTAGGTGCAGGCTGTTAGGACCGATGTGCGATGTATTTTCTGCACTCCTACCGATTTTTGCATTAAAGTCGCCCACGATGATTTTAATGTCATGGTGCGGTATGTTATTGATAACTTCCTCCAGTTCGACAAAGAAAAGATCTTTGATGTCATCTGATTTATCTTCGGTGGGTGCATGCACATTAACGATCGTGATGTTAAATTTCTTAGTGCGAAGTCTGACCGTACATATCCGCATGTTGATAGGGCGGAAATCGATGATATGATGCTTCACGCGCCGATGGATGAGGAAGCCAACTCCAAATTCTCCTCCGTTCTGATGGCCGCTGTAATGAAGAGTGTAACCATTGGTGGTGTCATGGATCCCACTCCCAGACCATCTAAGCTCTTGTAGTGCAAGTACGTCTAATGTGTAACTCTTTGCTTGGTTCGATAGGTTCTGGAGATCTCCAGGTCTTAAGAGGCTAAGCACGTTCCATGTTCCCATTTTTAAAGCGTTGTCCGTGTACAATTTCCGAGGTCGAGTTTGTAATGAATCCGATATGGTTATCCGAGGCCTTTGTTTAGGGTTCATAACTTGGTGAGTTTTTATGAGGGGAGGTTGTTGGCCTTCCGCTCAACCCGCTTGTTACGTGTGTGGGTCACGTACTGGTGAGAATCTTGAGGCATCCAGTCCTACCTTGAACACATTTATATAGCGAGCCGCTTGATACAAGACAGACGCCCGCTTCAGCCGCTCCTAACCTGGAAAACAGACGCTGGTTTGGCATTGGTTTTGAGGCGCCAATGGCTCGCCCTGACATGTAGTGTCCATGACTATAAACAGGATTTAGCTGCTCGTCTCCACTACACCGCCTGATTCATTTAGCGTTACCCAGAGAGCACCGCGAGGAGGTATGAATCTCGGACTTCGCCCCCCAAGAGTCAAGTGCCACTGGTACATGAAAAAACCCGTTACGTAAATCCAAAGTTGTGTACACTGTTGCTCCACTTAGTTGATCGATTTGATCCTCGATAAGAGGTAATGGAACCCTGTCGCGTACAATCACCTTATTCAACCTCCTATAGTCGACACATAATCTCTTTGATCCGTCCTTCTTGTTCGCAAGTTCTATCGGACTGGCATACGCTGAGGAGCTTTTTCTTATAATTCCTTCCTGCAACCACGATTTTATTTGAATTTGCACAATTTCTGCCTCCAAAGATGAAAGTCGTCTGAGTGGTTGGGAAATTGGATTATCATCGTTCACTATTATCTTCATCTCGACATTTGTTGACCTTACAGTCGCTGGATTGGTTCCATAATTAACTATCATTTTCTGAATATTCTGTACAATAATCCGATCTTTGATGTGAGATTAGTTTAAATCCACATCCCCCGTCTGTACTACCAAGACACAATTCTCCGGTACGTATTTTCTCATGGTAACACTATTAGGGTTAGAATGGTAATCGTTTGATTAATAAGTTCCACTTCGATTAATGTGTCGAAACAACCAATAGTACTAAAAGAAACGGAACCAGCTCCTCTATACACGTAGTCGTTTGGTTGCGGAAATTCGGACTCCCGATACCAGTATACTTACTGTTCGTCATAAAATTTAAATCGCTGCCATTATCCACAAGCGCCATTATCTCCACATCCATCACAGTGAACTTTTTCATGTCGGATAGGATTCTGCTTCTGTTGAACTGCTGCGCAAATTTTATTATCCCCCTTACAATCCTTTGATATATTCTCGAATTTGCTACACCGATAACATTTCATTCCCTTATCTTTGTCCGGGCAGCTGGCTCCAAAATGCCCTACATCCCCACAACCGTAACACCTCGGAGGCTTACTTTGATTTCTTTGAGAATGGCACCGATTTCTCTGGCCGCTTGAACTAGAGACGTGTGTGTGTTGCTGCTTATACTCATTTGATTTTAATTTAATTTTCTCGGACATTTCCTCGTATACGGTCAACTTTTCTTTGAATTCATCCATAGATGATGCACCGTACAATATCGCCTTATGCGGTTCAAAATCCTCTATACCATCAATACAATGTTTGATTACAGCTGCGTTTTCTAAATTCGCCCGAAGTCCCAATTCTCTCATAGCAATTAAGTAGCTTTTGAAGGATTCATCAGCCAGCTTTTTGCGTTCTTGCATTTTTTGATGAACAACAGCACTATTGATTATCTCATCAAATTCCTTATGGAGAAACTCTTTCAGTTTTTCCCAGGTGGATGTCTCATCAGCGGCGCTTAAACTTCTGTTTGCTGTTCTGCGTAGACGCCTCTTACAATAAACGGTTTTTTGTAAACCGGACCAACCTCCACATATAGCTGCCTCTTCGATGTCCTTGAGAAATTTTTTGAATGGAAAGGTATCATCTCCGCTGAATGTTGGCAACGAGTCCTCAACTTCGCGAAATGTTAATTCTTGTGACGCCTGCGGCGTTGCTCTAAACTCTTTTAATAACTCGTTTTCCCGTTGTAGCAAAGTAATTTCTAGATTTTTTAATTCGATTTCCTTTGCCCGATTCAGGTCAATCAAAGCAGTTAACCGATCCGATTCAGAAATCATTGTGCTTTGCTTTAAAATACCGTCGTTCCCTTGTGTAATCTCTTTGATAGTATGGTGGAATTTTTCCATCATACGGTTAAATATTTCATCGTATTCATTTGTGGACTGGTTTTCGCTACGACCTTCAGTAACACGTTTTTCGTTTTTTCCCATAGTTTCGAATTAAATATTAATTTAACAAATAAAATTTTTTCGTAACACCAAATGGTGCTCGTACAATTGTCGATTAAATTATTTTAACTTTAGCTGTTTTACGTTATTATTATGTTTGATTAACCACTGGTCTATACACGGATTGTTATACCATCAGCACACCAACAAAGATTTAGAGCACCAGAATATTATTTGTATATTTTTGTTTTTATTATTTTATTTGCACTCTTAATTAATTCCCCTCGTCTCAATCACACCGTAGCCGGGATTCTGTTTTGTTAAAAGAAATACACACTTTATATCATTAATCAACACCCGTCGTAGACACCTTTTAATAATTTTCTTTTACAATAAATACCGTCTTCACCGGAAACAACTTTTATGAATCCCGGTTGAGCCCCCAAATGGGATTAATTAAACAGGCATTCGATACAAATAACAATTGAAGGCTGATTTATTAACAATAACATATTTTGTTTACCATTTTTGGTGCGTTTGAAGGGAAAAGTTGCTATAAAAAACCCATGCAAAAGGAAAACTGCCCTTTCACCAAAACAATACGCAACGAACGCGAACAAGTCGTTCGACTTTAAGTCCGAATTGCTTCCCCACCCACCGTATTCAACAGATCTAGCTCTCAGCGACTACTACATATTCGCAGATATCAAAAAGTGGTTCAAAAAAGAAATTTTGCCGAAACAAACAAATACTTTGAGGCCAAAGATAAAAGATTCTACAAAAAAGGCATCGAAATGTTGGAGAAGCATCGGAATAAAGTATCATCACTGAAATAAACTATGTCGATGAAATTTGCAAAACAAATTTTTTTTATAGTAGTTAGCCTCGGTACTTATTGACCGACAATTAAGATATATTTTATAGTTTTGGACCTAAATTTAAGCAAACATCCTTAGACTATGTAATTATTGTTCTAAGGACTGATGGCGGTGTATATTTTTTTACCCCAACATTGCCTCAATCGATTTTGCGAGTGTTTCGATCACTATTCCATACTTTTGAACAGAAAGCAAAGAAACAAAATCGAATGAAAATAAATCTTTGAGTTGATTCTTTAAAATCAATTGAGGGTGTTAGAGATCGTGCAAACACAAAAATGTCAATTTTTATCTTAACGAGAAACAGTATTCTAAGATTAACTCGCCAAAAATGACACAAAATTTCCAGGAATATTACGTAACTTATAAACATGAGAAACCTTTACCTTTAAACTTGGATAGGACGGAAACAAGCGGGAACGCGATTTTTTTCCACGGAAGTAAAGCAGCAACAGCAATGTACAATAAAAAGTTTAAAACATAAAAAAGGAGTGATACTTTCCCAATGTTTCCGTTACACTTAAAACTCAATAATTCGTGCGGAAATTTTCAAGTGTATATTGTTTTTTTTTTATTGACAAAATTTTATAATGTTTATTGTTGTAGTTTAATTTTTATTTAATAAATCTTAAACAGATTGTGCTTTCATTACAATTAAGTCTACGATAAACTGAAAAATTTATTTAATTATCTTTTATTTTTTCAATTTGAAACGAACTTATCTTATTTTTCGTCTATAACTGTTAATATCACCTCTCCCATTTTAATTTCAATAGCGAATTGAGATAGCTTAAATAACTCCTGCAATTAAAGCAGCTTTAAAATTATTTAAATGATGACGTGGTTTTTGTATGTCGAAAACATTTATTTATTTTAACGGTTTTGTTGTGAAAATGCTTTTATTATTCTTCGAATCATAACAAAAACACATAAAATAAACAAAATTTTTGTTCATGTTTAAATATGTTCACAAATAACAAAATTTATAATGTGAATCTTCTTGTTTTTCTATTTTGTAGTTGCTGTAGTTGTAGCATTTTTTATATGCTGGGCACCGTTTCACGCACAACGATTATTCGCAATTTATTTGGAGGAAGAGGATAAAGATGATAATTTAGTTGCAATTTATCAATTTCTGACACATTTTTCGGGCGTACTGTATTTTACGTCAACATGTATAAATCCATTTTTGTATAATATCATGAGCAATAAATTTCGGCAAGCCTTTAAAGTAAGTATATTTAATATTTTATGGTATTTCAATTCGTACGGGCATATGCCATTTTACTTCGAGAATAATTATCATTTAAGTTACTTTTTTTAATCAATAATTTAACAAATCAGAGAAACGGTTTTAAAGTTGTATACAAAAGTATATAGTAGCAGTTAAGCCGGAAGTATATAGTAGGAGTTAAGCCGTTCAGAAGTCTGCCTTCAAACTTTATAATTTGTCGTAAAATCGTTTCATGGAGTCGTGTCGTAGAGTCGTTTTTTCATCTTAAGGAATAATTCATGAAATTTTTTAAGTTTCTATCTTTTTAAAACGAACGGGGCCGAATAGTTTTGGGTTTATATTTCAATAACGCAACGAATTATGGTTTAGTTTGCATTCAAATATTTCTACCTACATAAATATAAACTATATAATAAATGTAAAAATATCTTGTCACAGTGGGGCCTGTTTTATTGGTGACAATCACATTTTCTTATATCATTGAATTAAAGTCGCATAAACAGCAAAGCGTATTTTTGCAGAAAAATCCTTAAATAATCTATTTAATGGAATTTTTACAGATCATAATATTCGTCGTTATACGTCCTATGTATAAAATGTTGATACACATTTTGTTGGTTTAAATCGTTGGGCATTAAGTTTTTGCGTGATTTGATATTGGTATCTCATTTGTTATTTTAAATTTATTATAATATTTGTATTATAGAAAAATGAAAATCTTTTTTTTATATAAATTAAACGCCTTACAGCTTAAGTAATGCCGCATAAAATAATTTGAGACGGCTCTTAAAATTAAAAAAACAGCCATTCGAATTCGGATTTGAAAATGCTTATTTAACTTAACATTTAAAAAAAATTGCCCATTAAGTTCTCCTATGTCCTCTCATCTAAATGAAGTTCGGTTTTAGCAATTTTTTATTTCGATATACTAGCGAAACTGGTAAATAAAATGCGGTGGTCTGTTTCCGCCACGCCTGTCACACTTAGAAATTTTGCAGCGTTTTACGATGTAACGTTTGAATCGAGGCTTATACGAAGGAATCGTTTAACACATTTAGGAGCAAGGCATGCATTGAAAATATTTACGATATAACTATAGTTTAGCGAATTTATAATAATTCGCTAACACATTGTGTATATCCTTTCAATATAAGCTTAAAATATTTCCCATATATTTGCAGTTTGGTAGGGCAGTCTGACGTGACAGCTGAATTTTTAGAGAGATTTTGGTTAACTTTGAATTTTTTTTACAGTAGAATCTGCTTGACATTTCTTGTTTATTGTAATTAGAATCGAAATAATTCACTACACATTTTGCATGCAGTGAATTTCGCTCACGTTACGACGCAACTGTATCGATATAGTTTCAATGTAAACCTGCTTCACAATTAGTCATAAGTTGCACCAATTTGATGTACTTTGATACTTGATGATGTACTTTGTACTTTGTTACATATTTTAATGCAAACTATAACGCTTATGTTATGATGCAAAACTTACTTTTAAAAACGATATACTTTGTGCTGGAGTTATATACGTAATTATTTGCATCACAAGTCAATAATTTTTCGCTTGTGACGCCACACTTCACAGGTAAGAATGTTACATTAAACTCAAAATATTAGGAACCAGAAATAGACAACTTGTTGGAAATGTCGGAAGTGAACACAAACCTTACCTTTGTCTGACTGAAGAAAAATAAAATCGTTATTCGAGTAATACGAGCTCAATTACCGTAGTTATGTCACGTCATTCTACGTAACATGTCACCTTGATTTTTTTATTATCAAAGTCGTGTGATACGACTAAAGTCACATGAAAAGACAACAGCCACCCTTTATGATGTCTTTTGTAATGAAATTATTATTAATTTTAAAACATTTTACTGTTATAAATATAATATATAGATGCACAAGATAAATGTGTATTATGCATAAAAATTCAATAATCGGTTGGGTTTGTCGAAAATTTGGGTGGCGAAAAAACCATTCACAATTTTTAAATTCAGTGAAAATTTACATATTTCTACATGATGAATATTTTGCCCTCACCACAAATTATTGAACGGTTTCTGGAAAATAATTTAATAATTAAATAATTAGATTTTGCTTACCTATTTTCAATTTGCTTGTTTTTTTACAATAAAACACTCGTAAATATTTTGATTTTTGACATCGAATGCCTTGTCATGTTTGTAGATTATTAGTGCTGGCCGATATTTTTATTTTAGTAAGAGTGTTGTTTAAAACAATTTCAATAAGGATTGTTGTGTGACTTGACTGTATTCAAGTATCTTGAAGTGACACGACTACGGGAATTGGAGTGTAAATTTAATTTTAGTACATACTTGTAATTTATTACATACTTATAAGATCAGCATCTCAACAAATATATTAGGGCCTAATTATGTTAAAATAAGGTTTAAACAATTTTAAAAAAGTATATTCATGTTATTGAACATCTGGATTAAATTTTGTATATCTGGATTTTGTGGATAATTATTTTCGGAAAGCCTTTCAGTAATGAGGGTAGGTGCGATTGCACTTATCCCACTGGAATATGTTGAAATGTATGAAACTAATATGTTTTTAGGATATCTACATAAGTTTGTTAAAATAATCTGTTTGAAAAATTTAAAGAAAGATGAAAAGAAATTACTAGTTACCCACTTGTTTATGCAGCAAAAATCATAACGAACTAAAAACGTAAAAGGCTCAATTGTACCTATGCAGTCAGAAAAAGGGAAAGAAAATTTAAGTTTGAATAATGATTTAATCTGTTGCGCTTAACTGCCAATAATTTTAAATATTTAAAGAATTCTGGAAAGTGGGTAAACATAAGACATTGAAAGAGATCGCATATTATCAGATAAAATTAAGTAATTAATTAATCATGTTAGCTATATCAATGTTCTAAGATTTTAAAAAATTCTATTACTCTCTACTGGGAATTATTAGAAGTGAGTTGTTCAAATCAACGAATAGTTTAAAGTGTTGGTTAAGATTTTCAAATAGAAAAACATTGTCGAAAACACTCATTTTAAAAACAATTTCCAACAATATTTATATTTTATTAAAATCATTTGTGCGTGTCGAAATTAGTAAGCCAATCTAAAAAGTTGCATGTTGAAGTGGCAATCATGCCTATAGGATTTGGAGTACGTGAGCAATTTCCGTGGTCGAGAGCCCATTACCATTTAGTTAGCATCGATTGTAAGTTTTATTTAAGTTTAGACTATTTCAAGTTATACGCGTATTTGAAGGGTAATAGTACAACTAAAATTTGTTAAACTAAATAAATAAAACTAGTTATAATGAATTCTAAACCTCTAAATTCATAATTTACCGCAGCGAAGTAATTATGTATCATTATGTATTAAAGCAAATTTTAAATAAATAATATATATAAACGAATAAAGGATATAGATTTTAATGAAGGTTATAGATTATTGTTTTAATGTAATTTTGATTTTGTCTAAATCTTGGTTGGTATTAAGAGCGTTTTATACTAAATTAAATTTTCTGTTTTTTTTTCAAAATAGATATCTTGAAAATTAACTTCCAATGTGTCTATTTATAAATTTTTTCTTTCATTCGAACCTACCCAACAGAAAAACTCTGTATACCATATACAATCCCTGGCACCTCTATAATCAATTTTCTACTCTGTTTTTATTTAATTTTTTCTAAAATCTAAAATCAAAATATTTAAAAAGCTAGGCACGAGATCATATATATAATAAATAATAATAATAATAATAATAATACTAAAAATATTATAAACAATTATTAGTTTTAATTTACAAAGGTTTAAATTAGCAGTGTTTAGTTTATTCTATTTAAGTATTACATTTATTTATATATTATTACCTTAAAATATCAATTTTCTACCTTATGCTATAAAATAAAGTTCTGAAGTATTTTTTTCTGCTAAATCGTTTCAGGACACGTTAGCGCGTTACCTATATCGAAGAACCGGTCGTCAATCAATACGCCAAGGTGGGTTAACACGGAATATATCTCAACGATCATGCTCATATTCTCAATCAGCAAATACTTGTTCATCAATCTGTTCTTCCCAATTTTATAACCAAACAAATTCAATAAGACATCTGGAACACGACTACTTATCGTCTTTTTACCCGTCCAAAAGGCCTCTAGTTATATCATTTCGACGAATTCCACCACATAGGTTTAATCGAAATGAGTATTTATCGCACAACTCGTATAACATACCAAATACTAAATTACGACTAACTAAATCTAAACTTAAATTGACCGATCATCAAAGACAACCGAATAAAATTTGGACCAAAAGGCCACAACAGATTGATGAAAATAATCAAGCAATATCACAAAACAAGAGAAACGCCTCAACATTAAATTTTATTCGAAAATCTACTTCGGACACAAATTTAAACACCGACTTTGGTTCGGTATTTTTTTATCCAGTACACGAAATTCACAATCGCTACGGTGTAGATCGTGTCAATTCAATGGAATCAAAACATAAATTTGATGTACTAAACTATAAGGAAATGTATAAAATGAATTATAAATCACCTTACGAAAGTCCTGAAATGTCATTAAACTCCAAAAAATTGGAAGAAAATTTAAATAAAATTCTTAAAGATTTAGTTATGTACCAAAGGCGAACATTTTCGTTAAAAAAATTTAAATCAAAATCTGGGCGAAAAATCTTATCAAATTCTTGTACCAAAAATTCACTAAGCGAAAGTTTACCCGAGCTTAAAGATAAATGCCAAAGTATGCCCTCAATTTATTGTTCTATAAATGACAATATTTATGTAGATCAAAATAGCGATAAAAACAGAACTAAAGATAGAAATTTACATTTACGTGAGTTTTTCGCGTCGTCATCTAATAATTCCGATAGTGAAAATATAAATGTTGAGCATCCATTGCACATTTTAATTAAAGAATCTGAAAAAGTTTTTGATTAAATTACATTTACTATTAATTGAATGGCCTATTTATAATTAACATCGATTTTTAGCATCAGTGTAATACACTTCAGTTAAAATACAATTTCAATGAAGGATATAGATTATTGTTTTAATATAATTTTGATTTTATCTAAATCTTGGTTGGTATTAAGAGCGTTTTATACTAAATTAAATTTTCTGTTTTTTTTTTTTTCAAGATAGATATCTTGAAAACTAACTTCCAATGTGTCTATTTATAAATTTTTTCTTCATCATTCGAACCTACCTAACAGAAAAACTCTGTATACCATATAAATACAATCCCTGGCAGCTCTATAAGCAATTTTCTACTCTGTTTTTATTAAATTTTTTCTAAAATCTAAAATTAAATTATTTAAAAAGCTAGGCACGAGATCATGGATTTAACTTTACTATTGCAAAAAATTGTGAATTGTTGTATGTTTCGATCGAGGTTGTAGAACTTCTCCAAGTTAGAGAGGTAATATATCTAAAAGAAAATTGCGAGTTTTCCATAATAGATATTGAATATGAAAAAACTTTAGAATAAAAAGTTGCTCGGGCCTCTAAGAAAAAATTGGGTTCAAAATGCCTGTTTTTACGAATTCAATCGCGCACAATCACTAAGGACCTCTAGCAAGAACTGCTCGAAAAGTAAAAGTATCGGTAGTTTATTTATGTGTTTAAGAAAGTATTGGTTATCCAATGGGATCAATGCCCTTCTAAAGCCACTCAATACTCTATTTTCATTCACTCATAATACGCTGAATTTCCCAACTCACTCGAAATAGTATCTGCAAGGTTGCAAGCTGTATATGTGCACATGTAAATTGACCTGAAAGTTGCATCTCCACCAAGTTCCCTACACTTAATAAAGAGTCGAAAGGTAATGTTTCTTGCAGATATATATTTTTTTTTTTTTTGATATAGCCGCGTTGTCTAATCTTTATTTAATTACACGATGCCAACAACCAAAGTGCGAAATTTTTACTTTTATTTATTATAAAAATCGAGAAACACACTCGAGATGAACTGCTAAAATAGAGCACTGTAACAAACTAAATGCCAGATCACGCTCAAACTTCACGCCAAGATAGACGAGACTTGTGTCAACTTAGAATAGCTATTCCCGTTACTTTCTTGACGTACTGTATTACAATCATGTAATCAGATGATTCTAGTATTGTAGAGTATATTAAAATGAGTTCGTCCACTTGCAAACAGGCAAAATAAATCCCAGGTAGACTTATAAACTTTTGCAGTACATATAACTCGCAGAGATAAAAGGCCGGGTTGACAAACAAGTTGCACACGATTTAATATGTACCCTTGCTTAACGCAGAACACATCATAATGGTTGTGTACGTTTTACTCAAACATTAGAAGATTCCATATGAAACCAATTGGTGAGGGGCGAGTAATAGAGAATAATAAATTTCATCACCAACGTCGAGCGATCATTCTTTGGGTTAGCACACGTTTGGTTAACCACTTCAAAACATCGTAGAAGATAATTAAAATAAAAACCTCCCAATGTATACAAGAATGTCTTAGCCAGTACCACTTAACATTTGGATTTAAAATGAAAATCATCCGGCAAATTACATTTTTTTTATTTATTCAATATTACAACTGATTCAAAGATCATCTAGTAATTTATCTATCTTAATTAAATTTCTCGGGTGATGAGGAAGAACCTTCATCTTCTCACTCCATTGGGGTATCCAACGTTAGCCGTATAAATGCAGATTTTACTTCATGCCGAGGTAATCGCTGTACGTCTTTATTTATTTCCTCGGAATTTCTACCATTGAGCTTGTACATTTCCTAATATTTGATGTTTAACTCTTCTTTTTTTCTTGGTGTGCTTTTTTCATCTTACCTTATTAGCATCGAGGGTCACGGCAAGGTATTTAGCTGTACTTATGCATATGGAATTTAGTTTAAGTTAAGAACCACGGGGATCCAGTTTAAATTTTGTTTTGTAAAGTTGACATGTGCTGATTTGGCTTCATTTGACGATATTCGTCATTTTTTAGTCCGCAGTTACCTAATGTGTTAACTGCATCTGAAAGTTTGCGTTTTGTTTCCGAAAAATCTATCTCGTATAAAAGATGGACAGAATAGGTCCAAGTACATTACCTTGTGGTATAACTGCTGATATTCTATTTAGTTAAGAGTACTCGTTTTCAAGTCTGATTCGAAAGTATCGATCTGCATTGTAGGACTTAACAATTTGAAAAAATTGAATAGACCGGTCTACAATATTCGGTCCGGTACACAATCAGGATATTGGAAATGGAACACCGGTCTTTGACAGGATCGTATAAATGCAAGACAAGTGGTAGAATAATTGAAGAACTGCGAAAAAAAAGATTAATCATGAAGTAAAGTTAAATGGAACAATATTGAAGATCACCCGCCTCGGTCATGAAAATACGACTGAAAATCGAAAGGAATACGACAATAATCCCAAAAATATACCGGAGACAGTCTAGCTACAACATAACTACAGAAACAGCAGCAACAAATAGGTAGATCGGCACACTAATTCAAAGGAGTCAGCCGAACATTTTCAAACTTACCACAAATAAATGATACTTCCGATCTCATCCTTATCACAGTAAATTAACAGCTTAGTAATTGCAAAAAAAATGTAGCTAACTGAATATATAGTTATCAAAGAAGAAGAGGACGAGAAGAAGAGATACAGAAGTGTAATTTAGATAGATAATATACCATTAAAATTAGTCAATTAGAAACTTCCTACAAGTAAATATATGGAACATTGGCAGAATTCCACAGAAAATGACTTAGAAATACCAATTTCAAAAAATGTGTTTATTTATTTATGCGTGCAAATTTGATTTGAAAATTGTAACGATTAACAAAACATTAAAACAAAAAAAAATTAAACACACACAATAAGTTACACACTAAACAAAAACTTAAAAATAAAATACCAGTTTAAAAAGAGCATAACACTGCTTTAACCTCTATGTCCAAAGCTTTCCTTACCTATGTAAAAATCAGATATGTGGTGTTAATGTTGTTAAAGGCCTCCGACATCGCGTTAATTCGACGTAGTTGATTTTATGTAGTCTAGTTGAAGAACCTCGAATTTTTTTAGATTCCTAGATTCCTATTTGGTGCCTTATTTAGGGGCCGACCCATCTTCCATATCAGTACTATAGGCTGACATGGAGCTATACAATGGCGAGATAGTTCTACCAAGATGCGAACAACGATCTACGAAAGAGTTGAGGGTGCTTCGGGCCCAGAACAGATTGTAAAGATTATTACCGGTGCCTTAGCTTTAATCAATTTTAGTGTAGCTGACACATCAATTTGATGAAGTAGCACATATGTATGTATGTGTTTTTTGAGAAAGAATGAACTGTACGATGGGCAAATTCTCTCTTCAACAGCATAATAAAGTATAATGGTTATTTTTGGGCAAAGAAAGAAACTGTTAAACATGGAAACATAAGCAGGTGCCTATATTTGTGACCAATTCTCAGTACCAATAAGATAACGAATATAAGAAGAGCTCTTGACCACACAAAATCACAAATGACAAAAAAGATATACCGAAGTTTTACGGGAAATGAACACACAAAATTAAATCTAGATAGGGGGACACATACTGAGGACAGGGCGAAATGATGTGACAAGAATGTGCTTAGAAGCGAATTCGCTGGAGAAGAGGATAATAATAAAAATACCAGCAATAACCAGAATGAAAACGGTACTGTATGAAGCGAACCAGCTTAGTAAATCATGAAGGAAGAATTAAAGCAATAGCCCCAAATAGAGAAAATTTGTTACCTTACATCTCTATGTTCTAAATCGGATGCAAAAGAAACCACATATGAATGTTTAAGGTCATAACGGATCTGTTTGCATATACTTAGGGCTTCGCCCCAGAAATGATTTCAAAGTCTCAACTAAATAGCTACTCCAGTTTCTTACTTGTGTCTCTTATTTACAAATATAAATTACAATTTGGCAGCGTGGTTTTTATATATTAGCAGAAAAAATTCTGTGAACGGTGAGTGCCGAAGCCAACCACTCCCACTCTCTGTGTTTTCATATCCCATTCAGGAATATTGCCGCCTGCACGATAGCCCTCCTACTGTCTCGGTTCATCTTTCGCTCTCTCCATTTCGACATCCTATTATTCAAAGGTACTATTCGACGTCATTGTGCGGCGTAGTCTAAGTCATCGTCTCTAAGCAGATCCTTAATTTTGCGATTCATTTCATACGCCAGTGGCACTATTCTGATAATAGGGAACTGGGGACAGAATTTAAATGTAATTTATGTTCAAATATTTTATTTCCGGCCTACTGTGGAGAAAAGTTTGATGTAAATATTTATAAATTGGGAATAATTTTTCCATAGCTAAATTGGTAGGGAAAATTATTCCCAATTTAATTTTGTTTTCATAAAAGTTAACACTAACTTTTTACCCCAGTATGTAAGAAACAAAATATTTTAATAAAAATTACAAATAAATTCTTTCCCCAGTTCCCTATTCCCGAGAAATTACCAGAATAGTGCAACTGTTTATAGTTTATTTAGAATTGGTGAATAGCAATATTGTACTTCCAACATTTCTCCAAAATCGTCTTCAACGTGAAACACTGATCAGTGGTTGATCATCGGATAGATAACTATTCCTCACATTCCTCATGTAGCTCGTTCTGGTTGGTCCCTCATCACCACAATGAGATCATGAAGATAATATGAGAGAGTACCTCGTTCGCGTTTTGATAATTCGTGAACATTCCATCGAGACAAAGTGCTTTCTCACTTTTTATCTGTTACTAGCTGCATCTCCTGCCCTCTGTGAGATATGGGGCAGGTATTTGTCCCCGCCTGGTGAAGCCACAGATCAAATCGTTACTCCGATTTAGCAGATTTTGGAAGTAGATTCGCTATTTGCTACAGCTCTCCTTTCATTCGTGATTTTGAAGGCTCTGAGTGTTGCACGAATGTTTTTAGTAAAATGCTTGGTGTTTGCAAAAAGTATTTCGTGTTTTTCATTGCAACCTGATTTTTCCTTGCATTTCCTCTTATATTCGAGCTTATTTTGTCGGATGAGTTTGGATGTGACTTTCCTAGCTCAGAGATATTCTATTTGAGAGCTCCTATAGTATAATAAGCCAACCACTTTGCTTGCAGCTATCGTTTATTTTCGACAACTTGAAAGCACTGATTATCAAACTAATCATTATGTGGTCTCGGTGGTCTTGCCTGGCATGCATCCTTCTCCCACAACAAATTTTAGAAATTATATGATGATAATTGACTGCTCCGTCCAAATGAGACGTCCAAATCGTAAAGGTAACCCGGACCACAAGGACATACATTAAGTCATATATGTAAATAAGTCAGTCCAGATACCATACTTTCTAATGATGTCTTATATAGATTATGTAACATTCTTAGATACAGTGGTACCTCGCTTAACGAGCATAATTCGTTTAAGATCGTTAAGCGAAACAACGTTTCCCATATACATTAATTTCACAAAATACGATAATGTGTTCCATGCCGAAAAAAATACTCAAAAAATTGTATGTACATACATATATCTATCATACATACATATATGTATGTATATAATATTTTTTGTTTTGAAATTTTTATAATAATTTTTGTTTTGGGTTTTCTCCTCGTTATGCGAAATGTCGCTCGTTAAGCGAGTCATTTTTTTACAATTTATTTTGCTCGTTATGTGAATCACTCGTTATGCGAGGATGTGCTCGTTAAGCGGAGTACCAGCTTAGCTTTGTTTATCTAATCCGTTGTTGAAATGAACCTGGAAAATGATAAAAAAAGATTAAAGAAGAAGGATTAGTTTCATATAAGTCCCTGGATGTATCTTTGAAGTATGTAAGTAAAATAAATTATTAAACACTTAGGCGTTAAAAATATCTTCGTCTACGTTGGACTATCTTATAGTCTAGTCTCGCTCTACATCTAGAAAACTTAAAAAAAAATAAAATTTATATACGAATGGATTAACGAATAGTATCGGAGTTATTCTAATACCTAAACTCAAAAGTAATTAACGTTAGATTAATAGTGATACAGACCATTTTGACGATTTTTACTTAATGTGCACATCAAAAGACAATACAGATGTTACGATACTAAACCAGCGGAAATGTTTAGTTATTTTCACGTAATTTAAATATCGTTTATCAATCAACCGCTTGTATAATAGAATTTATTTAAGTCCTTAAGCTTTTAGACCATGAAGTTTTAAACATTTATATCGCCGAAGTCTAAAATAGCGTCCCAAACTTCACATTTAAGCTGTTTCCATAAATTGGAAGATCCAGAAATTTTTGGCTGAAATCGGAAGTGGCAGCTTTCATAAAAGCTTTCCTGTATGCCATTTTAAAAAATGTCATTCGATGAAGTGCCGTTTTGAAAAATGAAGTTTTGTTTGTATCTTCATATGTATATCGTTTTGTACCTCTGCCGTTTTGAAATACGAGTGCCATTTTGAACATTATGCCACTTTGAAATATGCTATTTTGAAAATGCTATTTTGTACCTTATGCTGTTTTGTACCTTATGCCGTGTTGAAATATGCAGTTCTGAGAAATGCCGTCTTAAAAAATGCTGTTTTAAAATATGCCATTTCGGCCGGGACCCCAAAAAATCCATTATAAAAGATTTATAGATTTTTAATAAAATCGTTGTTCTGCATAATAATTTTTGTTGTACGGATCTGTTAAAAAAACAACGATGTTATCCAAAACTATAGAACTTTTATAAAAGTTTATTTTGTTATAAGTTATTTCTTTTAAAAAAATATTTTTAATTTGCTAATTTCAAAAAATTCTAAGCTTGAGCCGGTTTCTGTTTACAAAAATTTTTTATTTTTATTTCTAATGTGAATTTTTTTCTATGAACACGAGTTTATGAAAGACACAAATACTCGTATATGTATATAAGCCGTTTACATATTTTGAAAGTGACATATATAACTCTTTATTTTACATCCAGATATTTAAGGATTTGCGTTTTAACATGTTTAAAAATATTGATGCTAACTTTCGAGAAGATTTACTTGTATTTGTTATCTCAGGATACTTGCATTATTGTGAGAAAATTGTATGAAAATGTAGGGATACCGTTAAATTGTAACTAATGTTACCATTAACTTGAGTTTTGAAAAAGTGACTTAAGGCGTTTGAAAAAGTGACAAATAAACGGCTCATATGAAGTTTAAATCGTAGCAAGATACACGTAGAAGAAATTGCCAGAAATAACCCACCCGTAGAAAAAGTAGACGAATAGAAGAAAATAAAAATATAAGTATAATTGATTGAGACTCAATTTAAGAAACATATCTACTAAGTTCATAGTTGGCAAATAGTATTTATGACTATGAAATTAAATGCTCTTGTTGTGTTGCAACATTTCACGTCCTCCCTCGACTATCTCAACGGCTTGTACATTAAAAATGTAAAAATTGTAAATTAATCCTTGTGGTTTTTTCGAACATTTCTTTCTGCATCATAATTGTAGAGTTTTATTTGTAAGCAATACTGTCAAATTTATGTTGTTTGAATAATTTGTATTCTAATTTGTTGGGTGTGATTTTTGTTTAAAATATATGTCACTGTCATTTCGATAACAACATCGTTTTTCATGAATTTGGTCACTTTTTTATTGAATCATATATAATATAAAACCTACAAAAGTATTTTAACGTTTAAATTCCTTGGAAATTAATTGAAATTTTATTATTGTTTTTGAAAATGTAGCTTATAAATCTGTGATCTGGAATTAATGTGGTATCTTTAATCAATTTTCCAAATAAATACATACGCATTTAAAATGGGATTATATTAACAATTTACGAAAACAAATAAATGTGAAAGAAACTAGATGTCTTATTGTTTTTGATTGTTCTTCGCCGTTTTCTAAATCAAATCCATAAAGCGTTTTTTAAATGAGAGCAAATTGTCCAAATTGAAATAAAAAATAAAATTAATTTTAATATTATGTTTTAGATAGTTGTGTAACATAAACTGAAGGCGAATGTTTTGTGTTTTTATTAATTAAATATTAAATTTACTATAAAAATATATTTCAAAATGTCTAAAATATAAGTAAATATGATATCTGCCAAGTATTAGATTGTAAAAGAAATATTTCAATAAAAAATTATTTTATGTATAACAAGAATCTAAAATTAAAGAAAATATATTTACTATGTATATTTTCTAACTGAATAAACAATGTCAAATCAAAGTAATATATTTTGTAATATATATAATTATACAATTATGTAAACAACAAATTTATATAAAATATTATTTATTTTAGTTTTTAAGAAAATGTGCAAAAAAACATTATATAATTTCACGTTTATTTATTAATAAATTTTGAACAAATAAATAACGACTTACAAAACGTTAACTTTTCTTTCAGAAAACAACAATTCAACATTACACTTTTGCATGGTTAATAATAAAATTCAACATAAAGATAATTTGGACCTAATTATTGATCCCATTCTAATAAATGACTACAAATTAGAAACAATCAGCCTGTAATCAACTACAAATATTTTATTATTAAATTATTACTAAATTTTTTTAATTATTGTTAATTTGAAATATAATAATTTTACGCAAAATTCTTTACAAAAGAAATTTATTTTTTGAGTAATTTTTGTACTGTTTTTTGTTTTTTTGTACGGTTTTTTGTATATGTAAAGTTTACCTTACTGGAAACTGTGTAAAGTAATATACAAGAAATCGGGAGAAGTTTGCCTTTTACCGAGTGACAAGAGCATATGGAAACTGATTAAATTCCAAATATTTCTAAAAAATTTGAACAATATGATACACAATAATTTTTCTACAATCCTTAAATTATTTATAAGCGAAATATATTAAATTTTAAATCAAAGAGTAAAGCCAGACTGTTGGGTATTTTAGATGTATGTGAAGTTGGCCCAACATCTAACCAAAAAAACTGCTATGGCAATACCAAAATATACTTATTATATCTACGAGTATAAGTAAGTGTTAGCCCAGAAAATATTCCACAAGACGCTATTAACTATAGTGGGCTAGATATGTAAGATTTTAGTATTTCATAAACTGCTTTATGTCATACTCTGTCAAAGGCTTGTACTACATCCTAGAAAATATTTACTTAACATACTTTCTTATTTTCAAGTACATTTTCAATTGTGTTTATAATTCGATTTACTTGTTCTATTGTTGAATGGGTTTCTCTGGCACCAAATTGGTGTGGAGGAATTAGATTTCTCTTCTATTATTGGTTTGAGTTTCTTTAGTAAGCAAATCGACACATACGAATTTTGATCATTAAGTGGTTTGTTAGGTATCATGACTACTTCAAACGACTTTCCTTTCCATTGGTTTGGTACGTGTTTAAGTTTGAACTGCGTTAATTATTTGAAGTAGTTTACATACGCCTTTTTTAGAAGCGAAGAGCTTTTACTATTTGTCGTGTCATTAAGTGATATCCCGGAGATTTCTTTGCATCTAACCTAAATTCATTTAGGCATGCATTAAGGATTGTTTCCCTCTTTAAATTCTTGTAAGAATTGTAGACAGGAGATATATTGTAGTTATCCATTTTATTTACTGGTGGTATACCAGTATATGTTTTCTACTGCTGTTTATCTAGGTAGAGGCTAGAACGTATACTTGAGGTGGTTTGCATACAACGAAGCTTTTTTACTTTGCACATATACCTCATGTTCTGTCTTTATTTTTAACTAGTGGAATTGATAGTCTAAGTCTAGGTCGTTTTAAACTTTGTGTCGCTTTCGAAAGGGAATACTTACTCCGTATCTTTTTCCCCCAGTAAGGCCACTTATGTAGGTATTTATTAATGGATTCGTTGTTGATTTCTTTAGTTAGCAACATTGGTTTATTGGAAAATTCAGGGTTGTTTTATATTCTGGCGCTCGACTTATTTGCCATGTCTTTCTTGCTTTTCATTTTGCTGCAACCCTTACTTCCAGCGGATAAATACCATTTCGGCGCATATCCTTTGAACTGGAGGATGTACTACTACTACTCCACGCCACTTCTTCTATGCTGTTGTTGAGTTGTTCCAGTTCTTCTTCGAGCTGTGTCGAATTTTTAATTGGCACCTGAAGATCAATATTATCCTCAACAAGTTTCTGGATTTTCTCCCAGCATGTTTTGTTATTAGTTAGCCAAAGTGGACCAGTTTTCTTAACAATCGTTACACTGATTGACATAATAACAGGCGTGCGATCCGACATAATCCCCTCGCTGCAAACAGTTCTTTTCCTTTTTAAGAGGTTACTCTTGATCTCCAATAGATTTGTGCACTAAAATCACCTCCGATTCTGAAACTTAATCCAAGTGATTATAATGTGCAATATGTAGTCTTGTTTAATTAAATTATATCTTGGGGGTAATATATTGACGATACGCTATATTCTTTGTCGTTGTTTACAAATACTTTTAATGTGACTACTTCAATAAATTCCTCTTCAATTTTAAGATTTATAAAGTGTTTAATGTTTCCTTTTAAAACCACAGATGATCTACCTCTTGCCCTTCCTGCTGTATGAATGGCGTGGTAACAGCCGTATCCATTAACTTTAAGATATGAAGTTGAAGTAAAATGGGTTTCTGATACTAGGCATATATCTATTTTTTCAGTATTTAGGGAAATTTCTAATTCTGGAATATGTTGCATTAGCCCATTTGCATTCCAGGTTATTAATCTTAATGTTTTTTTGTTTTTATTTGCATCATTTTAATAATGATTAACTGATTTCTTGAAACCTTTTCTTAAGTTGATGGTAAAGTCTCTGCCATTTCTGGTGAGTGTTTAGTTTTCCTTTTCTTACATAGTCTTTTATTCTGGTTCAACACCAATTTGTTTATCTTTCTAATTCTTCATCCGTATGTAATGGAATCATCGATTGCTAGGTTAGATGTCGTCCCAAGTGATGCGTGTTTCAACTGCTTTTTTGAATTTTTCGATCTCTTTGAAATTGGAAATTCTTCTTTCGATTTAGTTATAAATTCCTTTATTTCTCTTGATTCTTCACGGAGTTTGGCATTTTCTTTTCTAACTGAAAGATTTTTCCAGTTGAAGTTCTAGGTGATCTTGATAATTTGGAACTTAGTCCAAATGGGTTACACAATAATTGGCACACCACAAAATTTGTTGGACCTGCCTCTGAAGTGTGTATAGATATGGCAGCATCTTTGCTGCTGTACCACCTGCTAGGATATACCATATGCAAAGTTTTTGAGATATTGGCCAGAAACTGAGAAGAACTTATGTGACCGCAGAAAATCAAAAAAATTTAGTGAAAATTCTAATCCATAAATATTCCTTAAATTTTCCATGCAGCCTCAGTATGACCTAAGCTATTGGAAAAAACTACCCAAAGTATTCGTTACTTGTGGGGTTTTTGATATATTTTATATTGAAAATTCTAATCAATAAGATGCGATGCAAGTGCTCCAGCTCAACTGCCTTTCGTGTAGAATGTACAGATACCATATTTTCATCTAACATTTATAATTTATTGATAATAATAATAATAATTTATTCTTTACAGTTTACATTTTTATAAAACATACATAGATCCACTCCACACTTTCACACACCATTTTGAGCAAGAACTGCTCATTTATAACGGACTATAAAGCATGGAATGTACCCTAAATTTGATACGAAATATTGATGTTATTTATTGGTTAAGGCCAATTTTAGTCCAGCATGAACAGATCCTAAAATTTTGTCCAGAAGTCGCTTTAAAATCCCTAACCAATACTACAATTCAAATTTCATCATAATTCGTTAACAAACGGCGCAATATTGTTAAATTTCAAGATTTCATATACCGAGTTCCATCATGGTGCGTACATGACATCGGAAGTTAGATAGGAAAAATACCATGGTGTCACGCAAAATGTATTAAAACAACAACAAAGTTAAAAGAATTTCAACTCGAGCTCGGAACTAGTAGGCGTAGTATAAGGCTTTTCATGCAATTTGATTGGTTTTGAGTTCGAAAGCGAGTATGAAACTATTTATTTTCGATGTCATGTACGCAACTTTATGCTTCGTTCATAACGTCGGATAAATAGCATGGTATTGATACTATTGAAATAAGAAATTTTTCAACTCCAGTATGGAAAAAGTGGGCGATTTCTTTGGTGTAAAGAGCATGGTTATGAATACCATGCTAATTTTTCCCGATGTTATAAACAAAGCTTCATTTCGTAATTTCTTATTTTCCGCTCTTAATTCGCTCGGTTTCTTCTTGTGCCTCTTTACTATATTATTATGTATTAAAAATGTGATAATCAATATTATTTAACATTAGTGTTTAAATTATCGATTACATGTTTGTTTTCCATTATATTTTTATGCATTGCTTTGCTAATATTTTTTTTTTATTTTGTAAATCAAGCAATAAAATTAAAAGTCGTCGGAAAATCAAATGGTAAATAAACTTTTCACTGGGCTACTAGCAGCATTTAACGCAAACAAATTATTATTTTACAATATTTAAGAAGATCCATTATTTACAAAATGGCTTCCTGTTAAAAAATTATTATTTTTAATCCTAGAACGTGAAATATGTTATGTACTAAAATAGTGTGTGTAAAAAAACTATGTGTATTCGATTTGGCATAGTGGTTTTTTACACAAGTCTCAATTTTACTCAATTTTAAGAATATTTTTGAAAAGAAATATGAGCTAAATTAAATTAACAACAATATTGTTCTCATTTTTTATAATTTTTAAGCAAAAACCATAAAAACTGCGACCTAAGAAAGAAACCAACAAAAAAGCTTTGATACCACAATTCGGTTATCCAAAAGACATTAACCAATTGGTAGATCTTAGCGTTCAAGTGCTGTCTTTATGGTGCAAGTTGAGGGATGGTAAAAGTATGAAACAAAATATTTTTGAGGTAACTACAAAGGTAAGACAGAGGTTTTAAGATGTGTATTTATTAAAACGCGGATTTATTAAAATTCTTAAATTCTAAATCTTTTAATTCATGTTTTTTTTACAAATAGTCAAAAATAACTGCCGGAAGCTTTAGAATTCAAAAATATAAAATGCCATGGTTCTATAACCAACCTAATTTTTCTTTTAAAATTGTGGTCCATGGAGAACGAAGGATTAATACTGGAAAGATACTTGTCGTTACTCAAGTAGCTTCGAAATGTCAAAAACGCGCTTACGAACATACGCAAGATAAACTAAATATGTATATGAATTTACGTTTTTGACATTTATTTAACTCTTGACTTTGTTTTTGTTTCTGCCATTTTTTGTGAAATAATAAAAATTTTAAATATTACAGGTGAGTAGTTGAAAGATAATGCGCGTTTTTTGTTTTGAGTATTCAAAAGGTCAATATGGTAACAAAAATAAAAAAAAAAATGGTTTATTAAGTTCTGTAAGATATCACTTTAGTACCTTTAGTACTAAACAACAACAAAAAGTTAAGGGATTCAAGTTCAGTAATTCGCTAATAGTACAATTACATGGTATTGTTCTATATGGACAATATTCCAATGTAATAATACAACATCAGTCGTCGCGACCTGATGAGAAGACTGATTTTTTCAAATCAATAGTCTCATCTGTTCAAAACTGATCGTTGTGATTATTTCACATTAGCCATCTATAATTCAAAAATTTTCACGTCTGAGTCGCGTCGAGTATAATTCTTTTTTTTTACGCTATTTGCCGTATGCACTTGGCGAAACACACTAATACTTAATAAACACATTTTATTGAACACTTGTTATTTATTTCGCAAAATTTTGCGAAATAAAAAACAAGTGTTTAATAAAATATGTTTGTCGAGTATAATTGCTTTAGTATAAATCCTCATAGTTTAACTTTTTCTTTTTACTTAGTCACGTCGGTCGCGCCGAGCATATCTCCAGGGTAAAAATTGCACTGGGATCTTCCAATTTGCAGTAAGGGTTAAGTATGACAATCAATCAATCTATCTTGACTATAGAGAAGACATAAACATTTAGTTTGCAATTCAGTACAAACATCTACGCACTTGGGGGAAAATAAATCCATTATTTTCTGGGCTTTTTTCAACATGACTACAATCATTTGTTTTGGCTCAAATATGCGCGGTTTTTTTCCATAACCCATTGCCATTTAGAAAGCAATTTCATTATGTCACTTTTCCAAAACGCCTTGTCCCTATATTTTTTGAAAATCTATGAATCGCAAAACAGTAAAATATAATAGAGGTAAGAAGAATCGCACCATTTTTATTGAAATAATGCAACAATAATAATTATTACCATTATTGCTAAATAATTGTAATTAATAATGGGATATAAAGGCATGATAGAGAAAAACAGACATCCGATTAATTAAAGGTGATAAGTTTACCAGGATATCACAAACACATAGTACGATTGTTTCGTTATAAAGTCTTAGAAAAGCATTTTGTATGCTAAGAATTCTGGATAGGACTGGAGAGGGCCCCCACCCTGCGACTTTGAAGTATTTAATTTTAAATGTACTCTTTTACAAGACTGACTAGTTTGAGTAAAATGATTTATAAAAATGCGTTTTGTTCTAAAACAAAATATTACATACAACGTAATCTACCGATTAATAGTGCTACTAAGTTTTGAGTACAAACACCTTAAAACTCCATTTACATTTGACCAACATTTTTCTCCTGCAAAATGAAAAAGATATAACATTGACTTTTCCACATGAGAGACAAGAAAAGAAATATATCCAAACAAGATTTTGCAAAAGACTTTTTGAGCCACTACACCACCAAAACCACTACAAAACTATAAATGTTGTCATAAAACCTATTCTTATCCGAGTATTTTTATTGCAACAATTTTTAAATTCAAAAATAATTATTTTATATTTATAAAAATATAAATTTCGCATTTGAATTAATTAAAAATAAATTAATAATAATGCTATAAAAAATTATGGCAGTACTATGTAATTATATTTATTTATTTCTCGCACATTAAATAGTTTTATATAGTGGATGCTTCTTATTTGTTCTATTCTAGTACTTCAAGTAATTTTCGTAATGGTATAAAATTATTGATTATTTTTTTCAATACAGTTGGAAATGCATAATAATAGATGTATAAAGGATACAACAAATGCAGGTTGTTTTCTCGGGTAAAAAAAATATTTTAATTGTTTTAATCCAAGGCATAAACCTAAAAGCGTACCGTATGTATAACCATCGAAAAAAGAAATATAAGAAAAACCAAGAAATATTACTTTTATAAGCCAGTGCGAAGCTAGCGCCGCTCCCAATATATTAGTTTTCGGTACTACACATTGAGCGACACAGTGCATGAAATAGTTTATTTTATTTATGAAAAATATTTCAAAGCAGAAATTTTAGATTTGCTTTCACCGCTGTATACGTACAAAAAAATATTTTTTTTGTTATTTGGTTGGATCTTCGTTTCGTTTTTACTCGGATGTAGAGAATATAAAAAACAAGCTGTGGTAATATGTATATGAATAATTGTGAAAATGTGAAATGTGTGTTTATGAATGGGTATGAAATGTGTTTTTGTTATTGTAATTTAGAATTTCTATGAAGATGAATGAACGCAACAAGTATCTAAACTAAAAAAAATGTTCTTGTGCCGTGAATCGTGATATACGTCGAGTACATTATCAGAAGATATTATTAAGATACGAGTATTATATGATAAATGTAGTTATTGAGCGTTTTTAATTCAAATTAAGTAAAGATGTCGATATAATTTGTATATGTTAAATCGTATCGTTTAGGGATTTTAAGAAAGTAAACAAATATATAGAAAGATTTTAAATCCAAAATAATTTTATTTGAAAATGTTTATGTGAGAGAACCCGTCAGCTTACATGACGAAAACTTTTTTCCAACAAATCATGAATGAGACACTACTTTTACAGTAATAGTAGGTAAGGTACATATGACTCTAGAAAATCAATTGCATACATATTTTATCATCTTGTAATACAATTTTTTGTATTAACATTCTCCTATCAGCACGCACATGGTATACACATCATCGCGCAAGCAAATGCAATGCAAAACTAAAATTACGAAAAACACAAAACAAAATACATACATATTTTCGTTTTTTGTGTGTACAGCGAAGAAAATAAATGTGTGTTTTTGGGTTTGGTTATTTTTTCGTAAATATAAAAAACTATTTCGTTCTGTGTCGCTCAATGTGTAATTTCATTATTGGCCGCATGGCGCTATTCCAGTTTTTTAATGTTCCCGCTTGGTTTTTCTTATTGTTCTTTTTTTATGGTATAACACATGATTCTACACGAAAAATTGGTTGATAGTTGATACAATTTTTCTCCAATTATCTTGTTTTTACAGATTCAGTATGTGGAGTACAATATGCGGGGAGATTTTTATAGTCTATGATTCCTGATATATTTCCATAAGATTGTCTTAAACTGATTGTTTTCTTTTAAAGTTGTAAGTACAAATTTCGTTGAAACCATGAATATTTGAAAGCAACAAGTACAATTTTGACAAGTGCCTTTAAGAGATTGTTTGCGCGATTTTGAAATACTGAATTCTTAATGTACGCTTTACAATTTGGCTAGTTTGAGTAAAATGTTTTATAAATTTGCGTTTTATTCTAAAACAATAGTGATTGCATACAACGCCATCTATCCGTTATAATGTAAATAAGTTTTGACACACAACGATTAGAATAATATTTCAAAATCAAGTAACATAACTGTATCAAGAACTTTTATTTGCGGAAGGCTTCTTTACCATTTTTAACGTTTCTACCTTAACATAAATTTATTTTAGTACAAGTAGTAATTTTCGTAAGGGCGGGTATAAAATTATTGATTTTTTAACATACAGTTGGAAACATATAATACAACATTAAAGGATACAACACATGATGGTTGTTTTCTGTGGTAAAAAAAAATTATTTCATTGTTTCAATCCACGACGTAAACCTAAATGCGTTTCACATGTTGTTCATAACGGTTTAGATTAATTCGAACATAATTTTATCTAGTCATATTTTTACAGTAATAAAATAAATTAAGGTTAATTGTCAAATATTGTATGAGATGGGATTGGAAATTTAACAAGTTGTTTGTATGCCGAATGTTTAGATTTAATTGTATTTTGCATAAATCGCTTTAATCATTTTACTGAGTAAAATATTCGTTCTACTTGAATTCCAATTGTTTACCTGTTGAACAAAGATAATTATAACCTCAATATATAATTGTTATTTCTAGCACAGCGATTATCTCATATCCAATGAACGACTCAGTAATACTTTAATACTACTAAGAATAATTCAATCAATTTCATTAATAAAATGACCATTATGAATTTAAATGTCAATGAAAAATTGCTTTTTCGTTCTAATAAAATTACATTTTGCAGGTATACATATATAACGGGTGTTTCGGGGCACTTTGAATTTAAATAAACCCAGAAAAATAATTTTAATGGTGACGAATGTAACTTTATTTGAAAGATAATTTTATGCCATTAACGTTTGAATATGATTTCGGACATATCGTCGCCGCCGCAGCTGGCGCGTATAGGCGTAATCTGCAGGCCTAATCCTCGATCATTTCGCAGTATTTCTGATCGTATTTCGGATGTGGCTTCCAAGTGTTCAATAGTTTCTGGCTTATCATCGTAGGTATTTTACGTCTCATACACCAAAAGAAAATAGTTCAGGAAACTTCTCTTGATAGCAACTACATATATTTTCTGGAAGGGCTTTGAATGAGCTTGAATTCGTTTGTTGTTTCAAAGTTTAACCTAATGCTATTTAAGGGGTATTCAGATTTTAAAACTTTATATACAACATTATGCTTTTAAAATCGCTTATTTGACATAACGTGGCTATGTACATATTTTCAGAGACATTTTATTGGTCATGAATTTAATTTTTATTTGAAGATTCTAGGTATCACTATTTCATAAGATGTTCATATTTAAAAAGAATAAAAATAATTTTTGTATTTTTTTTTGTCGGTGAGTGTATTTGTGTACTTTGTCTTTATGTTAGGGCCTTTTGGCGCATATCATATTATTTCGTACAACCATAACTCGAATAATTTGACTAGTTACCGTAAATACAAATATTATATAGTGACAAATAAAATATAGTGGCCGGATTTACGTATCTTGAACTTTACGGTTAAGTGAGCTGCATGCTTGAGTTATGGAAAAGTAGTTTACAATAGACCAAGGCCCTACTAAAGGAGAAAGTAAATTTGCAAGTTAATTTCATCCATAAAATACCAACAATACATAGTTGGTCTTAAACCAAGAAGAATCAAAATTGTATTCTATGTACAATAATCGTTACTCATATGCAATATCATATACATATAAAGTAAACAAACATAAACTACTCAGATTTTAAAACATTATTTTTTCATTATTATTTGGAAAAACTAGTGAAAACGTAAAAGCCAGAAAAGGAAATCTGAAAAATATATCATAAAAAAAACATTTTTAAAAGTACATACATATATTCAAATTATGTGGTCGACTCTATAGAAATTTTACACAGGGTCGGAAAAATTCTTTCCGCATCATCCAATCATCCTTCCGTATTAATAAAATTGTATGGTTTGAACAAGAGATAAGTTCTATTGATTCAAAACTTGAACAATGTGAAAATTACTCGTAGACGGTTATTTATTTTGTGTACATTAAGATTCGGTTCAACTTCAATCATCGAACCCCGTTTTAGAAAACTCTCGCGTGACAACGTTCTACAAAAAATAATACATAGTGCTACTCTGCGTCATGTCTTTTGTCTTTGTTATTATAATTTATTCTCAAATGTGAAAAAATAATAATCTAAAATTTTGTTTAACATTATTTTCCGTATTATAATGAAAGCTACAAGACTTAATGTGCTTTCTCTACATAGTTTATAGTTTTACAAGTACCGCATAAAATGAATTTTATTTGTATTATTCAACTTATATAGCAACACATTAAAACATACAATTTAACAGTGAACTATATTTTGTTTAATAATTATGGGTTTACTACATGTTCATAAACATTTCGTCGAGTGGCTGGTTCAAACCTCTCTATCGCTTGAGGGATCGATTATTGTCACTCAAAATCCACTCTTCTAACAATGAAATTCCTCACGCTAAAATTAACATTATAATATTCCTTTAACTTTATGGGTTCTATTCTTTAAAGAAAATTCGTATCCAGGTACTCTCTAGTTACTACCAAAGTACCAGTAAGCTTATAATAGTTGATCGAAACTATAAATAAAATAGCACAGCATCTAAGCTATGTTGTGTTAGATAAACATGGTATCGTTGTCGAATACATTTTTATATTTTTATATTTTTATATTTTTATATTTTTATATTTTTATATTTTTATATTTTTATATTTTTATATTTTTATATTTTTATATTTTTATATTTTTATATTTTTATATTTTTATATTTTTATATTTTTATATTTTTATATTTTTATATTTTTATATTTTTATATTTTTATATTTTTATTATTTATATATTTTTATATTTTTATATTTTTATATTTTTATATTTTTATATTTTTATATTTTTATATTTTTATATTTTTATATTTTTATATTTTTATATTTTTATATTTTTATATTTTTATATTTTTATATTTTTATATTTTTATATTTTTATATTTTTATATTTTTATATTTTTATATTTTTATATTTTTATATTTTTATATTTTTATATTTTTATATTTTTATATTTTTATATTTTTATATTTTTATATTTTTATATTTTTATATTTTTATATTTTTATATTTTTATATTTTTATATTTTTATATTTTTATATTTTTATATTTTTATATTTTTATATTTTTATATTTTTATATTTTTATATTTTTATATTTTTATATTTTTATATTTTTATATTTTTATATTTTTATATTTTTATATTTTTATATTTTTATATTTTTATATTTTTATATTTTTATATTTTTATATTTTTATATTTTTATATTTTTATATTTTTATATTTTTATATTTTTATATTTTTATATTTTTATATTTTTATATTTTTATATTTTTATATTTTTATATTTTTATATTTTTATATTTTTATATTTTTATATTTTTATATTTTTATATTTTTATATTTTTATATTTTTATATTTTTATATTTTTATATTTTTATATTTTTATATTTTTATATTTTTATATTTTTATATTTTTATATTTTTATATTTTTATATTTTTATATTTTTATATTTTTATATTTTTATATTTTTATATTTTTATATTTTTATATTTTTATATTTTTATATTTTTATATTTTTATATTTTTATATTTTTATATTTTTATATTTTTATATTTTTATATTTTTATATTTTTATATTTTTATATTTTTATATTTTTATATTTTTATATTTTTATATTTTTATATTTTTATATTTTTATATTTTTATATTTTTATATTTTTATATTTTTATATTTTTATATTTTTATATTTTTATATTTTTATATTTTTATATTTTTATATTTTTATATTTTTATATTTTTATATTTTTATATTTTTATATTTTTATATTTTTATATTTTTATATTTTTATATTTTTATATTTTTATATTTTTATATTTTTATATTTTTATATTTTTATATTTTTATATTTTTATATTTTTATATTTTTATATTTTTATATTTTTATATTTTTATATTTTTATATTTTTATATTTTTATATTTTTATATTTTTATATTTTTATATTTTTATATTTTTATATTTTTATATTTTTATATTTTTATATTTTTATATTTTTATATTTTTATATTTTTATATTTTTATATTTTTATATTTTTATATTTTTATATTTTTATATTTTTATATTTTTATATTTTTATATTTTTATATTTTTATATTTTTATATTTTTATATTTTTATATTTTTATATTTTTATATTTTTATATTTTTATATTTTTATATTTTTATATTTTTATATTTTTATATTTTTATATTTTTATATTTTTATATTTTTATATTTTTATATTTTTATATTTTTATATTTTTATATTTTTATATTTTTATATTTTTATATTTTTATATTTTTATATTTTTATATTTTTATATTTTTATATTTTTATATTTTTATATTTTTATATTTTTATATTTTTATATTTTTATATTTTTATATTTTTATATTTTTATATTTTTATATTTTTATATTTTTATATTTTTATATTTTTATATTTTTATATTTTTATATTTTTATATTTTTATATTTTTATATTTTTATATTTTTATATTTTTATATTTTTATATTTTTATATTTTTATATTTTTATATTTTTATATTTTTATATTTTTATATTTTTATATTTTTATATTTTTATATTTTTATATTTTTATATTTTTATATTTTTATATTTTTATATTTTTATATTTTTATATTTTTATATTTTTATATTTTTATATTTTTATATTTTTATATTTTTATATTTTTATATTTTTATATTTTTATATTTTTATATTTTTATATTTTTATATTTTTATATTTTTATATTTTTATATTTTTATATTTTTATATTTTTATATTTTTATATTTTTATATTTTTATATTTTTATATTTTTATATTTTTATATTTTTATATTTTTATATTTTTATATTTTTATATTTTTATATTTTTATATTTTTATATTTTTATATTTTTATATTTTTATATTTTTATATTTTTATATTTTTATATTTTTATATTTTTATATTTTTATATTTTTATATTTTTATATTTTTATATTTTTATATTTTTATATTTTTATATTTTTATATTTTTATATTTTTATATTTTTATATTTTTATATTTTTATATTTTTATATTTTTATATTTTTATATTTTTATATTTTTATATTTTTATATTTTTATATTTTTATATTTTTATATTTTTATATTTTTATATTTTTATATTTTTATATTTTTATATTTTTATATTTTTATATTTTTATATTTTTATATTTTTATATTTTTATATTTTTATATTTTTATATTTTTATATTTTTATATTTTTATATTTTTATATTTTTATATTTTTATATTTTTATATTTTTATATTTTTATATTTTTATATTTTTATATTTTTATATTTTTATATTTTTATATTTTTATATTTTTATATTTTTATATTTTTATATTTTTATATTTTTATATTTTTATATTTTTATATTTTTATATTTTTATATTTTTATATTTTTATATTTTTATATTTTTATATTTTTATATTTTTATATTTTTATATTTTTATATTTTTATATTTTTATATTTTTATATTTTTATATTTTTATATTTTTATATTTTTATATTTTTATATTTTTATATTTTTATATTTTTATATTTTTATATTTTTATATTTTTATATTTTTATATTTTTATATTTTTATATTTTTATATTTTTATATTTTTATATTTTTATATTTTTATATTTTTATATTTTTATATTTTTATATTTTTATATTTTTATATTTTTATATTTTTATATTTTTATATTTTTATATTTTTATATTTTTATATTTTTATATTTTTATATTTTTATATTTTTATATTTTTATATTTTTATATTTTTATATTTTTATATTTTTATATTTTTATATTTTTATATTTTTATATTTTTATATTTTTATATTTTTATATTTTTATATTTTTATATTTTTATATTTTTATATTTTTATATTTTTATATTTTTATATTTTTATATTTTTATATTTTTATATTTTTATATTTTTATATTTTTATATTTTTATATTTTTATATTTTTATATTTTTATATTTTTATATTTTTATATTTTTATATTTTTATATTTTTATATTTTTATATTTTTATATTTTTATATTTTTATATTTTTATATTTTTATATTTTTATATTTTTATATTTTTATATTTTTATATTTTTATATTTTTATATTTTTATATTTTTATATTTTTATATTTTTATATTTTTATATTTTTATATTTTTATATTTTTATATTTTTATATTTTTATATTTTTATATTTTTATATTTTTATATTTTTATATTTTTATATTTTTATATTTTTATATTTTTATATTTTTATATTTTTATATTTTTATATTTTTATATTTTTATATTTTTATATTTTTATATTTTTATATTTTTATATTTTTATATTTTTATATTTTTATATTTTTATATTTTTATATTTTTATATTTTTATATTTTTATATTTTTATATTTTTATATTTTTATATTTTTATATTTTTATATTTTTATATTTTTATATTTTTATATTTTTATATTTTTATATTTTTATATTTTTATATTTTTATATTTTTATATTTTTATATTTTTATATTTTTATATTTTTATATTTTTATATTTTTATATTTTTATATTTTTATATTTTTATATTTTTATATTTTTATATTTTTATATTTTTATATTTTTATATTTTTATATTTTTATATTTTTATATTTTTATATTTTTATATTTTTATATTTTTATATTTTTATATTTTTATATTTTTATATTTTTATATTTTTATATTTTTATATTTTTATATTTTTATATTTTTATATTTTTATATTTTTATATTTTTATATTTTTATATTTTTATATTTTTATATTTTTATATTTTTATATTTTTATATTTTTATATTTTTATATTTTTATATTTTTATATTTTTATATTTTTATATTTTTATATTTTTATATTTTTATATTTTTATATTTTTATATTTTTATATTTTTATATTTTTATATTTTTATATTTTTATATTTTTATATTTTTATATTTTTATATTTTTATATTTTTATATTTTTATATTTTTATATTTTTATATTTTTATATTTTTATATTTTTATATTTTTATATTTTTATATTTTTATATTTTTATATTTTTATATTTTTATATTTTTATATTTTTATATTTTTATATTTTTATATTTTTATATTTTTATATTTTTATATTTTTATATTTTTATATTTTTATATTTTTATATTTTTATATTTTTATATTTTTATATTTTTATATTTTTATATTTTTATATTTTTATATTTTTATATTTTTATATTTTTATATTTTTATATTTTTATATTTTTATATTTTTATATTTTTATATTTTTATATTTTTATATTTTTATATTTTTATATTTTTATATTTTTATATTTTTATATTTTTATATTTTTATATTTTTATATTTTTATATTTTTATATTTTTATATTTTTATATTTTTATATTTTTATATTTTTATATTTTTATATTTTTATATTTTTATATTTTTATATTTTTATATTTTTATATTTTTATATTTTTATATTTTTATATTTTTATATTTTTATATTTTTATATTTTTATATTTTTATATTTTTATATTTTTATATTTTTATATTTTTATATTTTTATATTTTTATATTTTTATATTTTTATATTTTTATATTTTTATATTTTTATATTTTTATATTTTTATATTTTTATATTTTTATATTTTTATATTTTTATATTTTTATATTTTTATATTTTTATATTTTTATATTTTTATATTTTTATATTTTTATATTTTTATATTTTTATATTTTTATCTTTTCTAACAGTGGGTTCATTTTGTGAATATTTTGATCTTTAGAAGTTCGAGTTTATTTTTATTCCTGTCTACAGCCCAGAACGATAAAAACTTAAATTAAATTTTTTTAACAAAACAAAACCGATTTCTTCCATATTGCGCTTTGTAGAAAACCATAAATGAGCAGGCTATTTAAAAGTAGTCTAAGCAAAACGAAAATTTTAATGGTTCAAAAAGAGTTACCAACGTGGAAATGAGTGTATATGTATTTGACAAATTTTTGACTCAGAGCCAAAACATGTAGAAAGCGATATCTCAAAAATGGGGACTAACTTTGAAATGGGACTAGCACCATTAAATTCAGCGTACTCAAATTAGGTTTACTCCTGGGTGCCCAGCTTGTCACTTTTTCAACTAGCAGTGTTATTTAACACAAATAAATTACGATGCAGTAACAAATAATAAATACATCGAAGTTCAGTTTCATACCTGTTTTGTTCTATTTTCAACGAAAGTGTTGCAGACTTCCGTTTATCGGGTTTGTTTATTCTTAGAAATTAAATTACATAAAACCACAACCTACAGTTTTATAATAATAATTTATATTGTGGTGTTAGATTTGCGGTTATCAGGTTTTAGGAAACAAAGACATTACGTCGGAAATATTTAAAAAAAATTGAACAAGTCTTCGGGGATGTTCTGTGGTTTTGACTTTAAAGAAAGAATCTTCCTCTTTAAGATAAATAGAAGGTTTGTAGAAGTTTCTCATTCAGCAGTTCAACAAAAGATTAGATGCAGATACGTCCTCCAGATAATATATAAATAATATACCTTTTTTAATTCTGACATTCATATCTTTTTAAAGTTTAAAGGTTCGTTGGACCAATTTATTGAAATCCTGACAACTGACCACAAAGTCTTAGGTACAACATCGCTTTTCTTACAATTTCGTTTTCATGGACAACTTCTAAGATAGAAAATATGCGGACCGTACATCATGTCACAAAATTAGCGGAGATAGCGTAGTACATAAACTACTGACAGTGCTGGAGGCAAATATTTTTTTTCTTGAAAACCATGTAATCATATAGCGTATCATAACAGATTCACCGTTTTAGTGGTGTCACGAAATTATTCGATGACTATATAGAATGTTCGTATACGTTAGTCCTTAAATTAGCCATAATTAAAAAAGCGACGTGCCTAACGACCAATTGGTGTGCCTAAAGACCAATTAGAATTTTGTGGTACAAGAAAGAAATATTACTAGAATGTTTTAATTTATTCAAATAAAGGCACACCAATTGGTCATTAGATCCATCACTTTTGGAAGTACGCAGCAACTTTGAAGAAAATGAAACAGTTTAATTTTGCGTTCAACCGCGTATAAAACAGGACAGCCTGTTCTGATTTTCTCGATGAAGAAAATGTTTACAAAATCATATATTTTTTTTTATTTCATTATTTTTTCACTGATGCTATGGCAATGGTTGCGTAACGTAATGTTGTGGTGAAGCTGTTTACGTATTTTGTCTCTATGCTACTCAGCTCCCTTCCTCCATTGATAAAAACGCATATAGTTTTGCAGAATTCTTTTAAGAAAAATTTTCTGAGCGAAATCTCACGATGTATCCTAGTGTAATGTATACTAGTACAATTTTTTTTCAATTTAAATTTATTGCCTCTTTTTAATGTTAATTTAATAATTCTTTCAGTATTAATTAAATTAATAAATCTCTGTTGTAATTAATACAAACATTTCAAGCTAGCACAATAATCACACTGCAAAATTTTCATTTATATGAAAACATCAACCCAATTGTTTTCCAATTCCTTGCCAATGACAAACAGAACAAAATAGCTCAGGTACAGAATGCAAATCCCAGCAAGGGAGTTGGGAACATCAATGATATTGATTTAGTATTTTTTATTGCAGTTGGATTTTATTTTATTTATTTTGTGATTTGCATTATTGCAATAACAGAAAGTTTTATTCCAAACAATGTTATACGTATTGTATATTATGATTGTTGACTTGTCGAGTCTCTGAGGTACTTTTATATTTAAATAAAACTTTAGTTTACACTTAATGTCAAATTCGAAAAATGACTTTAAATTTAAATGAATAATTTGAAAGCACTGTTTAATTTGTAAAACCGATTCTTTCAATAAATTTGTTTAAACTTTCGTTGTGGAATGGTATGCTTACATTTGTTTGGCGTTTAAAGATTTAAAACACAAATAATAAATACATTGTATAAATGGAGAAGAATTATTTATTAAATTTTTCTGCTCACACACTTTCATATTCTAATTTTGCAACTAAACACCATACACTGATAGATTAGCATTGGGCAAGATATACAGATAGAGTGGATGGATTGAGTCGATAACAGATTGGACAACATTGATTTCATTTACAAAAACTCAAAACATTTTCGTGGAAAGCCCATAGACCCTCTTGGAAGGAGTGAGACAGCATCAAATTCTGCGTGCATACTGGTACAGATTTATAAAATTAGTAACTCTTAAATTGTAATAATCGTTTAAGTTGAAAACACTGGATTTATTTTTTTACTAATATGTATCTTATAAACTGAAAGTGGTATTACTTTGGTCATATTCGATTAACAACCATATTCACTTTTCAATAAATGTTTAGTTGGCGGTTGAACGAAAAGTAATATTTTTTGCAATTAAACTTAATCATTCAATTATATCAATTATAATCTAGTGAAAAATTCACTATTTTGAAACCCATGACAGCTACGAAACAAGTGGGTTCTACTGTTTTGTAACCAGTATACAACTATGGTTACAATCTGATGTATATTTAAGATATATATTTTACACAATTTTGTATTTATTTTATTTGAAATAAATATTACATAATAATAATAAAAAAATCTATAAAATGAACTACAAATAATACCAATCTTGATTTCAAAAGTGAAAAATTACACTTACCAGACTTACCCTATATTGTATAATACAAAACATTATATTAAAGTTTAGAAAAGCAACAAGTTGGGGCAGCCCGTCCATATAAACTTGGACCTATTTACAAGAAGAGTAACGAAAGAAGGAAAATATTTCAACAAAAAATTCGTGGTTCACACAATTTGAGTATGGGTTATGCGACAACTATAATTAATTACTATAACTTACTATAATTTTTATGATTTTCTAAAAACTGTCACGCCTGTGACATAATTCAATAGAAATTATATTAAATATATTTGTGTAGAGGCATATAACCTATTACCATTGCATCAACAACTAATTTTTTTGATGAAATATGTATATTTTCCTCTGTTTCGTTACTCTGTTGAACAAAACATAGTCTTTGCTATTACTAATGCAATCAGTGGTTATGGTGGGCAGCCAGCCCATAACAAAGTAGCATGCATAAAAGTGATAGAGAAGGGGCAGATATATTCCTGTATGAATTTTAGCGATTCTTGGAGGACAACACATACACGTACCTAGGATTTTATGCTACGCTATCGTCCAGTTGAAAGTTTTGCTACTGTTAGCAGTGAGTCAGCGGAAATATATGTGGACCGTCATATTTCGTAAAAAAGTTTTGGAACAGGTTGCTCTAACAGAGAACAAAGAATGCGCGGTTCAAGCAGTAGAGTTTCACCGACGGCCCCAAGCTAAAGGATCCAAGTTTTCTGTGATCAACTAAACGTGAGTATCTCAGTTCGATCCCGTAAAAGTGCTGCAGTCCGCCTAGGGTGGCGATGAATTATCACACCTTTCTAAATTAGATAAGTGACTTAGATGTTCAGAGCAGATGAACTCGCTAGGCCCGGTTAGACCCACAGGTGTGACTTGAATGGGTAAGAGAGTAGGCCACGCTTAAACTAGTGCTAGGGAAAGGGTTGAAGTCGTCAAATATATCGTTAACGAATACCACCATTTGTAACATAGCAAGACACGTCCGATCAAAGCTGACTATTAAAAACATTATTTTCCCTTCAACGATGAGAGTTAAGAACAGTCGTGGCATTCTCACAAGAGCTCTTTTTTGGATATATGCGAGAAAACTGGATTTAAAATCTAATGACTTCTGTAGAAGCTATGGATGAGAAGAAAAGAATTTTACTTAATTTTGTCTGGTTTCGTTTTAGCAAACAAGAGACACACATATTTAGGTCAATTCGTAATTCATAACTTGTTAAATCGCGAAAACATTATTAAACAGCAAAAGTTTCTCTGAATTGTTTCTATAGAGGTAGGATCGTCAACGTTCTAAGGGGTCTGTAAGCAGTTGATATAGCCTTGTTGCACTATTTACAACCCAATGGCTTAATTTGGGCGATACACGAAATGTTTTTCTGAGAAGTTTGCAGATATACCTTTATGGGTATATCCACATATGTATATGTATATATAATTTCTATCCAAAGTATATCCGGTGATTTTTCTGGATGATGTCAAATGACATGAAACATCGGAATTTATGCAGATCTTTAACTATAAATTGATTAATGGCTTTGCTGGAACTTTATAAATGTGATATTACCAAGCAGATGCTCAATAACCATATATTTGTAAACACTATTCAGAAGACTTTCCAAGCTACCAAACGGCAACACACAACACCACTGAAAGGATTTCCAAGTAAAAATTGCTGGCACGACCTGTGTGCTAAAGCCATCAGTGAAATACCTCGGCATCTACTTGGACAAACTGCTGTACCTGGATAAAGACGTAGAACATCGAGAGTTAAACAAATATGCTACAAATCTTTGGTACGACCAATATTAACATATGGCTGTCCAATATGGTGGAATATTGGCCCATGTACAATGGAAAAAATGCGACTGTTTGAGAGAAAATGCCTCCGATACTATCACGGGGAACATAGATCCGCAGACACAGAGTTTAAAAATTATATATCAAACCAAATTCAGTACGAAAATTTCGTGAAAGACAGGGTAGATCTACATATATTAAAACTAGTAAGAGGTCACATTAAACGAGTAACAGATAACACCGAAAATTCATTAATATTTGCCCCCTACTATACGGAAGATAGCATATACAGGGAAAGCTGCAAAAAACACCAAATCCCACTACCTGAAACATTCATATACTTAGATAAAATAGGATATATTGACGACCCAATAACAAGATACCCAAAAATCCACCATTTGAAGAAGAGATTAAATATTAAGGGATTCGACGAAGAAATATTCGAAAATCCAAACCATTATAATCTATATAACCAATTTAATTTCGCAAACATAATTCTAGATCCTGACAAGATTGAGAGGATGAGACGAAAATACTGGTGGCTGAACGTTCAACCTGCGACCTAATGCGGAAAACCCCTAAATTGGACATACACGGACATCGAGGAACGCGGACACCGAAGCGAGCGGACCAAACTCACTCCATCAGCACACTGGGACTCATTTCAATTAGAAAAGGTTTTGGTATTTTTCACCTTTTTAACCAAAATTGAATAAGTTAGAGTTTGATTACGCTAAATACGGTAACTATGATTTGCATAAAATTAATTAAAGAACATGATTTGAGACTCCGGAAGGAGCATTTATCATACAAATTGTAAATAAGACGGGCATTTTCTAATCGGCTTGGCCCGAACACAATTGTTATGAATTATTTGTTAAATAAAGCAGTGATTTAAAAAAAATAATTATATATTTGTAAACCTCTATAAAAATAGATGCAATTGAATAATAAATGCACCTCAACGTGGAACGGCCTTGTGGATGAATGATATTTTAAGATCTTCCAAAACAATTACATGTATGGATAAAAACCTCTGTGAACAAAGGTTTACAGTTCGAACATGAACGTTTTTAAAAATTCATAAAAGGATTGAGGAGGTTTATGAAAATATATATACATCTGATGAATTACAATAAACTAACAATCTAGTTTGAAAATTATAAAATTAATGCTCTTGATTTGATCGAAAATTTCAAAGTATTTATATTCGGGGTTATTTAATTAATTTTTATAATTTTCGGGTTGAAGGCGCAAACCTTTATTTAAAAAAAAAAAATTAAATGTAAACCATCGCCAGCTTCATAAAAGGGAGGATGAGTGCAGTACAAAAACTGCAGTTTAATGATCGATCAACATGAATAAATGAACCGTAGTCTGCTCATCAAAAAATCCCAGGCACTTGAATTATTAATGCATGACAACGCCAAACATCACTTTGCAAATGTTGCCAATAATTAATTGGATAGGGTGGGAGGTGATCGAATTTTATGGCCCGCTCGTAACTCTGACCTTAATCTTATTGAGCAAGTGTGGGATATGCTAGGGCGTCGTTTACGCTAAAGGGAAGTAAATGATACCTAAGAAGTACATTGCGAAGCTGGTGCACAGTATGCCAATTACAACGCTAGATGTGATCAGGCCTCGTAGAGAAAATGCTCGATATTAAAGTAAGATCTGCTTAGATGGATTTGTGATTTTTATTTAAATAAAGATTATGATATATCCGCTTTTCGTTGATTTTAATATTTCACTTGTTTTGATTCTGTTTTATTAAACAAAAAATTATTTCTTTAGTGCCTTTTGGCGCATATTATTATTTCGTACAAACATAACTCGAATAATATGAATAGTTACCGTGAACACAAATATTTACCGAAAAAATGTAGTGTCCGTAATTTTTTGACGATCAATGTAGAACGCACTATATTTCTAAAAAATATTTACATTTAAGATCACAATTTTTACTTCGTACTCGCGAAATTACAACTTTTATTAACTCTTAATGATAACTAATCATAACTAGGGCGAAACTTGCTTCAAAAACATCGTACCCACCCACATAAAATATAAACCCTAAAATAATATATAACAAGATTATAAAATCATCTTCACTTAATCATTTTCAAATATTTACAAAGAATAATAATCACAATCTGAGCGTAAGTCGATGGGGATGGTAAAATTTAAATATTGTCGCTGTAATTAAATATTAATAATAATAATCAAAATAAAAACAAAAATTTCTTCGAAGTTATAATAAGCAAATATAAATCAATATTTATTTTAATTTAAAACTTTTTTAAAAGAATTTCTTGATTTTTTTGCGAATAAGAAAACTAATAACTGCCTTAAGGCTATACAATAAAAATTTAACAAGAATGAATAAAAACAATGTTTGTTGTTGTTGTTCTTAAGTTTAAACGCTTTAAACCGGAGATAAATACTTGCAAAGTGGAATAAAGTTTAACAGTTAAAATAAAACTTTAGAAGTTAATTAGATAAAATCCTTTTTGTTTCGTTTTGGGTAAAACCGCAATGACAAAAAATTTTGGTTTTACAACACAGCAACACAACAATAAAGTGTTGGTTAAAATTTTAGAGAAAGTTATAAGTTGTAACTTGCTTATAACTACTTCGGATTGTGACACACTATTCAATTCCAAATTTTTGGGGTTTTTATAAAAGGATAAGCACTGTAAATGTGTTTAGGTGTTAATTCCCGCGTTTAGGTACATCTATTCATTAAACACGTTCACTTGGGCGCAGAGTTTTTCATTTTAGTATAAGTAAGTTTTTGAAAAATTTCTTAAAAGCGATTTAAAAAGTATTACTATATTACAAGTTATACATGATAATATCGGAAGTACATAAGCTAAAAGACAAACGACTGCGATTTTACCTGTAAAATAATTTTTGCAGAAGTTTTAGCCTTTATGTGCACGGTAAGGTGTAATTGTACTTTTTCGTTTTTAAGTTTAAATATTTTTACTTTGGAATCTAGCTACAAATCTGAAACTTATGTTTAGTCCTCATTGGTCTTTCCTTTATCAGAATTTAACTTTTTGGAAATCTTGTGGAAGAAACTTAATAAGCACATTTTATTAAACACTTGTGTTTTATTTCGCAGAATTAGATTTTTGAATATTTTAATTAAAAAATTCGTTCAAAAAGTTTAAAAAACACTCGATCGTTTTCGACTTGTTAGGTCATCATCAGGACTATCTACTGATTTGTAAAAGTAAAAATTTGTTATATATAGCAGAAAAAACAAAAATTAAACAAAAGAAAGAGGGACAAAAATGAGCAATAAAAAGCAATAAAAATTAATCTATTGATCGCGCAGGTGTGCGATTAGTCAAAATAAGCTATAAAAAGCAATACAAATTAATCTATTGATTGCGCAGGTGTGCGACTAGTCATCGGCTGAGTAACAAAGTTCAAGGTATATTAAAGTACATTTAATTACCCGACGTATTAGTCATATTATAGAAAAGGCCGGGGTCTGTAATTGGTGAGAAACGAATTTCTCTCTGTTCGTTAAGGATATTTTGGTTAAGAAATGTTGATTTTCGACTTTCGTAAGACTCTAAGGTATCTAAACGTCTGCCTTTAGGTTGTATATGTAATATGTCTTAATTGTTCAAGCTAGCTGTATGATTTTCTAAAGTTAAGTGGTTATGGAAAGTTGATTGATTGCAACCAGATAAATGTTATTTAGATCTAACTCCAAAATTGCGCCCAGTCTGGCCAATTTAGGAGAAACTACAATCATTGCAATTAATCCTATAAACGCCAGATTTGGAAAGGCGATCAACTCTAGGTTTATTGTTAAAAATCATTTTCTTTATTGTGTTATTATTATAAAAAGCAAAACTAATATTGGTATAATTGGACACGATGTTGCTAATCCGTTGGCTCGTTTTTTTTTTGTGGAAGAAAAATAAGAAGAAAATAACGGCGAAAAGATTAGTAAACCTAAATAATCCAAAAAACGGTGATTTTAGATTATTATTTTTGTAATATAGGATTCTTGTATGCATCTAGTTGGAAGTACATAGAAAAGCAATTTTTTTTTAAGTTTCAGATTTATAGCTAAATTCCAAAGTAAAAATATTTGAATTTAAAAACAAAAAAGGTACAATTGTACCTTGCCACGCACATAAAAGTTAAAATGAAATATTTAGAATTAACTCAAAAGCGGGTTATTCCATCCAAGCTTAATATAAATAACGACACAAAAATTAACATTAATTTTTTTAGGGTAGCCCATAACCACCCGTAAGCTACAAATATTTTTGCAGGTACATTTTACGGTATGCCTGCAGTGAAAGAGTTAATTACTTTCCTTGTTCGATATTTTAATCAATTGTCCTATATTAATTATTTAAATAAGGTTTTATTTTATTTTACTTAATAACTCTAAAGAGAACGACAAAAAATTACAAAGTAAAATAGGAATATAGGAATAATAATCAAACAATAAACGATGAGCACAGTAATAAAAACACTCTTGAACTTGAATTTAAATAAGATTCGCTTGATACTGCTCTTATTTTAATTAAACAACTTTAAAATGCTAATTTTTGTAAATTCAAGACTCATTTTTGTTTATTTCCCATCTACTGGTAGACCATTTTTTATAATATTACGTAATCTCTGAAAATTATTCCTTCGAGATGAATAGAGATTTGAATTTAGTTCCTTGTTTTGAAAAATTTAACATGTACTATCGAAAATATAAATAAGATTTAGAAACTATATCCGTTAACTTGCTTCTACAAATACTGATAAAAATTGTAAATATTTTCGCCACATGTATTTCCTTGGTGAACATTCCACCAACAAACTAAAAATTTTGCCGTCAAATTCTAATTCCGTACATTGTTGACCCTTTTTTGAATACATATTTGTGTATGTTATACAAAGTGTCTCATTAATATTCCATTATTATCTCAGAATTCTTTTACCAAAAATAGCTTCGTAATAACGAAAAATATGTTTGTTTTGTTATTTTCTATACTTTAACAATAACCGAAAGGAAAAGTTTTGGCGCCTTTTTTCTTTTAATACTTGGATTTTTCTTTAACTTTCATACGTAAATATTTCCATTAGTAAAATCGTATGTCTATAAAGTAAATATTATACTTTCGATATATGTACATATCCATCCTCAGCTAATTTACATAAAAAATAGTAAGATATTGAATAGCAAGAACGTCAACAACTGATTAAATCTAAAGAAACAACAGTGAATTTACGATTTTACGTAATTTCTGACAATCCCATTATGTTTATTCGTTTATGTATGTAGCGGTTAGTTTTGGCCACTACAAGAAACACCGCACAATTATTCCTTAAAGGACAATCTTTTGTAAACATAATTCTTTATCGAAACACAATTTTCCATATAAAGAATTATTCCAAATAATATTCAACCCAATCTTATATACACACAAATAATGTATATATACAACATGTTAATTGGAAAATAATCTTTTGATTACACAATAATTTCATTTCAATGACCTATACGATCATATCATTTAGACAAGCATAAAATCGTATTGATTTTGCAAAACAAAATCATGTAAGACGCACCTACATATACACCGTGCCATTGTATAAGAGATGGCATTTCAAACGTTTATGTTTAACTGAACTTATTTTAAAAATGGTGTGCGCCAAAAAAATATCAAAACTAGAAAAGCGAGTTTTGACTGTTGGTTTTGAAAGAAGAATAGAAAAATTCTTTCTATTCAATGTGGATTTTTGAACGGATAACATCGCAGCAGCATTATTCATCAACCAGCCAACAAAAATTAATAATTTTTTTTTTTTAATTTTTAATTATTATTTTAAAATGTATTGTGGAAACCTCAAAATGTATGATAATTTTATCACAAAAACTGCGGAATATTTTTGGTAATCCATAACCCCACCGTCTAAACAATAGTAGTGGTAAATTTAAACTGGCCCTAAAAACTTGGTTCATATAAATCAAAAGCTAAACTATTAGGTAAATGACTTAATTTTTACAGACTAGTCTGCTTCCTTGCCCAGTAAATGCACTTTTCTGGTCAATTTCCTTGCTTAGTTTTTTCAATTATCGACTGCACTGCTTTACAGTCACCGTCTGTCCAGTTTCCCGAAGTTCGTAATAAACCACACCCTTAATCTCCCACCAAATACACATACAATGATGTACTGGGTTGCCCGGGCTCTATCCACGACTTTTTATGTTTCAAATTCCCGTAAAAAATATACTTTGCATCACCCGTCGCAACTTTCCACAAGGAGTTCTTTTTTTGTTGCCGACCCACCTTTCAAGTTTTTGAATTTTTCCCATTTGGTGCAAACGCTTGGAAATAGTTGTTTGAGTGACTCCTAGCTGAGATGCAAGCTCTTGTTGCTAATGTGTTGAGTCTTCATTACGTAGAGCTTGCAGATCCACCATATTTAAACTTTCGCGGCCGTCCAGGGCATGGCTGGTCACTCAGATCGAAATCACCACTTCTGAAACGTTTATACCAATAATTCAGCGTTCCAAAATAATCTTTACTTTGTTTCTATTCCATTTATATTCTCTCAATTGATAATTTTTTAATTTTTCCCCACTTTTTTGATCGTGTAAATGATTAAGAATATAATATTCAGTTTTCAACGAATAGTGAGCGAATAATGAAAAAAACAAAGAGCTTGATAAAATTAAACTAATGGTTATTTAGCTCTTTTAATATTTTATTTATTAATACTTAAGCTTTCGGAACCATTTCGGTTCCATTCTCAAAATTAAGTAAATCAATTTTACAAAAAAAATATTTTCTACAATATATAAAATAAAATCGAAATCAAGGCTAACTAAAACGTAGCTATTTTCGTGTAGATATCGCTCGCTACTAGAAAAAATATATTCTTTATTTTAGCAAAGCAACAAAAATTGATATCTACAGAAAAGACACTTTACAAAATAAAATTTGACTAAAAACATAAATTGAAAACAATTTTATCCATCTTAAATAATATTTGAATTGTGTAAAAGCAAAAAATCAAATTATAAAAATAGATCATATGAATTGCCAATGTACGCGAAATCGTTAATTTTGTTAAGAGAATTTGAACTAGATTTTATATGTAACATTTCCAAAATAGATCGTTTTCTGTAATTAGATTGTTTTTCCAAAATGTTTACATCTTCAAAAATAATATTATGGTTGGTATCTCTAATATGTTCCGAAAGTGCACTTATTTGATTTGAATATGAATTTCCCGAAGCACCACGTAAATGTTGAAAAACCGCTCCCTCAACAACTGTTTAGTTTGTCCCGTGTAAATTAGGTTACAATCATTACATTTAATCCTATAGACAAGATTAGATTCTTTCTTTAATGGTATCGGGTCTTTTAATTTTGAAAACAAAATATCATTTAAACTGATAGCTGAACGACCAATAATTTTGAAATTATAATTTTTAAATAAATGTTTTAATTTTTCGAAAAGATTTTTTATGTAAGGTAAAGATAAATAATTTGTACTTTCAATTTCAGGATTTAATGTACAATTTTGATAACTTCTTTGTTTCCAAATCACTTTATTTATTAATTTTTTAGGATACTGATTATTTGTTTAATACTCCTCCAGTTATCTTTAATAATGTTAGTCACACGTCTATTATCAACATTAGTGAACAAAGACGTAACATCCAAAGAAACTAAAAGCTAATTTTGAGGAAGAGTAACATTCTGAATTTTTTGTTTAAAATCTTCCGAATTTAGAATATTTGAATTTGTATTACCAACACTAAATTTTAAAATATTACCCAAAAAGGACGATAAACTGTGTGTTGGACCATTAATTGAACTGATAATTGGCCTATATGGAAAACAAGGTTTGTGGATTTTTGGTAATCCATATTATTTTGGAATCACCGAATTATATTTGGTTAACATTTTTCTAGTTTTTTCATCCACATTACCGGAATTTTTCCAATCTTTAACAATTGTGTTAATTGACTTCTGTATCGGAACAGTATTATCTTTTGATAATTCTACATATGTTGTGTTATCATTGAGTAAATTTTCCATTTTTGTAACATATTCAATTTGCGATGTTATAACAGTTACGTTACCTTTGTCCGCACGAGTTACCACAATATTTGGATTAGCTTTCAAAAATGATTTAGATTTTTTAACATAACTTAAAATACGATTTTCAAAAGGAGTTAATATATTTGAATTAGATTTATATTTAAAATTTGTCAAAATATTTATAAAACGGTTCCGAATAGTATAACGATCATTATCGTTCAAATGAAAAATTGTACTTTCGACATCAGAAATAATTTTGAAATAAGGCACTGAATGGCCAATTGAAGGAGGACAAAATTTGTTTCCCAAACTTAAAATAATTTTGACATGAAAAGGAAGATCTATATTGGAGATGTTCACTAGCCATTTATCAACAGTGTTCACTAAATTTCCAGACAATTCATTTAAACTATCTACTAAAATTTTATCAAATTTGATGTTTTGCCTTACCTTGATTTCATTAAAATGGTAAACGAAATATTCAAAATTACCTTTTAGTTTCTTTGGATGTTACGTCTTTGTTCACTAATGTTGATAATAGACGTGTGACTAACATTATTAAAGATAACTGGAGGAGTATTAAACAAAATTCAAAAACTAAATTGACTAAAGTTCAATTTATGTCGGCATTGCAAATAGTTTTGAATAATTCTGATTTTTCTTTTGGCAATAAAATTTATAAACAAACTTTTGGTTCTCCAATGGGTTCTCCTATTAGTCCCATAATAGCAAATTTGATGATGGAATTTTTGGAAAAAATGGGATTAAACTCTTTGGATTTTCAACCGTTATTTTACTTTCGTTATGTAGATGACATTATAACGGCAATCCCTGAAGACAAAATTGAAATTTTTCTGGATGTATTTAACTCTTTGGATAATAGAATAAAATTTACTGTTGAAAAAAAAAATGACCACAAAATTTCATTTTTAGATTTACTTTTAATTCATGAACCGGATGGTAAAATTTCTTTTGACTGGTACCATAAAAATACCTGGTTCGGTCGTTATCTAAATTTTAATTCTTGGCTTCCTATTTCTTACAAAATTAATACAATCAAAAATTTAACTCAAAAAATTCTAAAATTGTCCGATACTAAATTTCATTATAATAATTTCAAACTTTTGGAAAACACTTTGGTAAATAATCAGTATCCTAAAAAATTAATAAATAAAGTGATTTGGAAACAAAGAAGTTATCAAAATTGTACATTAAATCCTGAAATTGAAAGTACAAATTATTTATCTTTACCTTACATAAAAAATCTTTTCGAAAAATTAAAACATTTATTTAAAAATTATAATTTCAAAATTATTGGTCGTTCAGCTATCAGTTTAAATGATATTTTGTTTTCAAAATTAAAAGACCCGATACCATTAAAGAAAGAATCTAATCTTGTCTATAGGATTAAATGTAATGATTGTAACCTAATTTACACGGGACAAACTAAACAGTTTTTGAGGGAGCGGTTTTTCAACATTTACGTGGTGCTTCGGGAAATTCAAATTCAAATCAAATAAGTGCACTTTCGGAACATATTAGAGATACCAACCATAATATTATTTTTGAAGATGTAAACATTTTGGAAAAACAATCTAATTACAGAAAACGATCTATTTTGGAAATGTTACATATAAAATCTAGTTCAAATTCTCTTAACAAAATTAACGATTTCGCGTACATTGGCAATTCATATGATCTATTTTTATAATTTGATTTTTTGCTTTTACACAATTCAAATATTATTTAAGATGGATAAAATTGTTTTCAATTTATGTTTTTAGTCAAATTTTATTTTGTAAAGTGTTTTTTCTGTAGATATCAATTTTTGTTGCTTTGCTAAAATAAAGAATATATTTTTTCTAGTAGCGAGCGATATGTACAGGAAAATAGCTACGTTTTAGTTAGCCTTGATTTCGATTTTATTTTATATAGAAAATGTTTTTTGTAAAATTGGTTTACTTACTTTTGAGAATGGAACCGAAATGGTTCCGAAAGCTTAAGTATTAATAAATAAAATATTAAAAGAGCTAAATAACCATTAGTTTAATTTTGTAAACTTATAAGCTCATTAAACAATTTAATTTGAAGAGCTTGTTGTTTTGAATAGATCAGAAATTATATTTTTATACTCTCTGCTTCTTGCTAAACGAATAGTTGGCAAATACTTTATAAATTTATATTTCAGAGTAAAATTTTTTCCATCTTGCAATTGATTTTACTATCCAATTTTTTTGTTTGTGAGAACTAAAACAAAACTATATTTTTTTCTTTTGTTTTACTTTTCATATTTGTTTGGATGGAAAATAGAATATCCCACAACAGTGAGAAAAGAGAACACATTTTTTTGTTTTTTATTCTATGCAAGATGAATATAATCAGTAAAATTTTGCTTTCTATTCAGTATTCGAGACGAACAGTAGTTAAAATCATTTGCTCGATCAGTAAAGAAAGAATAATATATTTTGTAGAGTGAATTTTAGAACCCTGCAATAATTACACGTTTCATAAGACAGAGCATTTTTTCTTGATGAAATACGTATAGAGTGATTCGGCAGTGCGGAATGTGCTTATCAGTTGCCATTGTAAACTCCGCTATTCTGAGAGGTTATGTAACTCACGTAAACTTATCGTTTGGTGTTGTGAACCCTTGCGTCCGAACCTGTAAAAACCACTGAATACCGTGAAAATATTTCTATTTTAAATATAATTTTAAGCTCGATGAAAAATAATGTAAAAATTAAGATATATGTACGCCTAATATTATGGTTAAAATCGGTATAGTTTGAATAAAATTATGTATGGTAATTTAAACATTTCTTCGGGTTTGGCCGTTTTATGGCACATGCTTACCTTTCGATATTGGTTCAAAACCTTATTAAATTCGCGCTTTTCATCACATTCTTTTCTTATAAAATTACTTAATAAACACATTTTATTAAACACTTGTTTTTTATAATTTTGCGAAATAAAAAACAAGTGTTTATTAAATAGCGGCAAATAGCGTAAAAAGTCTTATAAAATTATAAACTAAAATAAAATAAACTTTGAGTTAAATGTTAAAAATTTTATATATGTAAATACAAATTATTTCAGTTCGTTTGGATCTGAAGTATTGTAAAGCCATTGCTCGTTTTTTACCTGCGTTTATTCCACAGCTAAATCAGCAATTGTTCAAATGTCAATTTCATATAACACTGGCTGATGGCACACGTAAAAAAAAATATTGGATTTGTCGTCGTTTCTTTCCCCGTTTACCTATGTATGATACAAGTTTTAATTGCGACTTAAACAAATTTTCTGTGCAATCACACAACTCAAACATAAATTAAATAAAAAATATTTCATGGATATTTTTGACTTATTTTAGTTTAAATTTGAGAGAGCATAACAAAACAAAATAAAACACACATACATATATACATTATCTATTACGACTACTTTGCCTTGAAAAAAATACCAAAATACCAAAAACCCTGTATGGAATGGCAGATTGAAATATACCGGGTGAGTTTTTTAAACTAAAACTTTCAAAAATCTAGGAAAATAAGCACTCTACGATAAAAATGACCATTATCGAAATTAAATCATTCTGGAGGGAAAATACATTAGTGCTAAAATTAGGACCCCCAGCCCCTGTTTGTAAGGGGGGTGGGTGGCATCTTGGAAACTAAGATAGGAACCCCTATTTTTTATTGCAGATTCGAACTCTACGGCTAAAAGTACGTAGGATTTCCTTGAAACATTTTTTTCGATTCATGATACATGGCGCTGTAATAGGCGATATTTGATTTTTTTCGATTTCTCCTTCTGAGAACATTATGCATACGATTCTGCAATATGTTTGTTACAGGATGGCTACTGCCATGCTGCAGATTTCACTAAACGCATGCAGAGGCCTCCACGGTGATTTTTGCCGGCTACAACTCATAGAGAAGTGATATGGGTCGTGGTTGTTGAGGCTTGGACACCGTGATTACAGAGATTTTGTAAATAAAAGAAGAACGCAAATAATAAGTTAAAAAACGGATGTTCCGCCGAAATTTGTCGGCTGGAACCTGAGGAACGAACCAGATAATAAAAAAAATAAAAAAAAATATAACGGAAGAGAGGTGCCTTGGTGCGCGCATCCGTCCGTACTCAAACGGTGGTAAAGACCGGTTTCGATTCAGATGCGGGCACCAAAGGACCACCCACCCTACACCGACACGGAGAGAGACGTTCCCTCCTCATCATACCCAACCCGGAAATTTAACAATTCATTTTTTATTAAAGATTTTGTTTAAAAAAGAAACACCACCACTTCCCACCCGTAAGAAGAGGGAACGAGACCAATGTGCAACGAGCGCGTCACGCACCCGCTATGCGGTGCTCGATTACAAATAAAAAATTCAAAAAATTTAAAAAAATTGAAATATATAAGAAAAAAATTAAAATAAAATAATTAAAATAAAAAAATTAAAAAAAAATTTAAATCGTACCTTACAACTAACACCACGTGTGTGTGCGACCTTGTGGCGGCCGTACGTTGCGGGGCCTTTCCCCGATACCAAAATAGACAAACACGAATAGCCGGTTGGCCGCCCGCATCGTTGCGGGGCCTCTCCCCGAAACAAAACAAAAAACGAATAGCCGGTTGGCTACCCGTTGACAAATAGTAGCGGCACCCGTTGGAAAATACCGTGCCAGCAAATTGAGTGGCATCCGTTGAAAATAGTAGCGGCACCCGTTGAAAAATCTCGTGCCCGCAAATTGTGTAGCACCCGTTGACCAATAGTAGCGGCACCCGTTGGAAAATACCGTGCCCGCAAATTGTGTAGCACCCGTTGAAAATACCGTGCCCGCAAATTGTGTGGCACCCGTTGAAAATACCGTGCCCGCAAATTGTGTGGCACCCGTTGAAAATATTAGCGGCACCCGTTGAAAATATTAGCGGCAATAGTAGTGGCACCCGTTGAAAATAGTAGCAGCACTCATTGAAAATACCGTGCCCGCAAATTGTGTGGCACCCGTTGAAAATAACGTGCCCTCAATTATCCGTCTGTATTATTAAATTCACCATAAACCCAAAATAAATCGACTAAAGCATTAAATTTCTACTAGTTTTGTATGATTAATTATTCACAGATTCCATTAATCACTTTGATAGATCGAAATAGAACATACACTTTCATAATTAATCGTATTTTTATTAGAGTAAACCAAATACCCAATCCAAAATTTTCGTTTCTTTTTTTTTTTATTTTAATACAATTTTAACAAACTTTTTATTATGCAACTAAGATAAATTACAAATACCAAGTTATTACTTTTCTTACACCAAATAAAGATTTAAATCAAAACTAAATAAGTATGGCATTTGCACAAAAGGAAAAAATTAAACTCGACTGGTTTTCACCGAATTCAAAACTCGACTCTCTTTTATAAATTCCCAAACAAGACCAAAAAAAAAATTTTCTCGACAGAAAACTCAAGCACCACATAACGACGCGCAACACGTCATCGAAGAATATCTCTTCTTCTCTGATTCTCGTTTGCATGAATTCGCATTGATGAAAACGAGAAGCATATAAGAAGAAATATTCATCGATGGCGCATTATTTCACACAATCGGTGCACATTGGTCTCGCTCTCTTGTCATTTTTTCTTACCGTCACGCCATCACAAGAAGGTGTACAAAACACAAACCGTCGCGCGTTCAGAACACAACAAACAATCAACTCCGAATGTAAAGACACAAAACACCCAATTGATTGAGCAAAGACCTAAACCGAGGGAAATATATAATACAAAAATTGTGGTTGCGACCGCACAGTCGTAACATGTTTGCATTATAATTAACACGTTTTCAATGTAAATACTTGAAATTAGTTTTAAATAAATTAAATTTCTTAAATTAAAAAAAACTACTTTTAGCGTAACACAGGAACAACGACGGCGATGATTTTGCATAGGAACATGCGACTAAATTTGTTTTCAAATAAATGATATTTTTTGTGTTAAAAATATCGATTCAGTTCAACTTCAAAGTTTATTTCGAAAACAATAAGACCTGTTTGCGTAAGGCTATTACAATTCAAAATGGAGTATTTAACTGTACAAGAAAAAATTTAAATGGTCCTGGTTTATGGAGAAGCTGGCCGTAGTCTTGATAATGCGGTCAATCTCTACGCTTCGGGTTTTCCAGATAGGATTCGGTCACGTGCTTTATTTTACAGGACTATCCAACAATTCACTGCTGATGGAAGTGTTCGACCGAAGAAAAGGACCTGTCGAGCAACAGTCACTGAGAAAAATAACGAAATTGCTGTGTATTGGCTGCAGTAGCTTATAATCCTCATATAAGTACAGTGTTTGCAAAATTTTGGAACGACATAAGTATTATCTGTTTCATATGAGTTTACACCAAGATTTTCATGGCGTTGATTTTGAAAATCGGGTAACATTTTGTCAGTGGGCAGTAGAACAAATACAGCAAAATCCCAATTTTTTCGCTATGTATTGTTCTCCGATGAGTCGTCTTTTACAAAGCATGGAACGGTTAATCGACACAACATGCATTACTGGAGTGTTGAAAATCCACACTGGCTTCGCCAAGGTGAACATCAGCGCCTTTGGGCTGTCAACGTGTGGTGTGGAATAATTGGCAACCAACTCATCGGCCCCCATATTATTGAAGGCAACTTAAATGGTCAAATGTACCGAGACATTTTGGAAAATGAACTGCCAACATTATTTGAAAACTTGAGCATAGAATTGTGACAGAACATGTGGTTTCAACATGATGGATGTCCAGCACACTATTCGTCGGTAGCACGGGAAGTACTTGATCGTGATTTCAACGGTCGCCGGATTGGTAGAGCTGGTCCAGTAATTTCGCCTGCCAGATCACCAGATCTTACTTCGCCAGATTTCTTTTTGTGGGGCTATCTCAAAGACAAAGTATACCAACAAGTACCAACAACACGTGAGAATATGATTGAGTGAATAAGAAATGCTTGTGCCGAAATTCCAGCATACACGCTTCTAAGTTGTGTACATTCATTTGAAATTCGGATTAATAACTGCATTGAAGGCGAAGGCCATCATTTTGAGCACTTAATTTTAATAAAAGATGATGTCCACGTCGATGTTCCTGTGTTACGCTAAAAGTAGTTTTTTTTTAATTTAAGAAATACAATTTGTTTAAAACTAATTTCAAGTATTTACATTGAAAACGTGTTAATTTTAATGCAAACATATTGCAGAATCGTATGCATAATGTTCTCAGTAAGAGAAATCGAAAAAAATTTAATATCGCCTATTACAGCGCAATCTATCATGAATCGAAAAAAATATATCAAGGAAATCCTACGTACTTTTAGCCGTAGAATCCGAAGTTATAGGTATAGTTTCCAAGTTCCCCCCACCCCCCTTACAAACAGGGGCTGGGGGGTCCTAATTTTAGCACTAATGTACTTTTTTATTTATTTATTTATTTAGCATAAAGGATAAAGCATAGCTTTTCTATCCATACAAAAAGTAATCTAAAACATAAGTTAAAATGTATTCTTAACAAAATCAAACAACAACTTTTTAAATTTAGTAAAAGGCTTCACACGTCTAATCTCAATCGGCACCTCATTCCAAATTGTGAAGGAGGTAAACAGAGGCGATTTGTTGTAGATGTTTGATCGGTTAACAGGCAGCATTATTTTACCATTTCGATTAAATCCAAATTTTATTTTCTCATATAAATATGAAGGAGCACGATTATTAATGACTTTATATAAAAGTAACAACGCTCTAAAGTAAAAGAATTGAATCATAGTGCAACCAAAAAATTCTTTAAACTTAGCATGTGATCAAATTTTCTCAGCCCATTAACATATCTAACGGCATTATTCAAAGTAACTTGCAGCATGGTACTTGAGGTAGAATCACATGTTAAAAAAAGAAATTCGCAATATAGTACGTGGGGAATTATTAATGATCTAACCAACAAAATTCGAACATTTTTAGGGCAGATATTTTTATGAAGCTTCAAACCATACAAAGTAGAATTGATCTTACCACAAACATTAACAACTTGAGAATCCCATTAGAACCTGTCATTAATACAAATTCCCAGACTATTAACATGATTCGCAAAATTAATCTTCACACCATCAATATAGATATCGAGTATCACTAGGAAACTTCTTTTAGAAATCAGAATTGCTTGTGTTTTGGCGATGTTCAGTGAGATTCCATTAGACTTGGACCAAGCCAACACATTGGATAGATCCAGATTAATATTGTTAAACGTTTCCAGTATATTTTCACTACTACCACCAAGATAAATTTGACAATCATCAGCATACATGTGATATTTGCAGTATTTTATTGCTTGTGGTAAGTCATTAATAAAAAGGGAAAACAGAGTTGGGCCAAGTATAGTACCTTGAAATACACCTACAGGTATACGCTCAGGAACTGATTCTTTTCCATTTGCAATGACTTTTTGATATCTGTCTGTTAAGTAGCTAAACATAAGTTTAAGTGCTCTATTGTCAAAATTAAAGAAAAGCATCAACTTCTGTAGTAACAAAACATGGTTCAAAGAGTCAAATGCTTTGGAGTAATCCAACAGTATTAGAACGACAAATGAGTTTTTTCGATCAAGATGACAAGCCAAATCGTCTACAATATGAAGCAGCGTAGTCGTTGTACTGTGGTTATTACGGAATCCGGATTGAAATTTATTTAGATAATTACCATTATCTCGAATACTTTAGATAAGATGGAAACCAAAGCAAGCGGTCTAAGATTATCCAAAGAATCGATACCTTTCTTTTTTACAATCGGAATCACAGTGTTCATTTTCCAGATTTCAGGAAATTCAGATCGCATAATACAACTGTTAATCAGGAATGTAAAAGGTGATAAAATGTATGGTAAAATATTTTTTAGAAATTTTAAGTTTATTTTATCATGACCAGATGAATTTGATTTAATAATATACACGGCTTTAGAAACATCTAGTTCACTTACGCTGCAGAAGGAGAGAAAAGTATCCGTGACTATGCGCTCCATCCCTTGCAATGGAATAACTACCGATAAATGGAGTACATTGCAAAAATAAGTGTTGATAATTGAAGGGTCTAAGTCAGTAGAAACACCAGACCTGCTAGTCCCCAATCCAATATGGTTGAAATTGCTCCAGATTCGTTTCATGGTTAATTTACTGTTTCCAAAAAAATATTTTTGTTTGGACATCCTAATCAAGCTAGTTACCCTATTGCGTTCTTTCCGATATAATTCTAGGCTCCTCACATCGCCTGTTCTTTTGTACTTTGCATACGCATGATCCCTCGCAAGCATATTTTTAGCAATATTGCAATTAAACCATGGGGCAGCCGATTGGCAATTAACTATTTTTTTAGTTGGTACACAATTGTTATGAATATAATAAATGCAGTTATAGTTAAAATGATTGGAAGAGGAGATTGACATTATCAGACGCATGCAAAAAGTTTCAGTTAATGCTAGAAAAGTAGTTCACTATCTTTTCCGAATCTAATTGACTGTAGTCATGGATAAGCTTGTAGTCCAGTTTAACACGCTTTGATCTGACTTTATAAGAAATGATCAGAAAATCATGGTCAGAGATATCAGGCAAAGTGTGTTGACTAGACCCCAATACTCTAAAGTAATCAGCTTCTGGTACAATGTATTGATCGAGCCATGTACGGTTATTAGTAGGTAAGAACGGGACTGATACCAAATGGTTGGCTTTTAAATAATTATGAAATTTATGGGACTTATCAAACATATTATAATTTATATCGCAAGCAATTATAAAATGATTATAATTTAAAATATGCGAGGATAAGAATTCCTGAAAATCATCCAAATCGGATTGCACTGGAGTTGATGGGTTATATATAGCAAGCTACAATCAGTACAGTCATAGATGGTAATATCATTTCAGCCATCAAAACTTCAGTTGTACCATAAACGGATGCATGAATAGCCTTAAGTTTCAAACATTTTTTATAGTAAATGCACAAAGCTCCACCCCTTTTATGTGTTCTGTCAAGTCTCAAGATGTCGTACCCATTCAGCGAGACAGATTCGTTATTAATCTTATTTGTAAGCCATGTTTCCACGACACAAAATACGTCGAGATCTTTGGGATCGATAAATATTCTCAGTTTAGCGATATGGCAAAACAGACTACGGGCATTAATAAATCCAAAATTAACACTTTTGTTATCCCCATTCACCATCGCAACATTCTTATTTGATAAACATACCTGCAATGAGTCCAGATTGAGAATAGAATTGGTTAAAGACCTAAAATACAAAACAATATTAGAAAGCAAGGTATACATATTATAAAATTTACAATTTAACACAAAACTGATATTACAAAGGCTGGAAGTGGAGAATGAATGATCGTCGTTGTATAATTTACTGTGATGGCAATATTTGTGTAGCTGTTGATCTTCTCGGCAAAAAGAAAAATTACAGTACGAGTCTATTATCTCTGGATAAGGTTGTCGATCCCCATTTATGGTAGGGAAATTCCTCTGCCGTTTTTTGAACCTACGGTTTTACGCACAAAACGTCGAACTAAGCCACCCTTTGGCCAAAAAGTAGGCGGCAAAACTTGTGCTGCGAAACTCTTCTATAGAGTAAGCTTAAGCGAAACAAATGTGAGATTAGTTTTATCCCGGCCCTTAGGAAGCAGTAGATGACAATGAACCACGCCCAGATTTTCCAGATTGGATTTTAAATAATCAACCAATGCAGCCTCCTCTGTGTGTGGATTCAGCCTGCTCACATATAAGATATCGTTATCTGGGACTTCAACGGATTGTAATGAACTAGACACGGCACCAATTCCAATGACATCTGGTGTAGCATTAAGATGGTCGGATTGGTTATGCAGTAAGTTGGTTGAGGTGTTGGCAGGAATCTACATTTGCAGCGACTGGGCTGACAATCGCTGCGCGTCAATTGATGCTTTCATAAAATCATTCATCACAGTGAATGATTCAAACATTTTAACCATATGGCATGTCAACTCATCAAGCTTTTGTATTACCGCAAATATGGTAATTTCACTACACGATGCACAGAACCAACGCAGTTGCTTTGATTTCATTATTTATCCCGGCACATTTGAGGTGAAAAATTGATTTGCAGACACCGCTGCATGGGCACATCTCGTCACGGCCGTTCCATTCAGATTTACATTTACCACAAGACTTCATTTCGTTTTTTGTTGCACTATAGTATATGCATGATAAATCAATAGGATGTTTTTTTTAGATGCACACTGTGATACGTCACGTTTGAATTATTGAGACAATAAATACACGACGTAACAGATTTATTTTGTACAATGATCTTGTTTAGTATACAACTCAAGGTCGACAATAAATCAGCAGGTGAACGGTCAAATATGGTTGGTTATCTTTATTATTAAATTTTTGTGACAAATTTTTAGTTAGCTTTATACGAAGACACTTTAACAGTTATTGTTTAATCCAAAATCAATTCTTTTCCTGAAACACAATTCAACTGGAAAACATCGCATATAATACATAAACCTAAAACTGGAATAAACATTAGCAATTAATTTATACTTACCTTGCCATTATATAAATTCATCTTGATTACCTAGAAATTAGTTTAAATATTATTAGATAACAAACCAAAAACATATGTAAACAATATACCTAACATAATTTGTCCTTGAACTTGATCTTCAAATTGATAACCACAACAAATTATGTTATGTATATTGTAACACAAATATAAATTAGAATTTCACCTTATATTTATTATATTTATTAACTCGTAGATAGACATTCCAATTATTCGATGAAGTGAGCTATTCGAATGTCGAATAGTAAATTGAAAGTATTCGATTATTCGAATTATTCGTCCAAGGAAAGCAAAAAGTTTATTGGTAACAAAAATAAACGTTAATTTAGTAATAATTAATATATGTACATATGTATACACTTCGGTGCAAAAAATTCGAACATTGATCAATTTTCAACAAAAGTTCAAAAATATCAAAAAAAAATCCAATGTTTGTTTAATTTTCTTATATGCAGATTCTCAGTCTATTTCAACACCTATCGAGTGGTACCTTGTTGTACTTATATCGTTGCCAACAAAGTGGTTTTTGGGGTCAACATCTGAAGTACACATTTTTTGTGAATTTGTCAGCATGAAAATTAGTGGTATTAATAAGAAATATTCCCTCCCATAGCCCGACAGCTTCCATTCGATGTTTCATTTATTTCACCAAAGTTTTGACCAAATCTCGAGGTCGCGTTCCATTTCTCTGCGATCGCCTATTGCAGCTCCTGGAGACTCGTTGGAGCAATATCTCTGTCTTGAACTGTCTTTCAGCCCGTCCCATAAACTTCGATGGGATTGAGTTCTAGGCTTCAAGCTAGCCACTCCATAACAGGCACATCCACCTCTTGAAGGTACTGATACACTATCCAGCCGTATTTGGTCTCGCATTATCCTGAATGAACAGGAAGTTTTCACCAATAAAACCGGCAAAATATACGTCGTAGTCCTTGAGTACTTCCTCAATGTACCTCGTAGTCCTTGAGTACGTCCTCAATGTAGTATTCGCTTCGGAGATTAACACAAGAACTATCATCGCCCCCCCAGTGATATGCCTCTCCAGAACATGCACGATACACCGCCGTACGAGACACGTTTTTTAATGCAATATTGTGCGAATCATTCTCCGGATCTTCTATACACTCTTCCTCGCACATCGTTGCCATGTAAACACATCCTACACTCGTCAGAGAACAGGTCTGTTCTCCATTGTTCTTCGGTCCAATCCAAATGCTCCCGAGCAAACTGTTCGTTTGCTCGTGAGTGGGCTCGCTGGGATTAATTTCGGCCTATTTGCTAGTTTGGGTGCAGTCCACCGACACGAGCGATTTCACGTCGTTGTGTTCTATTGTTGTTATTTTCCTGGTTTTGATCAGATAATACACACACATAGTATCATTGGATAGATGATGAAATGATCTTTACCTTACTTTGATTCAAAAAAACATTTCGATTCCTTAGAAAATCAAAAAAAGGGAAATAACAATTGTGCGAATTTTTGCACCCAATTGTATTTTAATTTTTTAGCAAAATTGTTTCATTTTTAAAAACATATATTTTAAAAATAATAAAAAGTTCAAACTTTCAAAATTCAGATGGGTTCTTTTTTTGTTTTTCTGATATCTGCAGGTCGACTCTGGCTTTCCAATAGGAAAAAGGAATTAGGAAAAATATTTTCATAGTATTTTTGTCACAAACAATTTTTTTCTGGCATACTATGGTAAACAGTTGGTGCAAATTTTTTTAAAAACAAAATAAAATTGGGAGGCCAGTAGGCCAGAAAATGATATTTTTGACAAAAACGTTATGTAAATATTTTTCGTAATTAAATTTCCTCTGGGAAACCCAGCATCGTCCTGCTGCTGTGGACAAAAAACTCAGTGGTGGTTGACGTTGGCCTAATCGTTGTTAGCGCGTTGAATAACAGATACAATATGGAATCTAGTTTACGAAACTGTATTTTAAGCTCGCTGTATCTATCGATCTCTTTATTTGCCATTGAGTTTGATTGTTGATATATTCCACTAATGGTGTTCTGGAGTTCTTTCTACAGTTCATTCGTTGTCGTTGGTGGTATTTCACTTTCTTCTAGCAAAATATGTATCTGAAACTGTATCCATGGCTAAGATCAAAATGTTGGTGTTTTTGCCTTCATTAAACGATTGTGGATGGATTGTTTCCATTATTTTTTGCGCTATGGAAATTGCGGCAGATTTTGTGGGATATTTAATATATTCATTTGAGTGTAGAATATTTCCTGTTTCAAGGCAAATAATAAGTGTCATTAAAATATTAAGGACAAAGCCGTAAGTAATATGGTTGTAAAATCTGAAAATTTGAAAATTGACGAACAAACATAAATAACATATGACACGTTAAAAACACCCAGTCGCAACCTTTTTACTGATCACCACTAGGAATCGAACCCGGGAACCCCCGAATAGCAGAGCAAATACACAATTTACTAAGCTAACGAGGGCTTAATGTTTCATCTCTTATTCGTTCATTCATTCGTTTCTTTAATTCAAAGAGCAACGTTTTACTTATTTCTGATTCCATTTCAGAAAGTTTATTGAACAAAAATTTATAGACGACTTCTGCTGTGATGAGTCGCACTATTTTTGCTGAGTTCCATAACAGAAGCTTCTACCGGTATGAGAACTTCTAGTATGTTTTGTAAGACCAATATTTCACTTTCAGAAACTGTTTGTTGTTTACCTATCGATTAACTTCAAAAATAACCTAAGTATAAATACCCAACGAATTCCAACGCGTTTTTATGTCCAATTTTAACCTAATTTTTCCCACATTATTGTTTAACGTTTCGTTGCAAAATTGAGTATTTTGCAGGACATACCTATTCTGATAATAAATAGTTCTGACTTTTAAGTTGCACCAAATCAGGGGTTTTAAAATGTTGCTTGAGTACACAGAGTATGATTTAAACTTTTTTGTATTTGAAATTGAATCAAAAAATTAAAAATGGAATATTCGTCACAAAATATTCGAATATCGAATAGTGCAAAACAAGCCGAATATAGTCGAATATCGAATATTCTAATATTCGCTTGGAATGTCTACGTAGATACTTGCTTATAAATCATAATGAATCACAAGATTGTCTACCTAAAATAACAATATTAACTTAAGATAAATGTAAACTTAATATGTAATTATTTCTTGCCAGTTTGTTATGACATTTGTGCATCACACAATTACTAATGTAATTATCTTATAGATTGTACTACCACCAATGCAATTCCTATTTATTATAAAGTGCGTTTAATACCTAATATATAATTTGTAATGCCATCTAGTGGCAATTAAATTACGAAGCGATTGATAGCCCTCTATGGTAAATAGGCCAACATTTTTGCAATTAATATTTTATAAAACAAAATAAAATTCTCTTTGTCATCAACCACCATAGCGACAAGTTGTTTAGAATTGCATCGCATTTTAAAATAAAATAAATTATTAAAACTTTAGTTGTACAGTCGATCGGAATATTATATCTACAGTTATAGATCACACTATCTTTAATCACTACAGGAATCTATGTACAATGTTTAACTATTACATGGACTCTCCACCTGCTATTGCTATCTAGTTATGCTAGAAAATTTCGATCAAATGGCAAGTGGAGACACGCAATAATATTTATATGCTATCTGCATGCTATGAAAACATGCTATGTCGGCATAACTCGATAGCATGCATATTTTGACGTTTTAATATGGCGATATACCAATATTCAATTTCAATATTGCGTCTACTAAATTTTTTCGCTTTCATACTAGTAATACATATATATTTCAATAAATAAAAAATAAATAACCAAATAAATTTTAAAAAATTATATTAATAAAATTATATAAATATTTTATAAATATTATATATTATAGCAAGTTTACCACACCAGACTCCATCTTGGCAAATTTTGATAGAAAGAGATAGTAGATTGCAATAGCATGCAGATAGCAGGTGGAGAAGCCGTGTTAGCACTATTCAATCACAACACACATTTATAATTTGTTACAAACTTCTTTATTAATGTCCAATTATTGGATTAATTATTGGATGTAAATTATTGGATATATTATATACAGTAATTAAAATTAAAAAATTATTATTTAAAATTTATTATTAAAAACACGTCTGATGTGTACGGTAGTCAAATTAGCTAATCCTTGATGTATTTCCTCTCCAGAATGATTTAATTTTGATAATGGTCATGTTTATCGTAGAGTGCTTATTTTCCGAGATTTTTGAAAGGTTTAGCTTAAAAAACTCATCCGGTATATTAGTCGGTCAAGCCTTGAGAATGTCGTGTTTATGTCGCTGATATAGTAGCCATTTTGCGTTTACCATAGTTAATTTAGCTGTGAAATAAAGGCAGCATTTGACGAACGGGGATATTGTTACGATTTCACGTATCGGGAAAATTAGTAACTGGGGTAAATCAACGGAATTTTAAATAGTCACTTGGACAATATGTCAGTTGAATGATAATTTTCACTTCGGCTATAATTAGTACCCAGAAGCACTCAGAGCAAATCGAAAGTCTAGTGGTGTAATTGATGCAGACTGTAAGCTATCAAATTTATATACTCAAAAGCATAGTACCAACAGTGCCTGCTAAACTACTGGTCGCTCACACGAACTGATGACGACACACTAAGTCAACCGTTCAACGTATATTATCCAGATGGCAGAAACATTTAAAAAACAAAAATTACATTACAAAATATATTTAGTTGTAATTATTACATCGAAGTAGCAGGTTATTCGGATTTTGTTTTCGTCTTCCAGTTTTTTCTAGTTTTTGTCTCCGCCTCGTTCTCTTAAAACCAAGATATATTTCGTCATAAAAAATTACAAAACAATCTATTGTTTCACACGGCATGTCAAAGAAGCAATACTTTTTACTTCAAAATAAGTCAAAATAGATTTTTTATTGTTAATTTAAAACCTTATTTTATATTAAAACACAAATTTGTTTTCTATTGTTTTATTCTGCTCTCTCGAAAATACAATTTAATCTAAAATCTACATCTCAAAAATTTCCTTAATTTTTTTTTATTTTATTTCTAGTTATGTTAAAGCTACTTCACCGACCCGGTATCGTAGGTTATCGGGGAGAGAAACGAAGATGAAGTTACTTCTTCGACATGCCGTGTTTAACGACTGAATAAAAATATTATTTCTTTCTCCAGTTATTTCGTAATTTTGTTAGTGTCAAACAAACTGTTGAAGCAGGATATTCGTTTTTTTATTTTTTTTAGTAACGCATGAACGTTTTTATTTTGGATTTTGACATTTTTTGTCATTTTTATCCAACATAAGTTGATTTGTAATGTCGTTTTTACTGGCACAAAAATCCACATCCAAATTTTTGGATTTTTTATTTTTTGCCACAGAACACGATTTTGGATTTTTTTTTACGTTTACTCACACATATACTAAACGTCATGTCAATTGTCAAAAAAGACGTCGCGCCATTTATATTTTATTATATTTGTGATAATTGTTTAAGCAATTTGTGTTTTTATTAAATTAAATTTTGTTTAATTCAAAGTGTTGTTTTATAAAGATTATTGCGTGTGCACCGATAACAATGTTACAACAAATAACTTTACAACTTTTACATTTCATCCGCTGTAAATTTTAGTAAATAGCGCAAACTTGAAAGCCGTGTTTTTTTCTTGTTTTTATTATAGATTTTCAAATCAAATGAATCGAATCAAATGAAAGTGAATGTGGTTAAAACAAGAAAAAAACACGGCTTTCAAGTTTGCGCTATTTACTATAATTTATAAATGCAAAAGTTGTAAAGTTATTTGTTGTAACATTGTTATCGGTGCACACGCAATAATCTTTATAAAACAACACTTTGAATTAAACAAAATTTAATTTAATAAAAACACAAATTGCTTAAACAATTATCACAAATATAATAAAATATAAATGGCGCGACGTCTTTTTTGACAATTGACATAACGTTTAGTATATGTGTGAGTAAACGTAAAAAAAATCCAACAAATTTTTTGGATTTTTTTTCAAAAAAAAAAAACAAAAAATCTAAAAAAATCCATTTCCAATTGATTCCAATCAGAAAAAAATGTGGATTTTTGTGCCAGTGAAAACGATATAAGATTCAATAAAAATAGAAAAAAAGTATGAATATCATATAAAATACAGAAGAAATGCATCGTACGGCTTCGATTAATTGTGTGACACTAAATAAGATTAGTGCCTTCTATAGTACTGGCCTGTGACAACATTAATTTTTTGATGATGTCCTCAATTTATGTCGACCACTAGACGGCAGCATAATTAAGTAAAAATAATACACCTTGCCTCGTTATTACGACTTCCATAAATTTCACAAACTTAACAAAAATCTAAATTATTATATAATGAATAAATTTATAAATATGAACAATTTAAGTATAATTGATTTTCTTAAGAAATGTGCCTATTTAGATAACGTAATACGAAGATGTATAATTATTGCTGTAGCTGGCAATGGTGTGGTCTATCATATGGTGCTTATGTTTATGCATTCTTCAATATTGGATGTTGTAGGTGTGGACAGTAACGCACGTAACTGGCCCACATGAAGAATATTTTGGTTAGGTGCTTTCACGAAGTTGTTGCATAAACACATTGAAATCCGTAGACCACTCGAAATCACAAACACACTTAATGACAGCAATATGGTATATCGCGTCACAAGCTCCATATCAGCCGCATGGAAGATGGGTTGGTTCTGAGTTCTGCACTCCCACATGGTCGATCTTAATCAGATAAAATTTTCCAATTTTACATGATGCATCTGGTTGGAATCGATTCAAGCATCCCCAATAAAAGCGGGAATATTATACGCATACTAATTTTTATATTTTTTGAATTTTGATTTATAGATGGAAAATTTGTAAGAATCTCAAAAGTCAGTTTCGAACGGACGAGATTACTGATTTGAAAAAATCAGCCTTCTCATCAGGTCGCGACGACTGACGTTGTATTATTTACATTGGAATCGAAGAATGATTTTGTTTAGCGTAGTATCCACTTTAGCTTTTTGTTTCACATATTGAATATGTGAAATTTCCGCTACCTCTGCATGAACTTTTTGTCCAGCCAATCGAACTCAATAGAGTGCAAACGAATCGCAAACTCAGTGTGAACAACTTTAAGATGAAAATATAAGTTGTTCCTGGTAGCATACCCTTTACGCAGCTCGTTATTCCTTCAACTACAACGGGCTAGATTGATACCTCTTCTTCGCTCCAAAGAGACTTGTATTAAACAAAATTATTTCTGTTTCGATAATACATATTTCAAATTCGCTGATGGTCCACCCATGGGCTCCTCTCTGTCACCTTTGTTGGCTGAAATTTTCTTGAATTTCTTCGAACAAATGATCTTATCAAATAACAATCTTTATTTTCGTTATATAATCTTTTGGTATAGATATCTTGATGAGATACTATGTCTATGGAATGGAACTGATAGACTGTTAGACTCATTCCTTACTTGGATAAATTCTCAATGTCCCACCATTGATTTTACGTTAGAAAAAGAAAAAAATAAATATATTAACAATAACCAGGATTAATTTTTCTTTAGACTTCAAAATTTATCAGAAACCAACGTATACAGACGCTGCTATCCCTAGTTCTTCAAACCATCCCCATATTATTAAAATGTCAGCTTTCCACCCCACTCATAGATAGACTAATAAACATCCCTTTGACAAATTCAAATTATAACATAGAGCTTAATATAATTCTACAAATCGCAACGAATAACGGATATGCAACTAGGACTATATTAAAATTATTAAATAAAAAGCTAAAGCGTAAAACTCTAACGAGTATTTATCCACCGGATAGTCCGATTCGGGAAAATTGGCATCGCTTAGAGTATATAGGAAAAACATGCCAACGGATTAGCAACATCGTGTCCAATTACACCACTATTAGATTTGCTTTTTATTATAATAACACAATAAAGAAAATGATTTTTAACAATAAACCTAGAGTTGATCGCCTTTCTGGTGTTTATAGGATTAATTGCAGTGATTGTAGTTTCTCCTATATTGGCCAGACTGGGCGCAACCGAAATATCCTTAACGGACAGAGAGAAATTCGTTTCTCACCAATTACAGACCCCGCTATTTTCTATAATTTAACTAATACGTCGGGTAATTAAATGTACTTCAATATACCTTGAATTTTGTTACTCAGCCGATGACTAATCGCCCACCTGCACGATCAATAGATTAATGTTTATTGCTTTTTATTGCTTAATTTTTGTCCCTCCTTTTGTTTATTTTTTGCTTTTTTCTGCATTATATAACAAATTTTTACAAAACAAATACAATTTTTAACAAATTCAGTAGATACTCCTGATGATAACCTAACAAGTCAAAATTAATCGAGTGATTTTTTAAACTTTTTGAACAAATTTTTTAATTAAAATATTCAAAAAATCGTGTTTAATAAAATGTGTTTATTAAGTATTGGCTATTACACTATTTTAATTAGTGAAAATAAAATAAAGTGTGATATTAAAAATGGAAATAATGGCATGTCACAAAAAAGGATATCCAACACGACTCATATAGTAATATATTATATATTTACAGAAAAAAGGGCCAAAAGCAGAGTACAGAATCGCTGCGCAATCAGAAGATTTGATATCTGTTTATCATTCTCAAAGAATGTATTCGACAATTGCGGGGTAGTAAATATGTATTGGTAAAAATTTTTGTTAGTACAATGTAACTAATAACCAAATACTATCTATTTGAAAGAATATCATAATACGTAATAGAATGAATTTAGTAGAAAACCAAAATAATTCGATAGACTGCAAACAGAAAGGTAAAATCGCGTACATGACATAGGAAATAAATAGTTCCATACTCGCTAACGAAATTTGATTTGTTTTGAATCAAATTACGAGAAATATTTTATACCACGCCTACTAGTTCCGAACTCGAGTTGAAATTGTTTTAACTTTGTTGTTGTTTTAATATATTTTGTGTGATACCATGGTATTTTTTCCTATCTAACTTCCGATTTTATGAACGCACTATATCAAATTCTTTATAATAGCAATGTACTCCGTAAGTACGCAACATAAATTTAGTCGCGACTCGCGAAGCTGAATGTTGTAATTCTTCCTGATTTTTTATCTATTTAATTGAATAAAATTATTTAAACAAAATATTAATAATTTTGTGAATTGTACGTTCTAAACGGCACCCAAAAAAAATACCAAATTGAAACTTGTATTAAAAACTGGATATGTTGTGGCCAACACCCGACATTCTTTTACCACGACTGTACAAACTTAGATCGTAAATACACCCCACATATGTTTTCTAAAGTGAAAAATGTAACTTACAGGACTTTTGCTAAAACTGTCTTGTATATTCAAAAAACATTATCAATTTTTAAGTTTTAGAAAACCAAGGACAACCATTGTTGGTTGAAAATATTATAAATAAATTTGTTTACATTTTTTAATTCTTGGTCGTTTTTTGTAAATGCTAAAATTTTCAACATCATTGTAAATATTGTAAAAGCTCCAGATGAAGATGCCTCTTCCGGTACACAGATTTGCACCAAACCTCGCAAGGATCTTCCAATTAATGAAAAAAATTTAAGTATGAAGTTGTATTCCGAATAGTTTATCCGCTTGGACTTTAGAGATGCTAAATTCTGGTGAAAAAAGTTTATTTCATCAAACCAGGCGATTTCCGCTAAAATTTAAATAATGAAATAAACTAATTTTGTTTGAAACTGAATTTATAATCACTTTGTTTCAATCGTTTTTTCGTAAATGTTATATGCTTTTCCAAATATTTGCAAAAAATGATAAAGCTGATATGAAAGCTGCCACTTCCAATGAACAGATTTCGGTCAAAATTCACTGAGATCTCCAAATTTATGAAAAAGCTAAGTTGAAGTTTAATTCCGATGATTTAATCCATTTGGTGCGAACAGAGGCCGAATTTTTGTTGAAAAACTGGTTTTGGCCAAAAATGGTCATTTCCACTTAAATTTTGGAAAACGTATATGAACCGCTATTAATTCAAATTTAATTTAGATTTAGTTCATAATCGTTTTCTCGTTAATGATTTACTTTTCAAAATATTTACTAAAAATGAAAACGAACCTCTGGAGGCTACCACTTCTGGTGGACCGATTTCAGCCATAATTCATTAGGATCATCAAATTTGTGGGAAAAGCTTACATAAGTAAGAAGTTGGCCAAATTAAAAAAAATATTATTTTAAAACGTCAAAAAACGTCATTTCCGTTTTAATTTTGGAAAATGATTTAGTCGATAATTGTAGCAAATTTAATTAAGAGAATATTTTAGTACTTTGTCGTTTTTCTCGCAAATAATAACTTTAATAACATATTTCTACTTTTTGTGGTAGTATAATATGAGTAAATGGCCTCTTTTTTTTGCTGTGTTGTGAATGTCATACTAAATATTATTTGTCTATAAAACAGCCGAAAATCTTAAAATTATTAATACAGACTAATTTAAACTTCTTATATAAAATTGCAAATTTAAGTTAATCATTTCAGTTTTTATTAACAAAAATTTATTTAAAAAATTTTAATGTAAACTGATCCTTATGAGAAAGAACAAAAACTTTCCCTCTATTTAAAGCTTACAATAAAAAATAGCGGAATCTTATGGCTCTCTTATCTATGTAGGTGTATCTGTTATAAGGCCCGTTGCACATATAGCTTTGTTTTTTGGTTTACGCGAGCTACATATGTTGTCATCTCACAAATTCGCGTTTTGATTTTCAAAAATTAAATAGGAAAAACTTCCATAATTAGCTCACATCGCTCAGAAAATGCACGATACTAAGGTTTGTTTCTCTCCCACAGGTTTACATAAGGCATTTAAATAAATCTGTACTTACGAGCTAGTTAAGCTAAGCCCCACTACATGGTTCAACTTGTTTTGGCTTTCCAAAACAATAAGAGATGCTGTCATCTTTAAACATAGCTCATTTTGCTCAAAAAACATGGCTCAAGTGTTTGTGCAAAGAGGTCGAAAATTAATCAAATCGCATGTTTTAGAAATGAGGTAAAACCGTTAGTGAGGATAATCAAGTCTTCTACGCCATCTTAAGGTTTTTTTCATGCCCGAATCTATGCATTCTGTTCTGGGGCCGAAGCACATCAATCTCTTTCACGTTTCGCTTTTTACGTCCTACTATAGGCCCGATTTACGTAGAACCATCTGTACATTGCATAGCTCCATGCCAGCCTATAGTACTGGCATGGAAGATGGGTCAGTCTATAAGTTGTGCACTCCGATAGGTGGTCATAGCTGTGTTTATTTTCATCAACGATCGTAATAAGGGGCAGGATGCTTTCATTATCGAAAGTTCGTTTAGCATTGTTAATTAATCTGTTTGATATTAACGGTTATTGTTCTAGAAATATGGGAAAATGTGCAGAAATCACGTTAAAAGAACGAAAACTTATATTAAAATTCTTCCTGGAGAAATAGTCTCTTAGGCAAATTGGAGCTATCATCGAGAGAAGTCATGCAAGTGTCCAAATTATAATTAAAACCTCTATGAAAATACTGTAACATTGGAAAGTTAGCAAGGAAATGGTCGTCCTAAGATATTTTCCTTTAGAAAACAGCATGCTATTTTTAATATTGTAAAAAAGGAACCCAAAATTTCAGATCAAAATATTACTCAACAAACGCAGGATTCATTTGGCAAAGAGTATAATCCTCGAACAATACGAAATAACCTGAACAAAACAACAACAATGGTCGATCACCTCGAAGAAAACCTCTTATATCAACGGCTTATAAAAGAAAACGATTTAACTTTGCAAAGGAGCATGTTAACAATGACTTTTGCAGTAATGTAGTGTTCTCTGATGAAAGTAAATATAACATCTTTGGTAGTGATGGCCACTTAAAAGTATAGAGAAAAGCGAATACTGCGTTCAATAAGGAAAATATTATACCAACCGTGAGACACGGTGATGGTAGTGTAATGGTATGGGGATGTATGAGTGGGAGGGTGGGTAATTTGGTTTTTATTAATAGTACGATGGACAGAAATGGTTACCTTGACATTTTAAAGACCAATTTATTTGATAGTATGGACAAAATGGGCCTTAATAAACATCTATTTATATTTCAACAAGACAATGATACAGCGAAAACAGTAAAAGAATGGTTATATTTAATGTTCCAAAGCAGTTGCACTCACCTCCACAGTCACTAGACTGTAAGCCCAGCGAGCACTTATGGAACTTACTGGAACGTCGCATAAGAAAACATAATATAACGTCTGCAAGGCATTGAAAGATGCTTTGTTAAATGAATTGGGTAGTAACTGGACAAGAAACGTCCAACTTGATTTTTAGCATGAAAATCCGATTGGCAGCTATATGAAGGCGAAAGGCAATCAAATAAAATATTAATCACTTTTCTTTGATTTAAAAAGTTGAATAATACAGTTTAATATTTGTAATGTGTATAATGTTTTCATACACATTACAAATATTAAACTGTATTATTCAACTTTTTAAATCAAAGAAAAGTGATTAATATTTTATTTGATTGCCTTTCGCCTTCATATAGCTGCCAATCGGGTTTTGAAATTTTTGTTCTATAAATTATTTTTTGTAGTTATTTTCAATAATAAAATGCGTTGAAATGTTTTTGTTGTTTTTTAATATGTGTTTAATAGTGGAACAAATAAAGTATAATCAGTTCAAAAAGCTAACATTAAAAGCGTTTATATTATGAACAAAAATTCGCGACAATTCTAAATGTATGAAAACTTTATTGGCTAACAGTATATACTAAACTTTTTTAATTCCCTCTTTGAAGTTAGCGTCCCATTTTATATGTTTGTGGTTAGTGATGAAATGGCGTGACCAATTTTTGAGCCACTTCCTAAAACCCGAATTTATTGCTTACGACTTTTATCGTTTACAGATATGTGTACCTCCGATGGACCGTAGTGTCGAGATGCTGCCATATACGTGCTTTGTACCGTTTATCGTTTCGATTATGAACAAGCAGTTTTTACAGATTATATAAGTGAAGATACTGTTTATATTTGCAGATTAAACTACGAGTACAGGTAAAACAAATAAAGTTTATGTGAAATTCATCTCTAATTCTTAAAAGTGCCAGCTGGTACAACGTTTCAGATTTAAAGGTGGTTTAACATTATCGGAAATTTTGTAGATCTATTAACCGACATACAATTTAGAAGTTTTGGCATTTGAATTCCATACATCGATAGCGGAAACTACTAAATTACCAAAATACTAAATAAAATAATGTTCGTCATTTCAATTTAGATTTGTTTTTTCATTCCTCTATAATTTTCAAATTATTGCCTCTGAATTATGTCGAACGAATCAAGTAGCGGTGTCAACCCTTTGCGGTTGTTGTGTGTCAACTTGTATTATTTTTAGCTAAATGAATTAAAATAATTTACAGTGGTAGAATTGAGCGTATTATATTTATTTTATTTATTACTATTATTTTATAGTAGTAATAAATGAAATAAATAGTTTTAATTTTTGTAATTTTTTACAGTGTGGTATTTTTTTTTGGTCTACAGACTGATATACGAGTTTTAGAATAAATTAATAGTGTCACCTCTAGCGTGACAAACGAGTTCTAGAGTAAATTTATATTGTCACTTTCAGAATGACATACGAGTCCAAACGGTTAAATGTATTTAAAATAAATTAACTAATGGCATTTCTTACAACTTACTTAATAATTCGCTGTCTTTTGAAATTGTGAATTTAATATTACAACAAAAGTTATCAAAATACTACATTTGATTGAAGCTATAAAGATAACTAAATCTTTTACCGACCGCCATCACCTCTTCAGCATGTGTTGAGTTCATATCCTATCCTTCGCTCCTGCGCTCCATGTTTAGATACAGCGAATCGTTTTCATCACAAAAAATTACTATGAGCAGCACAACAACAATAACTAAAATCTATTGTTTTTATGTATCCCTCATTTAATTTTTATTAGATTGAACAAAACTTCTCTATATGAATAATTCAATTATACAGAACATTTTCATTCAATTTATTCAAATTTTGAAGCCCCTAAATTCCCTTTTCATTTCCATGGGATATTCTGATATATTTATTGAAAATATTAAATACATATGTAAATATGGCATAAAAAGAAAATATGTAATAAAAACTAAACAAATTAGTTTTCATATGAGTGATCTTTCGTTTTGAATACATGCATGATTTAGTAAAAAAATTATGTTTTGGGTTTTGGTCTAATGTATTCTCAATATCATAATGTTAAAACAACAGACTAGAACCAAATTATTTGCAATGTATATGTATATGGCTCTTGACTGCAGCATAGAAAAAGAAGAAATTACTAATACAATTTTGGTGGTAAACTTTAATCTTGCCACTACAAGTAACATTAATAATTAACATTTTATACTGCTAATAGTTAATTAAATATACAAAAAAATTCCAAATTGCGGTTAATTTTTAAACTTCCCACGATTAATATTTTTTGTACTAGAAACATTATAACAAATGTTATAACAAATGAAAAAATATCAAAAGTTGTAAGGAAATTTTGTATAGGGAGTGATGTGGAAGAGAAAATTGTCCGTCAATAGTGTTGCCATTCGAAAAATGTTGCAAAATTTGTGAAAATTCGTTCGTATAAAGTGATATGTAGCAGCGTAGTGATGGTTCACAAGAATATGTATATGTATGTACACAACATTACTACTACTGGCCAGTAACACTATAATGTTGATGACTTCTTTTTTACTATTGGTTTTAATACAACACAAACAACTACTCGATTTTTTTTTGTTGAAAATTTAGCACATTAAAACAAAAGACAAAAGTAAAATGCACGTCAAAGCAAATTACGATGGAAATGAGCATATCTAATAATATAACACCCAGTATTTAGATCAGGTTTCAAAATATTATAACTAAATAACTTTGGTTTGTAAGACAAAGTTATTTAAATACTGATAAAAATGATGGAAAATGGCTCTAGTCCAAAACTCTTTTTCTCGACGTTTTGAAGGTCTATCATCCAAAAAATGCAAAACAAAAGTTGGCCCGCCTGGGTGGATTTTGTAACGATGATATATCCAAAACGGCTTATGCGGTTTGATTTTTTGACGTGAATACAATTTGATGCTGCAGCGAAATATATCTATCATCTACATCCAAAATTTAATTACACCTCTCGATAGCTAAAGGATCAAAGAATTCGGGAGTGCGACGCAATACATGCGGTGAAGGGGGAAGCACCACCATTTTAATTTTCGTCGTTTGTATTGAACTCTGTATTTTCTTAACCGATTATGATGGGATTGGGTATGTTGGATGGAAATGGGATTCTTAAATTATTTTTTGAAAACGCTCTGGAATATGGCCACCTGGGGCAGAACTCGGTAATTTTTTTACCGATTACGATGGGATTGTATTTGTTCTTCGTAAATGAAATTCATAAATGATTTTGGAAGGAGTTCTGGAATATGGTAACCTGGGACAGAACTCGGCTATTTCTTAACCATTTAGGCTGGGATTGGGATTGTTGGAGGGAAATGGGATTCTTAAATTATTTTTGGAAAGAGTTCTGGAATATGGCCATCTGGGGCAGAACTTTGTAATTTCTTAAACGATTATGATAGGTTGGGGTATGTTGTATGGATATGGAATTCTTAAATGATTTTTGGAAGAAGTTCTGGAATGTGGCTATCTGGGGGCGGAACTCGATAATTTATTAACCGATTATGATGGGATTGGGTATGTTGGATGGAAATGTGATTCTTAAATGATTTTTGGAAGAAGTTCTGGAATATGGCCACTTGGGGCGGAAGTCAGCCATTTCTTAACCGATCATAATGTGGTTGGGTACATATGTTGGATGGAAATGTAATTCTTAAATCATTTTTAGAAGAAGTTCTGGAATATGGCCATCTGGCGCGGAACTCGGCCATTTCCTAACCGATTATGATGGGATTGGGTATGTTGGATGGAAATGGGATTCTTAAATTATTTTTGGAAGAAGTTGTGGAATATAGCTATCTGGGGGCAAAATTCGTTAATTTCTTAACCACTAATGATGGGATTGGGTATGTTTGATGGAAATTGGATTCTTAAATGATTTTTGGAAGAAGTTCTGGAATATGGCCACCTGAAGCGGAATCCGGTAATTTCTTAACCGGTAATGATGGGATTATAAATGTTGGATGGAAATGGGATTCTTAAGTAATTTTTGGAAGAAATTCTTGTAAAAGGCTTGCTGGGGCGGAACTTGGTTATTTATTGACCGATTATAATGGGATTGTGTAATTTTGGAAGAAGTTCTGGAATACGGCCACCTGGGAAGGTACTCGGCCATTTCCCAACCGATTCTAAAATGATTTTTTGAAGAAGTTCTGGAAATTGCTTCTCTACGTTGCGCGTGTGCCATTTCCTTCCCGAAAGATTGTATATATTCAAGTCATATGTCTGTACACGTGGTACAGACACCCACATTTTCACTAATCTTCTTCTATTTTTAGTTCGGTGAATTGAAAAGCTTTCGGGATTTCTACTTTAATAGGGTCGGTAACTGCTCGTAGGAAAACAACCAAAAAAATCATCCAACACTCCGATATTACTTAACCATACTGGTTAAGTATATCGTTTGAAAGGTCTTGCATCAGACAACAATTTTGACGATACCACTTTAGTTATTAGGTACACCGGTTTGGCGCTGGTACCTGATTTTCCGTTCGTTATAAAATATATATACTTGTCGTATATCTTTGAAAATGTAAAAGATCTTGACCAATACCGTAAACTTCGCTAAAGCACCTTAGAACAAAAATATACCATTGTAGCGCTGGAAGCAGCTCCAATTTTTCCCATTCTTCTATTATTATGTAGAATATCATACGAAAGGTCGTTATCGTTTTAGTGCTGGTGACTAATTGTCGATTTATTATTAAATTGAGACATATCTTTGAAAAGGTCTTGAAGTATACACAAATTTAGCTAAGGCGGTTTAGTATTCAAAATAACCGCTATAGTGCTGGACAGAGATCCATTTTTCTTATTTCGATTTCATTTTTTGGTATTTAGAGCTGTCTTGGCCATAAAACATTTTTGTTACCAGCGTTAATTCACGGTTTGGCGCTGTTTACAAATTCCCTTTCCAAATCCTCTAGTATAAGATATATAATAATAATATAATATAACATAATAATTTTAAAAAAATTTGCAATATCAATAAAGGTTCAGAATATTTTTCTGAGTCGTTTTGTAAGAAAATGTTTAATTAAAAAAATGGTAGGTGCAATAGTCCATATAACGGGTGATTTTTTAAGAGCTTGAGAACTTTTTTTTAAAAAAAAACGCATAAAATTTGCAAAATCTCATCGGTTCTTTATTTGAAACGTTAGATTGGTCCATGACATTTACTTTTTGAAGATAATTTCATTTAAATGTTGACCGCGGCTGCGTCTTAGGTGGTCCATTCGGAAAGTCCAATTTTGGGCAACTTTTTCGAGCATTTCGGCCGGAATAGCCCGAATTTCTTCGGAAATGTTGTCTTCCAAAACTGGAATAGTTGCTGGCTTATTTCTGTAGACTTTAGACTTGACGTAGCCCCACAAAAAATAGTCTAAAGGCGTCAAATCGCATGATCTTGGTGGCCAACTTACCGGGCCATTTCTTGAGATGAATTGTTCTCCGAAGTTTTCCCTCAAAATGGCCATAGAATCGCGAGCTGTGTGGCATGTAGCGCCATCTTGTTGAAACCACATGTCAACTAAGTTCAGTTCTTCCATTTTTGGCAACAAAAAGTTTGTTAGCATCGAACGATAGCGATCGCCATTCACCGTAACGTTGCGTCCAACAGCATCTTTGAAAAAATACGGTCCAATGATTCCACCAGCGTACAAACCACACCAAACAGTGCATTTTTCGGGATGCATGGGCAGTTCTTGAACGGCTTCTGGTTGCTCTTCACTCCAAATGCGGCAATTTTGCTTATTTACGTAGCCATTCAACCAGAAATGAGCCTCATCGCTGAACAAAATTTGTCGATAAAAAAGCGGATTTTCTGCCAACTTTTCTAGGGCCCAATTATTCAATTATTTGCAAGCGTTGCTCGTTAGTAAGTCTATTCATTATGAAATGTCAAAGCATACTGAGCATCTTTCTCTTTGACACCTTGTCTGAAATCCCGCGTGATCTGTCAAATACTAATGCATGAAAATCCTAACCACAAAAAAATCACCCGTTATTTGAAGTTCAATAAAAGTTTAATGGACAATAGTCGTGCTTACTATACATATATGTATACTAGTTCCATGAAAGCTACTATGCCTAATTTAAGGAAAATACCGGTTGCTAAATGTTCGTCTTTTAAGAGTCTCCATGCTAATAGAGCGTCGTATTTTCATATGACTAAAATGATAATTGAATTGCTTTCTATTGATATTTCCTATAAGGGAGTTTGTGGAAAAATGCATGACTTCTGCAAACTAGTAAAGTTATCAAGTGCCATCTCGTTACTTAATTATGTACTCGTCGGTTTCTTATTTATTCAATATAGTAAACTAAATTATATGAATATTATATAAATAAATTAATCAAAAATTCATGTCACTCATTTATTATTTGTGATTAAAATTAATCAGCCACACAATTTGTTTATTCGATTGTAACAATCAATTTAATAATAAGAAAAATGTATCTATAGACAAAAATCTAGAGAATCGATGAACAAGAAACATGACAGCAATAACAATATCGGGCAAAATAGTGAAGGAAAAATAAATATTAATTTTTAGGGGGTGACGGGTGCCTATTTTATCTTTATAAACATAATAGATTTTATTGTTCGGTTGTTCATTAAATGAGCATAGAAAATTCATATTGTGGAAATTCAACCATTATAATTATTATTCGATTGGGACAAATGGTCCTAAGACCCAAATGCTATTAACATTGTGTCCAAATGGTTTGTCATTTTAACTATGTCACTTTAATTTCGTTTCCGAAATAAGCAAAATTTTGCAAACCTAACACATTGGATTGTAGATTATATAGAAAAATACACGAACAAACACTATACTTTAAACATAAATGTACATAAATAAAGTTTTTGGGTCGAAATAAAAATAGCAAAATTAATTATTATTTATATTGATGTACATATCAACATAAATAACTACTAATTTTGCTATTTTTATTTCGACCCAAATAATTGCTTCATTATACAAATTGTTACGTTTTCGTCTACTAGTTTGATGGAGAATTAATCCAGCCTGGTTGAGACATTTATTCAACAAAAATTGCTCATTTAAAGTTCAGAATTTTACTAACATTTTTGTGAGATTCGTGATAGTAGTAGCGTTATAGATGTTTTATAACAGTTTTATTGTCTAGCGGATTATATTAGTCTAGATTCTAGAACAAAACCGAGAATATTACTTCTGTGGGCCTATTTTTTAATTCAACCTGAGCAAGCAGTGCGCTGTCGAAAAATACTCTGTGTTTTTTTATTCAACCTGAGTAATTTTATTCTGCACACTGTGTTTTTATTTGTGAACTGTACTTACACCGGGCATACTCGGTTCTTCAAATTTTACTCTAAAATTAATGTCAGTGTACGAAGAGTGTGCAAAGTAAAAAACAATTTATTACTCTAGGCACACCGGATAATTTTACCCAGTGCAAACTTTGCTCGGTGTACACTACCCGGGGTAAGCCTGCTTGCTCGGGTTGAATTAAAAATAGACCCTGTATAGATCCAGACGGGTGTAGAATATTCGACCGGTAATAAATACGAGTGCAACGAACACACCGATTCAGTCTTAGGGTCGAATTCATACACATTTACAATCAGTTTTTTCTGTATTCTTAAATCGTACTGTAAATTTCTATTTTCGTACAAGAGCCATCAATTTAAAAAAAAAATTATTTGTTTCTCTATTTATTTGACGTTTAGTTAAATATAAAGATGGCTGATTAACTAGGCAACGAAAATAACAAAAAAATAAAGATTTATTACAAACAAAAAAAATGATTGTTGGGACAAAATCAAAATGGAATTCAATGCCATGTATAAGTCACGCGAAAACAAACCAAAAAGCAACTTATAGCTGTTTACAACAATATGAAATGAATATTGTGCCGAGAATGAATTAAGCAAAAAATGAGCGTAATCATACAGGAGGATGGAGAACTTTATAATCGTATTGCTCCTACAATAGAACCACTACAAAATCCGTATTTCGAACCACTACAGTCGGCCACTCAGTATCATTCGTTTACGATGTAGATCGAAATGTAAATGACGTGCTTCAGAAATGGAAGATATGATAACAGGTTATATTACATTTAATTTTTGGTTAAGCAGCTTTAATCAAAAATCAAATGTAATATAACCAAAGAAAGAGCATTTACCTCGGTCGCAAATTACTATACAAAACTGGAACGAACATTAAACAAGAATAGCTCAAATAATAGTGCAAATTTGAGTAATAATGAGTTAAATACGTCGTTCAATTTCGATTAAGTTCGAATTAATAATGTAACTTCTTTACAAACTTGTCAATCTTGGAAATACTGTGAATTTCAATATTATGGATAAAATGAAACAAAAATCTATTATTTTGAATGTTTCATTTTTCAATATTCGATACACAAATTAAAAGGTACGAAAAATTTGTTCTCTGATTCGAGGATTCAATGAACATTCTGATGCATTAGGAAGGACGGTTGGAACAGGACTGTTCAATACTCTATTGCTCAAGACCTCTTCTTCAAAATCTTCCCATTTGTACAGATCATTCCAGTCTTTTGCAAAAATATGAAGTACAAAAATATGAAGTAGTTATTATACCGTTGTAGTTGTCCTCCAGTAGGGTTGCTATAAGGAGTGATTAAAAACCAATTAAAAATAGATTTCCGAACTCTCCTGACACAAAACGTTGCTTAATACTGGAAAAATTACAAATGGTTTGATCGTGTGCCAATCCAGGTCAGCGAGCTACGATGTCTTTAAAATTGTCGTTGGAATCACCAACGGCTTGAACATTTATTGCAAACCAGCTTTTTCGGTTACAAAAAATTTCTGCATTTTTGCTCACTGGTGATTGTACTGGAATTTGACAGCCATCAATTGTTCCTATACACCGCGGATTTATAGCAATTTGATGAAAACTTTGAACTGATTTCATTCTCTCTTCTTCAGCTTCTGGTAACTTAATTATATCTCGACTGAATCGTGCAATTTTAACGCCCATTTGTTTTATGACTCTACATACTGTAGATTGGCTGACACCTATTAAGTCACCACAAACAGCTTGAAAAGATCCTGATGCAAAGAATCGAAGAAAAAACATTAAGTTTTGTTTTGTAGATACTGGCAACCCTCTGTTGTTATCTTGCATTTCTTCATTGTTGTCAATTAGGGATGCTAGTCGACTTATCGATTCCTTTGACATCTTAAATTTATTTCTAAATTCCGTATCCGTATAACAATCATTATTATCAGGCTGTTAGTAATTTTTTACGTCTCGAGTATCGCCAATTAAATATTCTTCGTCGTCAGATGCTGAGCTGGATGTCAAGCTTGACAACATATGCAATAATTTCCCACTAATGCTTCAATTGAGCCTCTACTACTATGTGCCTCTACAAATAAAAAAAAAAGAAAGTTTAATGTGATGGAAATATTATGGATGTACTCGAAAATATGTACAAAATATTTTCAAATAAGACCCTTGCAAAGTAAAGTATGTACCTATATATATATACGTTTAATTAGCAACGCTTTCAATTAAGATTTTTTTAAAATCAGAGAACACATCAAATATTAAGGTTATAATTTTCGATTTTGAAATTCGATATTATATTTTCTTCAATAGAGTAAGAGTTGTTTTATGATCGGATTTTGGGTGCTATAGCATCAACAATAACGATAATTTAGTACTAACAGCTCTTGCAATATTGTCTATGAATTCGACCCTTAGTGATACATTTGGGATATTCGGTACGCGATAGATTAAAAGCGAAAGTGAGGAGCGAGAAAATAATAAGCGGTGTTAAGTGAAAATAGTGGTGAAATAAAAATTATAATTGGTAACTTAAGTAAACAAACGAAATTATTTGATGTTGTGGTTTCGTGTTGGTGTAGGTGGGAAAACTATTGTTGGAATACGTCGGGAATATTCCAGTAGTGGCATAAGTATTCGATAAATATTTGTAAATTATTCAGAGATTATTTCCGGTAGTTTCGCAAGTATTCCGAGAACGGTGAGAATTACGAGTAGCCTTCAAATTGTGTACCGATATTCTCAATCCAGTGACACAAACTGGATTTGACAGGGCAAATTCATAACAATATGATTTAAATAGGTACTTTAATATGGTAAGATTGAATTGTATATAAATTCAATCAGGTGGCGTACTTGTACAAGATATTTACAATCAATTTTATTATAAGTAATATATAACTATATGCATTAGAAAATTTGCTTATGGAATGTTTGTCTTTTAAATACATAATTTGTATTATTTAGCTTATATAATAGCATTTGTCATTTGATTTAAACTAAACAAATCTTATTTTGTTTTATGATTCTAATTCAATGTTTATGTGATTAAATTTATCCCGGTGCATAAAGTATTATGCTACAGAAGAAACCAATTTTACCGGACTAAATTTGATTAAAAGAATGTTATACTTTGCTATACGAATTAAATTTAACTAACTGACTAAACGAAGAAATAAAAAACAACAAAAATTAAACAAACATAATTCTTAAAATACTCGTACCAGCAATAGTTTTCGTTTTCATTACATTTGGCTTTGTACGTTATACATTGTTCCGAATTTCAAGCGTTCGATACGGATTTTCCTACTGGATTTTGCAAACAAATCACTCAGCGTTGAAGTTAACAAATTGTATTTAAACCAAACCTGTTGGTTTAACACCAACACCAGGAAACGATTTTTATTCTCCAATCCTGTGTATAGTTCAAAATTGTACATAAAGCTAGATAATCCAGAAAGTACATAAATTGTAAAGCCCCACTTTTTGGGCTTAGTTGGATTATATTGTCGTAAGCTGTTTTTGGTTTTGGTTGCACAAACCTGTTCATCTACAGATAGCCCCTCAGCCTAGGGTACTCAGAGGGCTTCGGCTGTCTCTGTGTACACCTAGGTAACACCAAGGTAGCCGCGTCCACGTCGCGGGGGGTGGGTACTGCTTCGGCAGTAGCAAAGTGCTACCGGGGACCAAATGCCAGTGGTATAAATTGGCTAAAACAAACAATGAATACAACAAATACGGAATGTAATACCCCAGGTGGTACAGCAGCAGATATGCTGACAAATCCACACTCTTCGGAGGCAGGCCCAATAGATTCTGGGGTGGGCCAATCATTGTTTAACCCATTTGGACGAAGTTCCAAATTACCAAGATCACCAAAATCTTCAACTGAAAATATATTTCAGTACGAGAAGGAAAATGCTGAACTCCGTGAACAACTACGAGAAATAAAGGAATTTACAACTAAATTGAAAGAAGAATTTACAATTTTAAAGAAAGAGAACGAAGAACTCAAAAAAGCAGTTGAAACACGTGCAGAACTTGGGACGAAACCTAATCCTGCAATCGATGATGAAATCAATCCATTCCATACGGATGAAGAAGAATTGGAAAGAGAAACAAATTGGGTGTTGAAACGAAGTAAAAGACCAAGTAAGAAAAGGAAAGCTCAACACTCACCAGAAATGGCAGAAACTTTACCATCAACTTCAAAAGAGGTTTCTAGAAAACAGTTAATCATCAAGAAACAAATAGCTCTAGACCAACAACCAGCTAAACCAAAAGAGAAATCACTTTCACCAATAAATCTCGATGAGGTAGAAAAATCATCCGAACGGCAACCAGCTCAACAAAATGAAGCACAGACAAAGGTAAAAGCCCCACCACCGATTTTCATAGTAGGAGTAACGAACTACTCAGAAATCCAAAGTGTAATGAGTACTGTTACGGAACAAGAGTATAAAATTACTGCTCTGAACAATAATGTATGGAAGATTAACACTTCAAATCCAAACGCATACAGAAACTTGTTAATGAAGCTGAATACGCAAAAATATCAGTGGTACACGTACGAAAATAAAAACGAGCGTCCCATCAAGGTCATGGCAAGAGGGCTACATCCAACCTGTGAAACTAATTCAATAATGGAGGATCTAGAAAATAAAGGATTTAAAATCCTTGATGCCGTAAACATTATTAAAAAAGAGAGACGTAGCGGAGAGAACCGACTAGAAGCCGTTTCAAAAAGAGGGCTTCCCCTGTTCATGCTAACGTTTGATAAATCCGAGAAAATAGAAAACATTTACAACATAACTGGCATACTCAACATGCGAGTAAAGATCGAAGCTGTTAAAAGAGGCAGTACAAGAATAGTACAATGTAAAAAATGCCAAGGCTTTAACCATACGCAACGATATTGCGCGCGCGATCCAAGATGTGTGAAATGTGCTGAAAAGCACCCAACACAAACTTGCAAATTATCAAAAGAAGAACCAGCAAAATGTATAAATTATAATGGGCAGGATCCAGCCAGCTACCGAGGATGTGAGGTTGCCAAGCAGCTACAAAAAATGAGGGATCAGGCACGCAAACCCCCTCTAAGTCATCCAAATAAGAATCGAGCAAGAAACGAATCATCTATGCGTAGAGAGAATTATACATATGCACAGGCCGCTTCAAATTCGAAAGAAAATGAGGCAAACGGTACCGAAAATTTCAAAAACACTGTCCAAGCAATTCTAAATAGCCTTGAGGAACAGAATAAACTAAATAAGTTAATTCTGAATCGACTTAACCTGCTGGAAATACCAAGTTCCAAAATAGTTAAAAATAAATAATGTCTGCAATACCTAGTTCAACTCATAATTGCGGAACAGAAACCAGACATCAAAACTACTCATTAAGAATAGCTATATGGAATGCAAACGGATTAACACAACACCTAGAAGAATTAGAACTATTTCTAAATACAGAGAAAATTGATATATGCTTAATACAGAAACACATTTTAAAAGCAGCTCCTATGTATCAATCCGGAGATATACTTGTTACCATACCACACACCCTGCAGAACGAGCAAGAGGAGGGTCAGCTATATTTATTAGGGATAATATCAAACATCATGAAGAATTAAAAATAGAAAAAGAATCCATGCAACAACACCTGTAATATATCTGCAATATATTGCCCCCCACGGTATAACCTAAAAAAAGAAGGCTACATTAATCTGTTCCAGAAATTGGGAAGTAACTTCATTGTCGGAGGTGATTTTAATGCAACAAATACCTTCTGGGTGTTCAAGATTAACCTCTCCAAAAGGCAAGGAATTACTTGCAGCTGGCCAATACTCAAACTGTGAATTTTACTCAGGAGGGAAACCAACGTACTGGCCAACAGACCCTAACAAAATCCCAGATCTAATAGATTTCTACATCACTAAAGGCATATCGGAACGCTACATCTTCTTAGAAAATGATGAAAGTCTAATATCTGATCATTCTCCTGTTATTATGACGGTTAGTGAAAATGTAATAGAAAAAACAAATTCACCACAACTAACAAACAACAAAACAAATTGGGAATTGTTTAAGCAGTTAGTGGAGGAAAAAATAGAACTTCAAGTGCCAATCAAAAGTGAATATGAAATAGAAGAGGAACTAGACCGGCTCCTTGATGTCATACAATGGTCGGCTTGGGAATGCACCCCCAAATTATCATCCAGGAAAGAAAATGCCGTTATTTACCCAATAGAAGTAAGAGAATTAGTGCAGGAAAAACGAAAAGCCCGAAAGAAATGGCAGAATACACGTGCGCCGCAAGATAAAACCACCTTAAACAACTTGTGCATCAAACTTAAGGTACTCATAAAAGCAGTGAAAAATGAAACAATTGGAAAATATCTCTGTTCTCTAGCCCCAACTAAAGATACCGACTATTCCCTCTGGAAAGCAACAAAAGGGTTAAAACGACCAAAAACGCAGATCCCCCCAATCAAAACAAACGATGAGAACTGGGCTAGAAGTGCGAAAGATAAAGCTGACCTGTTTGCTGAACATCTTGAAGAAACATTTCAACCTCTAGGTCGGCAGACCAGTTACGAAAACACTGCTGATACGCCCAGAATATCTGATTTCGAAGATATCAGGCCTGTAACATTGAAAGAACTAAAAGCAGAAATTAAGAACATAAAAACAAAGAAAGCTCCTGGTTACGATCTGATAACAGGGCAAATAATAAAGGAGCTGCCTGAAAAAGGGACCCGTAAATTACTGCACATAATCAATGCGATCATCAGGAAAAAACATGTGCCAATGCAGTGGAAAGTAGCAGAAGTAATAATGATTCCGAAACCGGGCAAGCCACCGAATGATAGAAAATCTTATCGGCCAATTTCACTTCTACCAACACTAGCGAAATTGTTTGAGAGGCTGCTGCTCAAAAGATTGAAAATAACCATAGAACAACGAAACCTTATCCCAGAATATCAGTTTGGTTTCAGGGAGAAACACTCCACTATTGAGCAGGTTCACAGGCTTACAGATGTCATTGAGAATACATTAGAAAGGAAAAAGGTTTGCTCTGGTATCTTCTTAGATGTGGCACAGGCCTTCGATAAGGTATGGCACAGAGGTTTACTCTTTAAACTACATAGAGATTTACCAAAACAATATTACATGATTTTAAAATCATACATAGAGAATCGCCACTTTCGGGTGAAATATGAAGATGAATACTCCGAGCTAAAAAAGATCTCGGCAGGAGTCCCACAGGGTAGTGTTTTGGGACCAATTCTTTACTTACTCTACACCAGAGATTTACCTCATTTAAACGATGTTACCGTTGCAACATTTGCTGATGACACTGCAGTTCTCTCAGTAGGAGACACTATCGAGGAATCGACAACGAAACTTCAAGAAGCATGTGACAAAATCATAAAATGAACAAAAAAGTGGCGAATCGGGCTCAATGAATCAAAATCCACGCATGTGAATTTTACTAATCTAAAAGTCAGTTACAAACCTGTAATCATTAACGGTCAGCAGATTCCGTATGCGCTAAATATCTAGGGATGACCTTAGATACCAGGCTCAGATGGAAAGAGCACGTTAAAAAGAAAAAAGAAGAACTTAATATCAAATATCGAAAAATGTATTGGCTGCTCGGGAAAAACTCGGAATTGTCAACCGAAAATAAATTGCTACTATATCAACAGGTGCTAAAGCCTGTATGGACTTACGGAATACAGCTCTGGGGCTGTACAAAGAAAACCAACACTAAAATAATACAAACTTTTCAAAACAAAGTGCTACGTGGTATAGTTAACGCTCCGTGGTACATTAGGAATGATGACCTTCATCGGGATCTAAATATCCCGACGGTCCAAGAAGAAATAAAAAACAATTGCAGTAATACATGGACAACGTATTTATCAACACGTAAATGAAGAGCTTCGTGGTATGTTGGACACCTCCCATGCAGTAAGACGATTGCAGAGAACGAAACCAATTGATTTAATGGATTAAGGACACCAAAGCAAAGACTACTTCAGTAAATAACCTATAAATGGAGCCGGCCAATGGGCGTCTTCTCATTCACAAGTGATTAAATTAAGAAAGAAAAATTACTAGATGAATTGTATTCAGTTGTAATAATTTAAATAAAAAAAAAAAAAAAAAAAAAAAATCTACAGATAGATACTGTTCACAGGAAATTTTTTAAATTCTTTTAACAATTTGTCTATCAGCGGACGTAGTTTATAGAGCTTGTCGAAATTAATCGCATTTTTAGGTGGTGCTTTATCATTTTGAATGAAATGTAATGTTCGTTAGATACTTACAAATTTTTTTACACTCATTGTATTTTGAATGAGGGTACTTCCCAAAATCGGTGTCCAATAACTTCGTACTTTGTTTACTTTTTGTACTGATAATAGTATACCAATCCCAATAATTTGGTAAACATCTAGTTTATTGATATTTATTCCAAAATGGTTTTCAGTGCTGTAATAGTGTGATTACTCTACAATTTTTTCTAGAATATTTTAAGTGAAAAATATTTGAAAACTTACAGCGGAGTAGTTAATCATATAACGAGGTAAATCTGAATCACTAATAAACCAAACTTTTTCACGATCATGTTTTGCCGCCCCGGTGGCAAAGTGGTCAGCATGCTTGCTCCAGCGACCGGAGGCCCCGGCTTCGATTCCCGGTGGTGACAAGCAAAAAATGTCCCTACTGGTTTAGGATCAATGAATAAGCACTCATTATCCGAAATGAAAATATTATTATGAAACCTCATTTGGGGCGGCCAAATCCCTTGATGGGATATAGTGTCCCTCCCTTATAGTGCCCGTCTCTTGATGGGATATAAGAGAGAGAGAGGGATCATGTTTAAACGGTGTGTCCTTGCAAATAGTTTCTGAATATTTAATATTTTTTAGTTCGCAGACCTCCTCGTTTACATTGGGTAATGGGATCCTTGTGCTATCTTCAAAGAAGACTGCTTTTCCAAGTCAAACAAATCCTCATTTGCATTTTCCTCAGCAGCAGAAATTAAATCACCATCCAAGATTTGTTGAATTTACCTATGTATATTCATGATTAATTTTATAACAAAACTACCTATGTATATTCATGATTAATTTTATAACAAAAACTATACTAATTTGTAGCTACTTACCCCGGGTTACCGCAAAGATTCAACACATTTTCACTACTGATCATGGCTTACATAGGAGTAGAAAACAAACAACTTATGCAATACAGCGAAGGCTAACACCAAAAAACAAAACAGAAAGATAATTAAATACTATTTCAATTCTAATTGGTCCGTTCCATTCGCGGCGTCAGCTTCTAGCTTCAAACTAAGTCGTAATAAACTTTTTATTGCTAATTTAAACCCTTATTTTATATTAAAACACCAAATTTTTTTGGATTGTTTTATTTTGCTCTTTCGAAAATAAAATTTTAACAAAAATCAACATCTCACAAATGGCCTTAATTTTTTTTATTTTCATTTCTATTCATGTTAGTTGGGCTTAACCGAAAAATTTTATATAGCAGTTAACATCGATTTTATAAGTAAAAGGGGAAAGAGACGAAGGGGAATCCGATTTTTAAAGCCGTGTATGGATCGGGTTATTTGTTTTCACCGGATTATATATTTTAAATACAGCGAAATAAACAAACAATATATTTTATGCTTTTTACGCTATTTGCCGTAGGCACTTGGCGAAACACACTTATACTTAACAAACACATTTTATTAAACACTTGTTTTTTTATTTCGCAGAATTAGATTTTTGAATATTTTAATTAAAAAATTAATTCAAAAAGTTTAAAAAATCACTCGATCGATTTCGACTTGTTAGGTCATCATCAGGACCACAAATCAGTAGATACTCCTGATGATTTATTTTCAGTTGACAATTCCGAGTTTTTCCCGACCAGCCAATACATTTTTCGATATTTGATATTAAGTTTATTTATTTATTTATTCATTGCATTAAAAATTTTGGTAAAGGAAAAGCACATATGGAAGCAATATAAATTAACAACAAAAAAAAAATACTTCCATTAGGCATAAAAACCTCAGATTTTTTCAAAAAACAAATCCAATCCATGCTAGTAACCTCCGTATTGAGCTCAATCTCATTTGTTACAGAGAACACTGCAAGAAGTGAATACTTATAGACTACATACAAAAATAATACAAATAAATACAAAAGTATTATTACAAAAATAGAAATATATGCATTGTCATTCAAGCGCGCCACGCTAAATAGCACGCTTTAAAAGATTTATTCGAAGCTGACCTCTTAATATCTAATTGATTGATTGATTGATTGGACTGTAGAACCAAGTTCTTGACGAGTGTCCCGGTTAACGCCGGGCCTATTCCTACAGCCTGTTTACACATAACAATAGAAGGGATAGGATAAGGGTTTTTTTTGGGACGGAACGACCCGGTTTCAGACACCTAGCGATCGTACGGCACAACACAATTCTAATCTACTTCTAATCTACGGAGGAGGGATAAAGGTTTAATAGGTTTAATGGATAACGGTGATACTGGTCTTCAACAATTGCTTCTATAAATCAGCAACCTGATAAAAAAATATTATTATTTCACGAGCATCTGGAAATTTCCTGAAATATAATTCAACATTAATATTTTCCAGCTTCCTAAAATAAAATTGATTGATTAATTCACTCTACTCAGAGTCATCTAGGTAAATTCGATAGTTTGTAATACAAACACAACACAATTCTAAACTACACAATCATCAATTAATATTTAAAGAAGTATTATTCCACAAACATCTTAAGACTCCTGAAATTTAATTCTTCATTAATGTTTTTCGGCTTCTACAAACATTTATTAATTAATCCTCCTAAAACACAACAACTTACAATAGAATTTCCTGAAATCATAGTTATTTGAATTATATTAATAATAAAACTAAACTGAAATCCAGTAGCATTTAAAAATTATACTGCAAACATGAGCTGTATAGTACTGAAATTGTCAGTCTAATATTTTGAAACTTACAAACCAATTTCTCAAAATTCCATCGTCAAACAGCAAAACACTTATCATCAAATTGGTAAGAAACACAAATCGAAACATACAAAATTTCAAGATCAGTCTCGAAATAACGTAAAAATTTCAAAATTTAGTAAAATATTATAAATTCCATCTTATCGATAACTATACCAACGATAAGTTTTGTTTTACGCCGCAATGACGATTTCATTGAGTAATTTTAACTATATCCCGCAAATCTCTTTTTAATTAATGTGTCCAAGATAAAAAGGTAATTCAATTATTACAACAACAATGTTAATTCCGAATAGTGAAAATTAACAGGATTATTCATTAATTTACACGTATGAGCACTTTAAGTAAGAACTAACAAGCAATTTATACAAGATTTAAATGCTCTTAACTTATTAAAGAATCAAATCAATTGCATACATTAAAGGGGCAATTAAATATCGACAATTAAAAAAATTTTCTCAGTACAATACAACCCTAAATTAAAATTTAAATATAATATATAACATAATTAAAATATAATACGATTATGTACAATAAAAACAATTCACCTGTTATAAATTCTAAATAACTTAACTATTTATTATTGATTATTGATGCCATCTATCGGAATTTATAAACTCAAAAACAAATCCAATCCATGCTAGTAACCTCCGTATTGAGCTCAATCTCATTTGTTACAGAGAACACTGCAAGAAGTGAATACTTATAGACTACATACAAAAATAATACAAATAAATACAAAAGTATTATTACAAAAATAGAACTATATGCATTGTCATTCAAGCGCGCCACGCTAAATAGCACGCTTTAAAAGATTTATTCGAAGCTGACCTCTTAATATCTAATTGGTTGATTGATTGATTGGACTGTAGAACCAAGTTCTTGACGAGTGTCCCGGTTAACGCCGGGCCTATTCCTACAGCCTGTTTACACATAACAATAGAAGGGATAGGATAAGGGTTTTTTTTGGGACGGAACGACCCGGTTTCAGACACCTAGCGATCGTACGGCACAACACAATTCTAATCTACTTCTAATCTACGGAGGAGGGATAAAGGTTTAATAGGTTTAATGGATAACGGTGATACTGGTCTTCAACAATTGCTTCTATAAATCAGCAACCTGATAAAAAAATATTATTATTTCACGAGCATCTGGAAATTTCCTGAAATATAATTCAACATTAATATTTTCCAGCTTCCTAAAATAAAATTGATTGATTAATTCACTCTACTCAGAGTCATCTAGGTAAATTCGATAGTTTGTAATACAAACACAACACAATTCTAAACTACACAATCATCAATTAATATTTAAAGAAGTATTATTCCACAAACATCTTAAGACTCCTGAAATTTAATTCTTCATTAATGTTTTTCGGCTTCTACAAACATTTATTAATTAATCCTCCTAAAACACAACAACTTACAATAGAATTTCCTGAAATCATAGTTATTTGAATTATATTAATAATAAAACTAAACTGAAATCCAGTAGCATTTAAAAATTATACTGCAAACATGAGCTGTATAGTACTGAAATTGTCAGTCTAATATTTTGAAACTTACAAACCAATTTCTCAAAATTCCATCGTCAAACAGCAAAACACTTATCATCAAATTGGTAAGAAACACAAATCGAAATATACAAAATTTCAAGATCAGTCTCGAAATAACGTAAAAATTTCAAAATTTAGTAAAATATTATAAATTCCATCTTATCGATAACTATACCAACGATAAGTTTTGTTTTACGCCGCAATGACGATTTCATTGAGTAATTTTAACTATATCCCGCAAATCTCTTTTTAATTAATGTGTCCAAGATAAAAAGGTAATTCAATTATTACAACAACAATGTTAATTCCGAATAGTGAAAATTAACAGGATTATTCATTAATTTACACGTATGAGCACTTTAAGTAAGAACTAACAAGCAATTTATACAAGATTTAAATGCTCTTAACTTATTAAAGAATCAAATCAATTGCATACATTAAAGGGGCAATTAAATATCGACAATTAAAAAAATTTTCTCAGTACAATACAACCCTAAATTAAAATTTAAATATAATATATAACATAATTAAAATATAATACGATTATGTACAATAAAAACAATTCACCTGTTATAAATTCTAAATAACTTAACTATTTATTACATAAAGTTAAATACTACAGAGTGAATGATAGCAGCTGTCAAGTGAGTCAAATTCGGAGGGTAAAAGAGAAAGCATATAAATCAACGGGTCGTATTTAGAATTTGCTCGATTGAAATTTAAAACTTCTCAAATTCCCAATTATTTTTATTCGAATATAGTACGCATTAATTGTTTTTATTTTCGATAAAAAAATTATACTTATAATATTCCAAAATAAAAAATAATTATGAATAGAAAAACACGTAGAATATGTACGTAGTAATAAGAGAAATGCGACACTGGTAATATAACATATGTTTACAAACACACACACAAAATGAAAAACCCCACACCGAAATCAAAATTGTTTACTTAATTTTCTCTGATTTATAAATTAAATAATGGATAAATTTATCACAAATCACTTTTTTCTTAACATAATTTACATTTTATTTTATATAAACACTTAGTAAACTTACTGATGGTAAGATACGCCTTTTTGAAATCTTTTAGGCGTATTTTTACAATTTTTGACAATACACTTCATTTCAATAACAAGTTTATAATTTTTTTTATCAAATAATGCACACCACACACTACTATATAAACCAACTAAATATTTTATAATATTTTTATTATTTTAATTAATAATTTTAAAATCACTAAATTAAGTCGTCATCATAGGTTGTCACTGCGCACATAAATAAACATGTGATTTGGGGTTTTTCGTTTTGAAATATGAGTAAGCCATATGCTTTTTTATATAACCATCCTTCACCAACGTGCCTCAAATGAAATAGCAAATATTATATGCTTCTTTATATGGGGGAAAAAACATTTCTACTCTGTGTAGTATAACTCTATTATTTATTATTGATTATTGATGCCATCTATCGGAATTTATAAACTCAAAATAACAAATGACCACTGATAGATGTCACTTTCTTAAGTTACCATTATTTTTCTTTGGTAACACTAAAAAAATCGAGTACTCATATTTGAATTTATTACTCATCCTCATTATCCTTTAAATAATAAGCCAAGCTTAATAGTGAAATATTATTTGCACGTAACAGTACATAAATAACAATCTTAAGAGTTTATACAAACTAATATAATAATATATCAAATTATTTTTAAAATATTAAAATGATTATAAATAGGTAAAAAGAACAATCAATCATATATAAATATACACATCTATATATATATAACTAAACATATTGATATATACAAATACATATGTACATACACACATAATATACGCATATACATACCCATGCACATGCACAAACATACACGTTTAAAAAAGTCACTCGTTAAAATGTATTATTCACTCTACACCGATCGAACAATAGTAGTGTTGCTTTCACAAATCTAATCGGATTAGCTAAGAAATGTGAAAGCAACAACTTTTGGCTTTAATTTTTAATGCGTTTTAATTTTTCTGTGTTGGTTCATTTTATTAATAATTATTATAGTTTTTTATATTTTATGAAATAGAACAAATTAAATTCGGTATTTTGCTATCAAATAAAAAATGCCAAATTTTAATACAATATAAATTTTTCGAAAAAAAATAAAAAAAATAAATCCTTGCGGTAAGCACCATAACCATAAAATGATTTTATTTCCCCTAATCCTAAAATTTTTCTTAACATTCTAAGAAAATCGGCTTTAATACAATGCAATTGTTGTTGTAAAATTGTGAAAGCAACACAGCTAATGTTATTTGTAATACTGAACAACAAAAATAATGAAAAGAGACAAAAAATATTTTGTTTTACTATTCACTTCAGAATAGAGTAGAAAGAAATTATATTCTCCATTCGATCGTTCAATACAGAGAATAATACATCTTATCCAATCAGTGCTACGATGAATTTTCGCTTTCTGATTAGAATAGAAAAATAAAACAAAAGAGAAGTAGATCCCGTTCACTAACACAAAAATAACATCAACCGTTTCTCATTATTCGCTCACTATTTATTTTTACTGTATAACATTTTTAAAAATTCATTTTACTATTCAAGAGCGAAGAGAAATTAGCATAAAAAAATCATATAAAAATGAACGGAAAATGAATAATAAGCAACTAAAGAGTATTTTTCTATATTATCTTCATCCTTTTCTCTTATTTGACTTTAAATAAGCTGCGTGAATATACAAAAAAAACAAATTTGCATAAACGTATCATACCACACCACTACTACGACAACATATTATTACAAATGCGTATATTAAAATATTTTTTAAAACATATTCATATAAAAAAAATCAAAATTTATAAGGATATTTTATAAAAAAATATAAATTAAACAAAATACATATAAATAAAAAATTTGAATTAACACAAAAACACTTAGCTTGTGATGCGTTCACCATTGCTGCGTCAGTGCGCCACACAAATTATTTTTATTTATATACATACATACAAATAAATATTCACGCTAATTTTAATTTTAATTCACTAATATTTATTTATTATCAAATTTTTATTAAAACACACTTTATATTTAATTTAATTTATAACTTATAACTTAATGGTTATAATATTTATTTATTTATTTCACACACAATAAATTTTAGTTTTTCTATGCAGAGAAAGACAAAAACGCGCCTTTCTCCTACGACGATCGATCGCCGACCGAAGCTGACCTCTTAATATCTAATGGAATAGAATTACAAGTTCATCTTTATTCTTTTTAACGTGCTCTTTCCATCTGAGCCTGGTATCTAAGGTCATCCGGAATCTGCTGACCGTTAATTATTACAGGTTTGTAACTGACTTTTAGATTAGTAAAATTAACATGCGTGGATTTCGTGTGGATATAACACATTTCGTTCATTTGATGATTTTGTCACATGCTTCTTAAAGTTTCGTTGTCGATTCCTCGATAGTGTCTCCTACTGAGAGAACAGCGGTGTCATCAGCAAATGTTGCAACGGTAACATCGTTTAATTGAAGCAAACCTTTGGTGTAGAGCAGGTAATGAATAGGTCCCAAAACACTACTCCGCGGGATTCCTGCCGAAATCGTTTTTAGCTCGGAATATTCATCTACATATTTCATCCTAAAGTGGCGATTCTGTATGTATGATTTTAAAATCATAAAATATTGTTTTGTATTTTACGTTGTTGTTGTTTTATTGTAATGGTTTTGTTGTGATTGTTCCGTACATTGGTCTATTTCAGTATATCTCGAATTAAATAGACCAATGTAAGGAACAATCACAACAAAACCATAGTTAATTGGTAAAAATGAAGTATCGATGGAGAATATGAAAGAATCGAATTGCGTAGAATAGGTAGTAATTCGCTAGTGCTACACGTACATGGTATTGTTCTATATATAGACAATATTCCTGTGTAAAATATCAACGTCAGTCGCCGCGGCCTGATGAGATGACTGATTTTTTTAAATCAATAATCTCATTAAGTTCGAAACTGATTGTTGCGATTCTTGCAAATCTTCCATCTATAATTCAAATTAAATTCTAATATTGTTTTGGTAAATTACTATGTAATTTGAAGAGTTAACCTCTGTGCCACACCTTATCGAAGGCCAGCGCCACATCTAAGAAGATACTAGAACAAACGTTTTTCCTCTCTAACGTATTCTCAATGGCATCTGTAAGCCTATGAACATGCTCAATAGTTGAGTGTTTCTCTCTGAAACCAAATTGATATTCTGGGATAAGGTTTCTTTGTTCTATGGTTTTTTCAATCTTTTGAGCAACAGAATCTCAAACAGTTTTGCTAGTGTTGGTAGAAGTGAAATTGGTCGGGAAGATTTTCTATCATTCAGTGGCTTGCCCGGTTTTGGAATCATTATTACTTCTGCTACTTTTCACTGCATTGGCACATGTTTTTTCCAGGGGTTTGCATTATGTGCAGTAATTTACGGGTGCCTTTTTCAGGCAGCTCCTTTATTATTTACCCTGTTATCAGATCGTATAACCAGGAGCTTCCTATGCTTTTATGTCCCTAACTTCGGGTTTAAGTTCTCTAGAATGTTAAAGGCCTGATATGTATCTTTGAAATCAGGTATTCTGGGCGTATCAGCAGCACTTTCGTAACTGGTCTGCCGACCGAGAGGTTGAAATTCGCACTTCTAGCCCATTTCCCATTGTTGGTTTTGGCTGGAGGGATCTGTATTTGGTCGTTTTAACCCTTTTGTTGCTTTGCAGAGGGAATAGTCGGTATCTTTAGTTGGAGCTAGAGAACTTAGGTATTTTTCAATAGTTTCATTTTTAACTGCTTTTATGAGTGCCTTAAGTTTGATGCACAAGCTGTTTAAGGTGGTTTTTTCTTGCAGAGTATGTGTTTTTCCGGCTTTTCGTTTTTCCTGCACTAGTTATCTTACTTATATTGGGTAAATAACGGAGTTTTCTTTCCTGGATGATAATTTTGGGGTGCATTCTCAGCCGACCATTGTATGACATCAATGAGCCTGTCTAGATCCTCTTCTATTTCATTTTCACTTTTGATTGGCACTTGAAGTTCTATTTTTTCCTCTACTAACTGCTTAAACAATCCGTAATTTGTTTTGTTCTTTGTGAGCTGTAGTGAAGATGTCTTTTCTATTACATGTTCAGTTTTCACTGACCGTCATAATAACAGGAGAATGATCAGATATTAGATTTTCATCATTTTCTAAGAAGATGTAGCGTTCCGATATGCCTTTAGTGATGTACACATTTATAAGGTCTGGGATTTTGTTAGGATCAGTTGCCCAGTAAGTTGGTTTCCCTCGCTGATTAAAAATCACAGTTTGAGTATTGGCCAACTGCAAATAATTCTTTGCCTTTAAAGGAGGTTAATCTTGAACCCCAGAAGGTATTTTTTGCATTAAAGTCACTTCCGATGAAGTTACTTCCTAATTTCTGGAACAAGTTAATGTAGTCTTCTTTCGTGGCAATATATTACAGGCTTTGTGATGACCAAATTTAACCGTCACGGTGGTTACTTGCATGGATTCTTTTTCTATTTTTAATTCTTCATGATGATTGATAATATCCGTAATAAATATAGCTGACCCTCCTCTTGCTCGTTCAGCAGGATGTGTGGTATGGTAACAAGTATATCACATAGGATGTGTGGTATGGTAACCAGTTTGATACATAGGAGCTGCTGCTAAAATGTGTTTCGGATATTAGGCATATATCAATGTTCTCGGTATTTAAAAATAGTTCTAAATTCTTCTAGGTGTTGTGTTAATCCGTTTTCATTCCATATGGCTGTTCTTAATGAGTAGTTTTGGTGTCTGGTTTCTGCTCCGGAATTATGAATTTAGGATTAATGACGCGATTAATGAAATAGTTTAGTACATATTGCTATAAACATTCCGGAACTATGGTTAGATGTACGGCATCAAAGGCTTTCGACCAATCAATAGATAACACATACTCACGATTCCCTGAGCGACACTCCCCGTCTAGTATGTGCCTTATTGTAAACATATGATTTTCGCCAGAAAAGCTGCTTGATATGATGATTGTAAATTTAAATTTTCATCTAGTCGGTTGTGAAGTAGTTTTGAATATATTTTGAAACCCACGTTATATAATCTAATTCTTTGGGATACGTTAACGGTTCTCGGATCTTTTAGTTTTGAATTTCGCACTGGTATGTTTTCAAGCCGCTCATAAGGAGGCCCATTGCTTATCCAAACTTTTTCAAGTACCGAATGTATACTTTGAATTACATCATGTGTGCATATGTTTAAAGAATTAGTTTGTAAAACCATTCTTTCCTGGTGCTGTTCACGGTCGTAATAATTATGGGTTTTTATGTCGTCTTCGCTGGTTGGCGGTTCTACTGAGTATTATTCATATTCAACGATAAGAGGAGATCATAAAGTCATGAAGAAATAGAAATGTAGGTTCCTGAAGTTATGTTATACCCTCTTTTATGTGTTTAGAAATATTGGCAAGTTTTGAGAATTCGGCCGGATGGTTTGTAATTGTTTAGCTTTGTGAAAAATTCTTGGCATTCGAGTGATTGGTGTTCATTATAGGCTTGCATTAATGATTGCCTGACCTTTGTAACGGGGTAGATTATAATTTTCATAGTTTTAGGTTCTAGCTTATAATTTCCCTTAGATGGAATTATAATTGTTTCGTTCGTTTCCAATGCTGACAAATATTATGGCCATGGTAAGTTTATTTAAGTTCTTTTTCTTTAATTTAGTATTTGTGTATAAACATTTTTTTTAGTACATACATGTATTATTTAAATTTTGGATTGCAAGATTCTGGATTGCATTTATTTTGTTCTGTATCTATATGCATATATTTTCTTTATTTATTTTGGTTATATCCAAATTATTTTATTTATATATCAATTATTATTTCGCATACTAATGCGAAAATGTTATTTACTTTCGATAATTTCTTTTTGTATTCTCGATCGCATTGAGTCAATTGCAGTACATACAATAATTATCATTTCCCCATTCCTATTACATAAGCAGCTAATCGAAAACGACTGTATATAGAATGTTATTGATAAAGGAGGGATGAAATGATTATGTTCGAGATAAAAATGTGTATGTAAATAAGGCATGGAGTGGACCGTGGCGGAGGACACATCACCCACTAGATCAGCCAACTTTAATTTTTGATGATGGATAAATTATATTGTATGCGGATAATATAATTTTGGAGTTCCGGATTACTACAAAAACTTAGCTAAGTATAAAAAATTTGCAAATCTTTATATAGATAATTAATATATTTGTGCGACAATATCTGTATATACAATTTTGGTGTACAAAACTTTTGCGTGCTTTTGTTGTGATAATAAGATAAAACGGAACTGTGTTATTGGTTGATCATTGCTATTTTGGTATACCTTATTTTTTTGTGATTTGTAAAGCAATAGATCGAACGTTTCTTTTATTAATAATTGGTTGTGATCATAAACTTTTGTTGGACTGTATCTCAAGCGTACATTATAAAGATATTTTGTTAATAAACCTCCCTAAGAATAAGCTGCACATATCGTCTGCTGAATTACCTGGATTGTAAAAATCGTGTGAGGATCTGGAGTTTTGTTCGTACGTGGGAAAACCAGCTAATGGCGTTTAACATTCAACCGCGTGGAAAGAAAAACTAAATTCCATATTTTATATGCAAGGTAATTTCGGGTAAGCTGTTCCTTTCATGTCTTAATTATTTTTTTTTATTATAATTCTGGTTTTTGTGATAATTATTATTGTGATCTAGTTTGTTCAGTGAGTTATAGAATCTGGAAGAAAGTAAATTTCATATTTTTATTCTTGGTTAATATTTTCCTTTTCACTTTTCTTTGTATCTAAGTGAAAGAGCAACATGGATCTTCTTACAAGAAGATGGCGCCCAACAATTTTAATATTATATTTTCCCGAAATAAGCAGATTCCAAGTCGAAGAAAAAGTGGAAATAATTTATTGATTATTAATTTATCGTATAGCATATTGAATTCAGTTTTGAAATTGGTTCTCATATTTTTTTTTCTTTTATTCCTTAGATGCCAAATATTCGTGAGGATTGGAAACTGACTGCTGTCCATTGGATATTTTTTTTTTTGTGGTTATTTATAACAGATTGGTTGTTAGACAATCATAGTAAATTTATTTATATATTTAATTTTTTTCATAAATAAAATTTTTTGTTATATTAAGTATTATAATGATTCGAAAGTTTGTTGTTGTTTATTTATATATTTTTTTTGTTGTTAAATTTAATATTCCGGAAGATCGCGTTACACCTTCTTAAAATAACTCTGAGCATTTGAGTCTTGAGTATGACGTTTTTTGTAATGTCTGGCACTTTGAAAAGCAGTAAGTGCTCGGCGTTACTTATAGGTATCAAAGGAGTTTATGTATTTAAAACTTTTTGTGTGATGATCTTAATCCCCCGATTCTAACGTACAGTCACAGACGTATTTTCAGTCTTAGCAAAAACTTTTTTCTTAACGAAGACTAGATACTTTAAATTCGTATTCTGCACTTAGTCTTATCTGTCAGTAGTCTTAAAAAATTGTCTTCGTTAATATCAGCGAAATAGGTGGTCTTAGGAATCATAATCTTGACATTTACACAAAAACAATAATTATATTATGTATTTGATTATAAAACCGGAAAAATTATTCAAAATACAATATTATGTACTCTCTCAGCATATATATAACATAAATTTGAGTTTTTTTACCAATTTTGAATTGAACTGTCGCTTTTTGTTCATAAATTTGAAACAATGTGGTAAAAATTTGGTTTCGACAGCTCTACAAAAGTCTTTGGAGAGTTTCTAATATATTATTTAAGACTACTGTCTTCAGAATTTCAATGAAGACTTTAGTCTTAAAAAATAAAGTCTTAACAAGAAAGTCTTAGCTAAGATAGTCTTAGTAGTCTTATCGTCAGAATCGGGGGGTAAAGGTGTTGATTATTATTTTCCAATGATCATTAGTACTACGCTCTAGAACTTTCATATATTGTAGTAAGTCGTTTTTGATACTCTGTGATTATAATTATCGTTCTGCAAGGACGAGAGAGAGTATCAAAATTTACAGGTTAAAAGTTGAATGATGCTGAGGTTAATGTGGTTAATTGGTTATGCTGTGATATTTCTACGTAGAGTGCAGGTAATTCACATAAGGCTGTGATTACTTAATTCAGGATAGAACGTGTCTCTCTTATATTTGGATGAACGCCATTAAGTGTAAGAAATGTTAGATAAGCACCATATGTATACTACAATTTGAATACTATAAATTCCAATATAGTTTTTATATAATATACATAAGTCAATTTTGTCACGTTTTTATGTATTATTAATTTCGCGAATATTCTACGTGCCAAAACAAAAGAAACTAGTTATATTAGATATCGGAGAAGGACTAAGTTTTGTATATCAACAAGTATTACTAGTGTAATACTTTGATGATGTTATAGTTGGGAAGTCGAAAGAATAATATTACACATATAAAGACTTTTAGGCCCGTAAGTTTGAACAAGGAAACTTTTTCGAAAAATCCGTGGGTAAAAAAATCCATGGATTTTTCCATGGTTTAAATTGGTAAGTTTAAACGGCGATTAATCGGCGATGTTTTTTTCGAACATCGCACACATAGTTACCAACAAATGCTCGAAAAAAGAAAAAGTTACTAAATTTCTTATTTCATTTTGATATACGAAAAACAAAAACAATAATTGTAAATAATTGTTTTTTCAATAGAACGTTTGTGCGCCATTAGTTGTTGTTTCGGGAAAAGCGGATAACTAACGTCTATTTTATGAATAATAAATTTTAAAAAAATCCTAATATAAAAATCAGTGGTCAAAATATTTGTAAAATGTGTATCGACCATTGAAACCGGATAATAACAGCAGTGATATGGAAATGGATGGAAGTGAAATGGAAAATAGCAGAATCATTCCGACTGTAAGCCAATGTACCAAATTGGTATTTTATATGTTTACTTTCACTGCGAGAACAATTAAAAGATCTAACGAAAAAATTCGATAAATCAAACAATTGACTGAGGATAAATGTAAGTATCTCAAATATGTCAGTGATTCAGTGAAACGATAATTTATGTTTATCTATATTTTTACAGTTATTGTGTAGACAACAAACTGGCCAGAATATGTTATTCTATGTCGACGTCAATTAGAGAAAACAAAATTAAAGGCACGAACTAGGTAGCACCTGATAGAAGTGCTCGTTTAATACGTGAAATGTTTAACTACGCTCGTGATCATCAACCGTGCATTATATTTATGGATGAAATTGATGTAATTGGAGCTCGTCGTTTTTCCGAAGGCACATCAGCCGATCATGAAATTCAACGAATTCGTTGGATTAGTTTAAAATGATTATGGCTACAAACTGTCCGGATACGCTAGATGCAGCATTATTACATCCCAGACGCTTAGAACGTAAAATGGAAATTCTGCTTCCTAATGAACAGGCACGTTTGGAAATTTTAAAAATTCTTATCCAACCTATCGTCAAACATGATGAAATTAATTATGAAGCCATTGTTAAATTGTTGGATAATTTTAACGATGCCGGTTTAATAAATGTTTGTACAGAGGCGGGGTTCTGTTGTTTGAGCAGAATGGGAATACCTGATTCAGATATACGATGCGGATCAGAATTTCGACTGGTTATAAGGTGGAACCGGATCCCATGCATTGCCTGTGTAGGATTTGGCATAATTTGATGACACGATCGAGTCGTGGTTTATGAATACAAGTAAGTCTTTCAATAAACAAATCGTAAAGTTTTTAAATAAACAATTTCGTTTTACTTTAGATTACTATTTATGTTGACATTCAAGCCAACCTTCACCAAAACATTTTGATCAAAATTTATTTTCGTCTCCAATCTCGATGCTGGCCAAAGGATTTACAATTTGTAAGTAAAATTAGATAATTGTCGAAACATTTTATTAATAAAATTATTTTGTGCCGCCAGTAAATTTCTATCAAGATATTATACCAATCTTGGTAACATTCTATGCCATATACTAGCTGATATCAACGCTACACGATGGTGAATGTTTCCAAGAAGACGTCCAGCCAGGAGCAACCAGTAAAATAATGCCACTCATTGTTGACGAATTAATTCTGATTGATACGCGGGATTTGCAGAGCGGTTTTTGTCCCGAAAATCATTCGACGGCACAATGATTAAATTTACCGCTTAACAGATTTACATTTACAAAGAGGGGGATGATCTCTATGACTATTTCAACCTATTCAAGATTTTACTCGCGAAGTAATTGAAGATGGGCCACCATTATCGATCAAACAAATATGATCGAATACGATATTTGGACGAATCAAATAGTAAAAGTAAAATATTTTAAAACTTGTATTTTTTATAAAGTAAGACAATTATTTTAAAGATTTTCGGCTTTTTTATAGACAAACAAGAAAGTCTTAGCTAAGATAGTCTTAGTAGTCTTATCGTCAGAATCGGGGGGTAAAGGTGTTGATTATTATTTTCCAATGATCATTAGTACTACGCTCTAGAACTTTCATATATTGTAGTAAGTCGTTTTTGATACTCTGTGATTATAATTATCGTTCTGCAAGGACGAGAGAGAGTTTCAAAATTTACAGGTTAAAAGTTGAATGATGCTGAGGTTAATGTGGTTAATTGGTTATGCTGTGATATTTCTACGTAGAGTGCAGGTAATTCACATAAGGCTGTGATTACTTAATTCAGGATAGAACGGTACGAAACCAAACTGCCAAGAGGAAACTTGAGGAAGTTCTCATTTTTGTAAAGGGTTGTGTGGCTCTGTACACACAAATACCCTTGGGGTTAATGGGGGGTTGAGTGAATTTTCTACTTCTTTTTAGTAGAGTATTGTAAGTAAATGACCTCATTTTTTGGTGGCCCGAAAGATCTCAAACAATGTGAATGTCATAGAAAATAATATTTGTCTATAAAAATCCGAAAATCTTTAAAGTAATTAATGCAGACGAATTTAAAATTTCTTAATTTATTTAGTGTGGGCTAATACACACATATAAAATGAGAAATTCCAAGAGTTTTCTGATTTGGTGATATAATTCGCTAAATCGAAATGCTCTTGTTTCATACTATAGGTGTGAAGCAAGAGGTAAATTTTTGCAGTTTGGTCGTTGCAATTGCAACCTGATGAGTAGACCAACTTTTATCGGTATGAAACCAAACTCCCAAGAGGAAACTTGAGGAAGTTCTCATTTTTGTAAAGGGTTTTGTGGCTCTGTACACACAAATACCCTTGGGGTTAAAGGGGGGTTGAGTGAATTTTCTACTTCTTCTTAGTAGAGTATTGTAAGTAAATGACCTCATTTTTTGGTGGCCCGAAAGGTCTCAAACAATGTGAATGTCATAGAAAATAATATTTGTCTATAAAAAAGCCGAAAATCTTTAAAGTAATTAATACAGACGAATTTAAAATTTCTTAATTTATTTAGTGTGGGCTAATACACACATATAAAATGAGAAAATCCAAGAGTTTTCTGATTTGGTGATATAATTCGCTAAATCGAAATGTTCTTGTTTCATACTATAGGTGTGAAGCAAGAGGTAAATTTTTGCAGTTTGGTCGTTGCAATTGCAACCTGATGAGTAGACCAACTTTTATCGGTACGAAACCAAACTGCCAAGAGGAAACTTGAGGAAGTTCTCATTTTTGTAAAGGGTTGTGTGGCTCTGTACACACAAATACCCTGGGGGTTAATGGGGGGTTGAGTGAATTTTCTAATTCTTCTTAGTAGAGTATTGTAAGTAAATGACCTCATTTTTTGGTGGCCCGAAAGATCTCAAACAATGTGAATGTCATAGAAAATAATATTTGTCTATAAAAAAGCCGAAAATCTTTAAAGTAATTAATACAGACGAATTTAAAATTTCTTAAGTAAGACAATTGTTAATAAAACTACACTGAAAGAACAAGAACTTATTTTTCTTTGGTTATTTTATTTTGTGCTCTCTGGATGAGCAAATACAATTATACAAACAGGTATCGCACAACGGAAATCTAGGTAGACATATAATTGACCAAAACCAACAAAGCATTGTATTAATTTTATCCCACAACTCAAAAGATAACCATTTTTCTAGTGCTACTCCCGTCTGTTCAGGTTGCATTCGTTACAAAAAGTAGGGTTGCAATTTTGTTGCGAGACAAAACCACCCAATGTAATATTTAAGTTGCAACATTTTTCGCATATCGTAGTTTTACTAACCGGTCCCTTTAAATTCTGTGTTATCATGTTGATTTCCATGTGGGGATCTTGGTTCATGTGCGAAAAGTAGATGTATTTATGACTATGTAATCCTAATAATAAAATCGACATTAAAACTAAATACCTGACATTATGTAACATTTGTTCGTCTTACATTTAGGACATCTACTGTTATTGATATGCGAGTTCGGTGGAATATTCCAAATATGTTTAGAAGCGATATTTGGACATACTGTAGGACTGGGATCGCTTCCCCAATATTCTTTTAGTCGATTATCAAGAATTCCGTTGTAGATGAAATCTCCACCATACACTTTGATTTCAGCATCCAACAGATCGAAATGGCCCTTTTCTTCAGAATATGGGCACTGAATTCTTGAAACTTTGGAATTTGGACTTACCACAAATTCTACTTTCGCTACATATGTAATAACAATTTGTATTGCATTCGGGATATCGCGTATTATTTGCGAGGGCGTTTCGCGGATTATTCCAAGAATAATTGTTCTTGTTTGGACACACTTTTATTATATTATTGAGTGTACTTGAAATTCCGGGACACACGTTTAATATCCCTTTCGATTTTTTTATTGGAACATTTCTTTGATCTAAATGATCATATTGTAATGTAAAAGAAGATGTTGGGGAACATTTCTGCTCTTCGAACAAATTTATCATAATCCAATTCACGGAAACTACGATTCCCGCACTCCCAATTTATATTATTGGGACATACATTTCCAATCGAACGGCAATGAAACGTGGCCTTCCTAAAATTATGTAAATAAAAGTAGTAAATTTGACATAAAGAATTGCACATCGTAAAATTTAGGTGCTTCCTCGAGAAAAACAATACCATTTTGTAAAATAAAATAAAAAAAAATTACAAAAAGTAAATAAAATCAACTCAATTGGACAATGACAGTTTGAAAATTCGAAAAAAAATTCGGACGAAAAAATCATAGAAAAATAAAAATAATACATCGAAATCGGTGGATTTTTAAAATAACCATGGATCAAATAATCCTCGTTTAAACTTACCAAACCGAGGGTAAATCCTCGGTTGTGGATTAATCTTCGTTCATACTTACGGGCCTTAAGGTCATTTTCATAAGTATATTTCCATTTTTCCGTGTTTCCCAGTTTTCTTTAGAATATACATATATGTTTTCCCATTTTCTCTATTAAGTCTACACACATGCATAACACAAACATATAAATTTTCATCTTTTCACCTCTTTGATGTGCACAACAGCATAAATGGAAAAAAATTTCCGTTTGGATTTATCTCGTTTTGTGGCTTTTATTTTTATTATCGTGAATTCAATTTCGAGTAAAAACACAAAACAGAATAAAACTGCGAAATCATACGATATACTCGTGTAGAAATAAATATATAATACAACAACAAAATCGTACAATATAAAAGACATATTGTAAACATATGCGATATCTACAATTGATTGTAAATGAGGGTTAGTTTCAGCAAACGAAGATAAAGGAATACAAATATTTCAACACTTTGATTTTCTGACTGGGAATATTTTATTACGGTGAGAAATTTTTTGGCTTTGTTTTTCCTTCACCTGAAGAAACCAGTAACTGACACTAAAAGGTTAAATGAGTGGAGGTTGGAAAAAACTAAAAACAATTTCGGTTAGCTTTTTTTTCAATCGTATAAGTAAAGGAGAACTTAACTAGAAGGCGTATGTTCCTTTCTTCATATAATATTTACGAGAAAATGGCTTAAATGTTCGTTTAAATTTGTTTAAAACAAAATCTAGCGTTGCAAATACAATGTTCAAGATTTGTTTTTATAGATCCATTATTAAATTAAATCTAAAGTTAATTTAATAAGTCGAAAATTTTGCATTTCGATTTTTCGTAAAAAACATTAAAACAAAGCAATTTCAAATGAATTACTCATCAACTAATTAAATTATTCGCTTTTGTTCAATCGAAGTCGCTGACGAATAAAAAATAAACGAAACAAAAAACAGTTATTAGTGTCAGTTATCAAAACGACAGCGAAAAAATCGTAAGAAAGAATATTTTTTGAATGACTGAATTATTTAAATAAATTTCTTGTAATTTTTTGTTGTTGGTTTTAGTTAAAAATAAGATATATATATATATATATATATATATATATATATATATATATATATATATATATATATATATATATATATATATATATATATATATATATATATATATATATATATATATATATATATATATATATATATATATATATATATATATATATATATATATATATATATATATATATATATATATATATATATATATATATATATATATATATATATATATATATATATATATATATATATATATATATATATATATATATATATATATATATATATATATATATATATATATATATATATATATATATATATATATATATATATATATATATATATATATATATATATATATATATATATATATATATATATATATATATATATATATATATATATATATATATATATATATATATATATATATATATATATATATATATATATATATATATATATATATATATATATATATATATATATATATATATATATATATATATATATATATATATATATATATATATATATATATATATATATATATATATATATATATATATATATATATATATATATATATATATATATATATATATATATATATATATATATATATATAAATATATACATATATATATATATATATATATATATATATATATATATATATATATATATATATATATATATATATATATATATATTGTATATATATATATATATATATATATATATATATATATATATATATACAATATATATATATATATATATATATATATATATATATATATATATATATATATATATATATATACAATATGTATATATATATATATATATATATATATATATATATATATATCTATATATATATATATATATATAATTCTCTTAATTGGAAATTGAGTTTATACTTTGAACTTTATACAAAGTTTTAATAAAAACGGTTATTTCAAATAAGGCAAGAGTAGGTAGGGTAGATTGAATTCGGTGTAAATATGATTTCTGTAGCGATAAGAGCTGATTTCTGTTTGCTTTTTAGGGGTGATTTATGCTAAAAAATATAAGGATGCAACGTAAGTCACATCTAGTATCAAAATAAAGCACAATCCATAAATCCGTTAGACAACTTTAATAACAATGAACTATAGAATGCAAACTGTTTTCGTTTGAACTGGTTTTTCACTTAGATGAGAGTAGCAAAAGATCATTTTTAACCCTCATGTGAGTGAAGAAAAACATATCTTAATTTGAGTGACTAAGGTACCCGGGTACCTTACATGCAATTTTTCTTGAAACAAATTTTTTTTAATTTTTTTTTGCTATTATGAAATTTGTAACGGATTTTGCAAAAACTACATAAATTGAAAACAGTTTTGCATTAGCCGCAACATGTCAGTTTTCGAAAAACGTTCTGTAAAAATACGAAAATAATCCAACGTGTCACAAATACAAACAATGAAATACATTGACATATAACATAAAACTATAAAATATTTGCATACTATTTCTTTCAAATATAGTGGAAAATGTATAAAGGTACCCGGGTACCTTTGTTACTCTAATTCGTATAACTAAATTACTTTTTGCTCTAACGTGCGTCCAAGTTGTAAAAATTCTCATTTTTAAGTGTGATCGTAATCTATCAATTGAACTAGAAGTTCTCATAAAATTAAAACTCTTTATTATGACTGGAACATACAAAGCTAGACGTTTAGAAGTGCAAAAGGTACACGGGTACCTTGTCACTCACATAAGGGTTAAAAAGTTAAATAGGAAGTTTACTTTCCCCTTTTACCTAAACATATTATTCGACATGACATTAGAAAATAGATCGAAAAAAGACAAGAAATCGATAAGCATCTTAAACAAAAATGAAATTATCAAAAATCAAACAAATTGTATTTTATGCTTTACCGCAATAATGAAAATTGTTCAGAATCACGGAATTTCCTAATAACTCAATTTAAAACTCAATAAAGTAATAAACGTAACTCACTTATTTTATTTTGACAAAATCACAGATACAAATACACATATGATTCAATGGTGACAAATTATTTTTTAATGTAAAATTCAGGGAATACCAAATTAAACCTCATCAACCAACCAGGCTTACGGAAAAAATTGTACCTAATCTAGATTACACAATTTTTTGACGGCTGCGGTAATTTTTAGTCGAGAAACAATTTGTATCTAAATCAAGGTTTATTACCACTTTTTGTTATTTAAGAAAGCGATGTCTCTGACGCATTTTTGAAAATCGTGCCTTAAAATTTGAATGACCGCTGGTGCTATTATACCATCGGCATATAAGGTCACCAGTGCAAGATATCTCTGGTATTAGGTTCACAGAATTTTAAGACTCGCAACCCATATCTCACATGAAATTGTTTTACTTACACAAATACACATCAACTTTTACATATTTTATCCTCATGATTTGAGAATGGAATTCTCAGTGTTCGTAACAAAGACCTAATTGTCAATATATAGAACTAGTGGGTCTCTGGTAAATAGAATTTAAAGATTCTCTATATACAAATCTTTCATTAAAATGGTGAACCTTCACAAATACACTTAAACTATTATATAGATGTATCCTATAAATTCTAGTCTAGTATTCTTCCTATTCTGTTTCTTTTTCTGTTTTGCACTAGCTATAATAAACTTCGTTTTAAATGTTCGCCATCTTATAGGACTTATAACTATAACAAGCAGTTAAAATTTCAACTTAATCAAGTTTCATACATAATTCTACTTCGCTGCGTTCATACCATATAAGTTGTACAATGACGAGAAGGACAAAGCTGCGACAGTAGAAGTTTACGCTTTGTTTTCATTTTTGTCAGTTCTATATTTTCAATATTTGATATATTTTCAAATTTGTTAATTTGACTTAAATCGAAATCAAATTTTCATACACAAACAAGCGAAATAGAATAAACTAACACCACGATACTGAAAGACAGATTACCATAGTGTTGTCACACAGTTATAACGCAAAATGGAAGAATTTCGTACGATTATGTATTTAATTCGAGAGTACTGAAAATAGACCAATATACGGCACAATCACGATAATACCATTACAATCGAAAAACCAAAGTAAAATTAATTAAAACTTCATAAATACGAAAAGTTAAGTTGTGAGAATAGAACATAGATGGAAAATGTGAGAGAATCGAATTTCTTACGCTACGCAGTAATTTGCTAGTAGTATTACTACATGGTCATGTTTTATATATCCTTTTTCCTGTCCGGTAACACAATTGTGTGGGTACGGCAAAAGTACCATGTCGGAAATTTATTTTTGTATGTGTTTTGAACCAACTTACACATTTCCTTTCAAACTTATTTCGTCTGAAAAAAAACACTATAACTATACACACAACTGTGTTGGTTGTACTTCAAATCAAGCGAAATTTGTTGGTTGAAAAGGGGATATATAGACAATATTCCACCGTAAAATAATACATCAGTCCTCGCGACCTGATGATAAGACTGATTTTTTCAAATCAATAATCTCATCTGTTCGAAACTGGTTTTAGTGATTCTTACACATTTGCCATCTATAAGTCTAAAATTCAAATGAAACACAGGCACTGACTGAAAACTAATCTTTATGTAAGACTTTTTGCCTTTGTTTAGTTTAGTCTTAGTTATGACACTTCGTATTCTGCGCATAGTTTTAGTTGACATATAGGTTTTAAAAAAATGTCTTACGTAAGACATACACATTTTGGTGGTCTTATTGATCACAGTTTAACATTTCCTGGAAAATGCTCCTTATGTTCGGATAAGGAACTTGATGAAAATTAATGAATAGCATTATTTTAAACATTAAAATACATGTATTAATTATACATTTAAACATTTGTTTAGCTGATATTTTTTCCGAAATATCCTACATTTTTGACTGAACCCTATTTCTTTGTTATTTGAGTTCTGATTTGTTTATGTGTGCCCATCGAAAAACAAATATGTTGGTGTGTATTACCAGAATACTTTATACATATATTGCAGTAAATTACACGAATTTAACATAATTTATTAAATATTTCGTAAATAACTGGAAATAATTTAATATTTCCTATTTGACAGTAGTCCTCGGAGAATTTCCACAACACAATTTTAATACAACTGTGCCAGAATATCAATTAAGACTTTGGTATTTAAAAAAGTAGTCTTAACAAAAATATTAACATTAAAATACGAGTCTTAACTCAACTTACTAATTAAAGTTTTAACAAGTTTTTGGATATACATAAAACAAGCAGCTTGCTATATTTGCTTATAAGAAAACAACCTCAGAACAAGTGCCAAATATTTTTGTTCATTACTAACAGAAATTCAGGTAAATCGAATTTCTGTTAGTAATGAACAAAAATATTTGGCATTTGAGTGTTCGTAAATAATAAAATAGGTTCTGAGGCTGTTTTCTTATAACCAAATATCGAATTTACTCGGATCACAAGTGACAGTAACTATTAGATTAGAGAGAACTTTGTTTAGTTTCAAGATTTATCGGTTTCAACCTTGAGAATGAAATGTTTAATATATTATTTAATTTCAAGCAAACACATTTAACTTTTTTTCACGTAGTAAAATAAAATATAATAATCTTGGACAATTTTGACATCTACATTTTTGCAGATTTACCATTCGCTATAACGCCGAAGTAAGAAAAGTATAGTCTTTAAAAAATCGCTGGTTCTCCACAAATCTGACGGATTGGCTGAGCGGGATGAAACTTGATACTTAATGTTTTTCCTGAAATTGGGAGACCCCAGTGACTTTTAGCTAAACTCGGTCCAACGAAAGTAGCAGCTTAGATATGAGCTTATCCGTTTTTCCAAATATGTTGAAAAGTATATTATTTACGAGAAAAACACTAAGAACTAAAAGATTCTGAACTAAATTTGCAGCGGTACTGGTCCAGATTAGTTTCCGAAATTTAAGCGAAAATGATAATTCCTGACTAAAAAAGTGTTTCTCAAGAAAAATTCGGGCTGACACGTCATAATTAAGCTTCTCCCATGAACTAGGAGATCAGTGATTTTTGCCCGAAATCGGTCTACCGGAAGTGTCAGCTTCCACAGGAGCTTTTTCGTTTCTTGCAAACAATTTTAAAATTATGTCGTTTCTGAGAAAAACGATTATGAACTAAAAGATTGTAAATTAATTTTAGAATAATATCGGTCCAGTTCAGCTTCCCAGAATTTAAGCAAATATGACGATTTTTGACAAAAACATGTTTTTCGACTTAAATTTGGCATATGTACACCACGGGCGGATAGGGGTCACTGCATACTTAAACATTTCTTTAAATTGGGGACATCACCGTGATATTTCGCCTAAATCGGTTCACCGGAAGAGGGAGTTTTTCGTGTGTAATATGTGTATTCAAATATTTTGAAAATTATATGCCATTTTCGAAGTAAACTATTAAAAACAAAAATTTTTATAGTACCGAAATAGTCCAGCGTTGACTATTTGTAATCAAACTTCGCATTTAACCTTTTTTCATTAATTGGGAGATCCTTGCGTAATTTGGTGGAAATCTGTTTTCTGGAAGTACACAAAATAGTTTTTAATCATACAAGACAGTTTTACCAAAGGTCTGGTAAGTTTAGTTTTTTGCTTTAGAAGACAAGTGTGATGTCCGAATACATCTATGTACCTATACATATATACTTTCATGTTAAATGAAATGTTGGCCACAATATATTAACCCCTCCATTTATAAAAAATTTAATTTCGTTTTAAGTCATTCAAATTCTCACCGTCCCGAATTGTATTAAATACAATTGAGAAATGTAAACTCATACTATCTATTATTCGTTTATAGAGAAAAACAACTACGGCCTACCACGGTAAAATATGTTATCAATGTTGAGAAGAAGGAATAATGTAAATTAAATCTAAAAATAACAAAAAATATCGAAGAAGCTTAGAAAAATAAAGTGATAAGTGTCATGAGGGTTGATAGGTTTTGACCTTTTCCGCTAAAATAAATGGTTACAATGTGCTAATGATTATAACTGCTGAAATTAAATTAATCTGAACTTAATTTGCACACTTCCAAATTGATGTTAACCCTTCAAAGGCTTATGGAACAAATTTTATTTTTTCCGTTTTTAATTAATTACTCTAATTGTTGGAGTACCCCAATCATTTTTAGTTAATTTCATTAAATTTTTTTAATTGAGATTCACCTTTTTTATAGAATATTTATTTTGATTTTTATTAGCTATGTAACTCTGTATTTAATCACCTCATTCTAAATAGCATACTACTAAATTCTTAGTATTTGTTTATGATTCTGATTCGGGTTTAGTATCCACCTCCTTTTTTATTTATTCCAATTTAATAACAATTTAGCACACAATGATCAATTAATTGATATCTGGAATCTGGTTGGTATTCATATGGTTTCAGTGCATAGTCTAATTGGGTTTTAGATTTTTTGTTTTGATTTTCTTTTGATTTTTGAACTCAACGTAAATTACTCAAACTAGACATACGTTTAACGGCGCCTGTACAAAATCGTTAAACGTTTTAATAAAGGAAAATAAAAACAATAATTTCCTTAACCTAATAACAAGAAAAATATTTTTTACTTAGTAAAAGAATATTTGAATCTTGAATTGATGTATTCTAATATTTTGCTTTGTATACTCGCATATTGAAAACTTTTGTCCATTTTGAGTTTCGTATGGTAGAGTATAAAATAAACCTAATCAGTGATCTAGCATTCTTTGAGGAACGAGCGGTTTAACATTATTTCCTTACAGCTATAATTAGATCTACATTATGCTTAATATTTCGATAGTTTGTAAGGATACATTATATGCTCCTTTCTAATAATATCGTGTGAAGTTCTGAATAATCTGTAAACAAAATCGATTGGAATTCTGATGTGCACATTCAATATAGTTTTAACAGATTTTTTTTGAAGTAAATACAAGGAAGGTTTCAAGTCAACTTTTGAGATTTCCCACTCCAAGCAAGATTTAAATGAATTAAGCGTCGCGATATTACGAGGTTTAAAGTATTTTCAACATTTTAGGAGTTTGATCACTGCAGTCTGACGAGACGACCGATTTTTTTAATATAAAGATGTTTCATTAGTTCAAAATCAAACTTCCAACGTGTTGGTTTGGTAACCCCACCTTGATGTAATGTCTTCAACTTAAAACGTTTGCAACATTTACCGCCATTTTTGTTACATTTACTAAGAAAATTTGGTAAATTAACTAGTAAAATAATAATTAACTACTTCTATCTAACTACTACTTCTATTAACTACTAACTAGCCCCTCAGCCTAGGGTACTCAGAGGGCTTCGGCTGTCTCTGTGTACACCTAGGTAACACCAAGGTAGCCGCGTCCACGTCGCGGGGGGTGGGTACTGCTTCGGCAGTAGCAAAGTGCTACCGGGGACCAAATGCCAGTGGTATAAATTGGCTAAAACAAACAATGAATACAACAAATACGGAATGTAATACCCCAATTGGTACAGCAGCAGATATGCTGACAAATCCACACTCTTCGGAGGCAGGCCCAATAGATTCTGGGGTGGGCCAATCATTGTTTAACCCATTTGGACGAAGTTCCAAATTACCAAGATCACCAAAATCTTCAACTGAAAATATATTTCAGTACGAGAAGGAAAATGCTGAACTCCGTGAACAACTACGAGAAATAAAGGAATTTACAACTAAATTGAAAGAAGAATTTACAATTTTAAAGAAAGAGAACGAAGAACTCAAAAAAGCAGTTGAAACACGTGCAGAACTTGGGACGAAACCTAATCCTGCAATCGATGATGAAATCAATCCATTCCATACGGATGAAGAAGAATTGGAAAGAGAAACAAATTGGGTGTTGAAACGAAGTAAAAGACCAAGTAAGAAAAGAAAAGCTCAACACTCACCAGAAATGGCAGAAACTTTACCATCAACTTCAAAAGAGGTTTCTAGAAAACAGTTAATCATCAAGAAACAAATAGCTCTAGACCAATAACCAGCTAAACCAAAAGAGAAATCACTTTCACCAATAAATCTCGATGAGGTAGAAAAATCATCCGAACGGCAACCAGCTCAACAAAATGAAGCACAGACAAAGGTAAAAGCCCCACCACCGATTTTCATAGTAGGAGTAACGAACTACTCAGAAATCCAAAGTGTAATGAGTACTGTTACGGAACAAGAGTATAAAATTACTGCTCTGAACAATAATGTATGGAAGATTAACACTTCAAATCCAAACGCATACAGAAACTTGTCAATGAAGCTGAATACGCAAAAATATCAGTTTTACACGTACGAAAATAAAAACGAGCGTCCCATCAAGGTCATGGCAAGAGGGCTACATCCAACCTGTGAAACTAATTCAATAATGGAGGATCTAGAAAATAAAGGATTTAAAATCCTTGATGCCGTAAACATTATTAAAAAAGAGAGACGTAGCGGAGAGAACCGACTAGAAGCCGTTTCAAAAAGAGGGCTTCCCCTGTTCATGCTAACGTTTGATAAATCCGAGAAAATAGAAAACATTTACAACATAACTGGCATACTCAACATGCGAGTAAAGATCGAAGCTGTTAAAAGAGGCAGTATAAGAATAGTACAATGTAAAAAATGCCAAGGCTTTAACCATACGCAACGATATTGCGCGCGCGATCCAAGATGTGTGAAATGTGCTGAAAAGCACCCAACACAAACTTGCAAATTATCAAAAGAAGAACCAGCAAAATGTATAAATTGTAATGGGCAGCATCCAGCCAGCTACCGAGGATGTGAGGTTGCCAAGCAGCTACAAAAAATGAGGGATCAGGCACGCAAACCCCCTCTAAGTCATCCAAATAAGAATCGAGCAAGAAACGAATCATCTATGCGTAGGGAGAATTATACATATGCACAGGCCGCTTCAAATTCGAAAGAAAATGAGGCAAACGGTACCGAAAATTTCAAAAACACTGTCCAAGCAATTCTAAATAGCCTTGAGGAACAGAATAAACTAAATAAGTTAATTCTGAATCGACTTAACCTGCTGGAAATACCAAGTTCCAAAATAGTTAAAAATAAATAATGTCTGCAATACCTAGTTCAACTCATAATTGCGGAACAGAAACCAGACATCAAAACTACTCATTAAGAATAGCTATATGGAATGCAAACGGATTAACACAACACCTAGAAGAATTAGAACTATTTCTAAATACAGAGAAAATTGATATATGCTTAATATCAGAAACACATTTTACCAGCAGCTCCTATGTATCAATCCGGAGATATACTTGTTACCATACCACACACCCTGCAGAACGAGCAAGAGGAGGGTCAGCTATATTTATTAGGGATAATATCAAACATCATGAAGAATTAAAAATAGAAAAAGAATCCATGCAAGTAACCACCGTGACGGTTAAATTTGGTCATCACAACACCTGTAATATATCTGCAATATATTGCCCCCCACGGTATAACCTATAAAAAGAAGACTACATTAATCTGTTCCAGAAATTGGGAAGTAACTTCATTGTCGGAGGTGATTTTAATGCAAAAAATACCTTCTGGGGTTCAAGATTAACCTCTCCAAAAGGCAAGGAATTACTTGCAGCTGGCCAATACTCAAACTGTGAATTTTACTCAGAAGGGAAACCGACGTACTGGCCAACAGATCCTAACAAAATCCCAGATCTAATAGATTTCTACATCACTAAAGGCATATCGGAACGCTACATCTTCTTAGAAAATGATGAAAGTCTAATATCTGATCATTCTCCTGTTATTATGACGGTTAGTGAAAATGTAATAGAAAAAACAAATTCACCACAACTAACAAACAACAAAACAAATTGGGAATTGTTTAAGCAGTTAGTGGAGGAAAAAATAGAACTTCAAGTGCCAATCAAAAGTGAATATGAAATAGAAGAGGAACTAGACCGGCTCCTTGATGTCATACAATGGTCGGCTTGGGAATGCACCCCCAAATTATCATCCAGGAAAGAAAATGCCGTTATTTACCCAATAGAAGTAAGAGAATTAGTGCAGGAAAAACGAAAAGCCCGAAAGAAATGGCAGAATACACGTGCGCCGCAAGATAAAACCACCTTAAACAACTTGTGCATCAAACTTAAGGTACTCATAAAAGCAGTGAAAAATGAAACAATTGGAAAATATCTCTGTTCTCTAGCCCCAACTAAAGATACCGACTATTCCCTCTGGAAAGCAACAAAAGGGTTAAAACGACCAAAAACGCAGATCCCCCCAATCAAAACAAACGATGAGAACTGGGCTAGAAGTGCGAAAGATAAAGCTGACCTGTTTGCTGAACATCTTGAAGAAACATTTCAACCTCTAGGTCGGCAGACCAGTTACGAAAACACTGCTGATACGCCCAGAATATCTGATTTCGAAGATATCAGGCCTGTAACATTGAAAGAACTAAAAGCAGAAATTAAGAACATAAAAACAAAGAAAGCTCCTGGTTACGATCTGATAACAGGGCAAATAATAAAGGAGCTGCCTGAAAAAGGGACCCGTAAATTACTGCACATAATCAATGCGATCATCAGGAAAAAACATGTGCCAATGCAGTGGAAAGTAGCAGAAGTAATAATGATTCCGAAACCGGGCAAGCCACCGAATGATAGAAAATCTTATCGGCCAATTTCACTTCTACCAACACTAGCGAAATTGTTTGAGAGGCTGCTGCTCAAAAGATTGAAAATAACCATAGAACAACGAAACCTTATCCCAGAATATCAGTTTGGTTTCAGGGAGAAACACTCCACTATTGAGCAGGTTCACAGGCTTACAGATGTCATTGAGAATACATTAGAAAGGAAAAAGGTTTGCTCTGGTATCTTCTTAGATGTGGCACAGGCCTTCGATAAGGTATGGCACAGAGGTTTACTCTTTAAACTACATAGAGATTTACCAAAACAATATTACATGATTTTAAAATCATACATAGAGAATCGCCACTTTCGGGTGAAATATGAAGATGAATACTCCGAGCTAAAAAAGATCTCGGCAGGAGTCCCACAGGGTAGTGTTTTGGGACCAATTCTTTACTTACTCTACACCAGAGATTTACCTCATTTAAACGATGTTACCGTTGCAACATTTGCTGATGACACTGCAGTTCTCTCAGTAGGAGACACTATCGAGGAATCGACAACGAAACTTCAAGAAGCATGTGACAAAATCATAAAATGGACAAAAAAGTGGCGAATCGGGCTCAATGAATCAAAATCCACGCATGTGAATTTTACTAATCTAAAAGTCAGTTACAAACCTGTAATCATTAACGGTCAGCAGATTCCGTATGCGCTAAATATCTAGGGATGACCTTAGATACCAGGCTCAGATGGAAAGAGCACGTTAAAAAGAAAAAAGAAGAACTTAATATCAAATATCGAAAAATGTATTGGCTGCTCGGGAAAAACTCGGAATTGTCAACCGAAAATAAATTGCTACTATATCAACAGGTGCTAAAGCCTGTATGGACTTACGGAATACAGCTCTGGGGCTGTACAAAGAAAACCAACACTAAAATAATACAAACTTTTCAAAACAAAGTGCTACGTGGTATAGTTAACGCTCCGTGGTACATTAGGAATGATGACCTTCATCGGGATCTAAATATCCCGACGGTCCAAGAAGAAATAAAAAACAATTGCAGTAATACATGGACAACGTATTTATCAACACGTAAATGAAGAGCTTCGTGGTATGTTGGACACCTCCCATGCAGTAAGACGATTGCAGAGAACGAAACCAATTGATTTAATGGATTAAGGACACCAAAGCAAAGACTACTTCAGTAAATAACCTATAAATGGAGCCGGCCAATGGGCGTCTTCTCATTCACAAGTGATTAAATTAAGAAAGAAAAATTACTAGATGAATTGTATTCAGTTGTAATAATTTAAATAAAAAAAAAAAAAAAAAAAAAAAAACTACTTCTATCCATTAAATTAATGTTTTTAGTTATATTAACTAAGTTTAAAATTAAATATCCACGATTTGGTTATTTTAAATTAAAATTTTATTCAACTAAGGTCTTGTTCGTTTTTTTAACTAAGAGATTTGGTTGATCAAAAATCGCCAAGATTTTGGCAAAATAGACTCAGATTTTGTTTCTTTTGACCCAAGTTTTTCTTTGAGTGTAAAAGACGAAAATAAATCATTTTTTTTTCAAAGATAATATATACGAGTACTCAAATTATTTTTGTTAAATAAAATTCCATTGAATAAATTCTGCGAGCATGTCTCTAAATAATTCCGATCACTCCGTATTTTTATATATGATTATGACGTCATAGGTATCTAGCTGAAGAGTTCCTATTAATGGCACCAAAAACATATCATTAAAAAAGCTTTAAAAATGTTGGTCCCAGTAAATACCTTGGAAAATTCTCAATGCTGCTTGCTTGGTGTTGCTGAAAACCCACATTAAAAATTTGCTAATAATTGCCGAAGACTTCAAAAATAGAAGATCGGTTCCATCAAAATCAGGTGTTTTAAGTTTCATAATGGGATTTCATGTTTACTAAGTCAAATGCCTAAGCCAGATCAAGGAATATGCTTGAAACATATTTTTGACTACCAACAGGTTAGCTGAAAAAATTTGCAAAACTTATGTGTTACTTATGTGTTATTAGATTGTTACCAAAAAATCCGGTTTGGTTGTTGGCAATTATCAGTTTTGTATTGTGAAAGAAATTTGTTCGCATACATAGGACCTCTTCAAAGTTTTCGGTTATCGCAGATGGAATCGAAATTGATCAAAAATTATTTATGAGTGAAGGGTTGGTCAATTTTCATACCACTTGAAAAATTTTATGTTCATATTAGAACCAACTTTGTTCCTTCATAAAAATATTGCCAGAAATATTTTGTTTAGAAAATTTAATGTGTCCTTATTAATTCAAAAATAATTTACCTGACATATTATTATCACGAAAATAATGATTTTAATGTTAGAGAATTGAATTCTAGAAAATCATGCTGCTCAAATAAAACAAGAACTTCCACGCTAGAAAATAATATACATATGCTAATATGCTCTAACTTTTACCCAGCCATAGCAGGGGTGCCCCAGGGTAGCGTATTAGGACCCATCCTATAAATACTTTACACTTCTGATATACCGAGAACGGAAACAACCTTCATCGGAACTTTTGCTGATGATACCGCAGTATTGGCATCAAGCGAATCGCGGAACCAAGCTGTATAATACTTACAACAAGCACTCGATAGAATCAGCCAATGGATCAGGGATTGGAAAATAAAGCTTACCGAGCTGACATCAGTACCATACACGTTGCGTTGCATTAGTAATAAATTATCATGTGATAAGATTGTACTATTTAAATAAATAAAAAAAAATAAACAATATGCTAATATGTAAAGGAACGAGCTTTATCAACCGGCATCATCGACGACATAACCAACGATAAAAAATGAAAGTTTTACAATTATATGTTCAAGCACCATTAAAAGGAATATAAAGGTCTCCAAAGCCCGTTCAACTTGATATCTCATGATGTGAGCCGAGTTATTCCAGTAAAACAGTAAATTTATCTGGACTGATTTGCCTTTGCCAAACTTAATAACTCAGATTAATTTTGCCGTGGACGTTAACACGATTTGTTACACATTTATTATCAACTGAAACCTTGGTTTAACTACATCGGAGTTGTTAGCAGACTGAGTAGACAAAGCCAAATTAATGAATATTGGTGTAGACTGCATTGAGCAGTTTTTACATACAAGTTTAAAGAACGTAACAAATTTTGAAGCCCATAATGTGTTGTTATTTTGACCAAAAAATGGTCACAAATTTGGCAACTTTGGAGAGGATGTCTCCCATACGAGTAACACGCAAACCAAAACATATTAAAGTTGCTTAATAGTTTGGGCAAGTCTCTCAAGAATTTTCGACCTTAAAGTTAAAATTTTTTGTGTCAATAATTTGTGGAGGTTTATCAGTAGAAAGTGATCGAACATTGAAAGTTTAGGCTACAAATTTGTTATGATTGGTTGGTTAGCTTGTCTCCAGGCTACAAGAATATTTCAGGTATGTTTGGTAGTCTGAACATGTTTAACCGAACTTTTTGAGAGTTGAGAGTATTGAACGTGTGGCAAAAAAGTGGAAAATGATCATCTGGAATTTGAGGAAGATTAATTTTATGATTATTTCGCTCATTTGCTGCAAGAGTGATACAATCCAAAATTTTTCATTACTTTCAAATTTAATATCACTCAAAATTTTTTGTAAAAACGGCGTTTTTCAAAACTAAATAAAAAAGATCCGGATTAGTAAAATAATTTTTTTTTCTATTCCAACGTCCTCAGTCGGATCCTAATACCGCAGAAAGAGTGCCTCAGAAATGAGTGAATTTTGAGTTGTGTCATTGATGCAGAAAATGCGTGATTTATTTATCAGTGCTCCTCATTGGGAGCTGTGCTATTTTGTTTCTTTTGTCTTTTGAATCAGTCCACTAGTTTAATCCGTCTCATACTCTAAGTAATATCTATAACAATATTAGTGTTGATTTTCGAAATTGAGAAGCAAGTAAAAATACTTGGATTTTAAACCAGTATCATGTGTTTAAGCGCCACCTGTAGCTTATATTTGTGTTACTCGTCCATATTTAAACGAATCAATACAAACATTAATCTTACAATAATTGAATTAATGATTGTTACTCTTAATACCGGGTCCGTCAATATCAAATATTTTAAAAGAAAATAAATATTGTGGCTCGGACATGATTTTCCAGTAACTTCATAACTACGGTGTCAAGGTTCGAGCAAAACGGGTATAGGATTATAGTAAAGACAATAAGCTAAAACCAAATGTACGATCGGTAATTAAGTATAGTTTCCTTCTCGGAATAGGAAGAAAAAGATTTTCATGATAGAAGGATAAACAGTTACTGCATATCCGTTATAGCGTTCATTAAATTCACTAGATCATTAAATTTACCCACCATGAGGATCACTGATCGTCAAATTTGCAATGGACTAGATTCCAAATTCTTTAGTACCGCTGCTAAAATATCAAATTTAATAGCAAACCCGAAATCAATTGTTACAATCCTGTAAAATGATTTCAAGCCGGTTCTGCAAGCTTTTAGAATCATGAATAAATATCAGTCATAGAACCAAAAAATTGAATTGATTTTATCTTATTTTTCATTTTTGATACAATTCTTTGAAAAGAGATATATTTTTCCTAATTGGTTTATTCCAATTAGATTTTTTATTACTTTTGTAAAATGAATAGGCGAAGAACCTGGGAGTCGATTTTGTTCAAAATTCGACAAGTTGACGAAATAACCGCAAGTATATAGTAGTGGCATGTGTGTTTGTGTAAGCTCCAAAAAATCTCAACCGATTTGTACCGATTCATAATTTTTGATGCTTACATTCACAGAAAACTAACAAACATAACCATAGAAAAAATACACACACTAATATAAAATTGTATACTATACTCCTTAAACGTATACGAAAATGTCATGTTTTTTCTGTCGAATTTTGAACAAAACCGACCCCCCGTATATCGATTTTGTCTCGTGAGTTACTAATTTAAAATGAGTGCAGCAAAAAAATCGAATACGTACACAGTGTATAGTACACAATTATTTCTTTGCATTTGTATTTTTCTTTTGTTCGTATTTGTGTCATTTGTATGATGAACAGTACCAAAATAACGCGATCCGGGCGAATCGGTTTAATTGTTATGGTGCTTATTATCTTCTCAGCACATTACGTCTGCTCTCGAGCTGTGAAGTGTCATTTTTTAACATGCTAATATATTTTATATGTAACATTTTTCTTAATCATAAATTAATTTTATATGTAATAATAAAATTTTAAAAGTAAAAAATATTTAAAATTTCATAAATTTTAAAAATAAAATGTTAATTATAAAAAAAATTGAAATACATAAACAACACAAAAATATGGCGTTTACAACGGTTAACCCTTTGTGTGCCAAGGAGCGCGATCGTGCTCCTCAATACACTAGCCGAAATCATGTTGCCACTCAAAGGGTTAACAAGAACAAACAAAAAAAGGGTGACATGTGACTTGCATGTGTAGTAAAACAATCATACCAGAATCTACTTTAATATAAGTCCTGCTTACTCTTCTCATTGACAGGTAGATATATTTAAAAAAAACTAACAAAGAGTGTGTTGGTTACACTAACAATGCAACGTAAATTTGATTTTTTTTTTGTTAATTTTTTTTTTGTTTCTGCACCAACACACTTATACTTAGTTATTTAAAAAAAATACCATGAAAAAAAATTCCAATACATCTTTACTTAGTTTTTGTTTATTTCATATGTGTGGAGTTAGCACGACTTATATTTAAGTAGATTTTGATCATACGCACGAACTAACACAAACACAAATCCTACTATATCTTGAGGCTCTTCGTAAACTCTACATTGTTAAGATTGTTAGTATGACGTATGTGCTTAACAATGATTTTGTTACAAACGTCAATGATTTTACAGATGATTGACGATGACAAGAAAAACTTTTTAATAATACTGAAAACTAATCTATATTCTAATCAATATGAAAATATTAAAGGAAAATGAAAATATCTGGTTTAAAAATATTAAACCAGATATCCGTAAACTAAGAGTATTCAAATTATGACTTTTATATAATACTCAATTATACGCATAGTACTTTTGTCAAACACATTGACCACATAAAAAAGTTCATTAAACAATTATTTTATTTAGATATTGATGTGAAAGAATATTTTTTTCGTTTGATTATAGCATATTTAGTACTTTGACAGCTGGAAAGGCAGTCTCGAGTAGGGTTGAGAATGACATTTGTAACAATGTTAAAATAAGTTTACGAACGACAAAACGCACGTGGTCGTTGTTACAATGATTGTTTCAGAACGATTTAGAGCTGTCATTGTTAACAATATCGTAAAAATGTAGAGTTTACGAACATCCTCCTTTCTGAACGCCGATTTTGATCCAGAATTGGGAGACGAAACCACAAATTTGTGTATACGACGTATAATACACAATTTTGAATAAGTGTGCTGTCATTTGTTACGCATGTATGTGTGTTGTTTTTCTGACCATAGGCATCAAAATTAATCGAACCGGGTGGAATCAGTTAAAATTGTTGGTGCCGCCACTCCTGTTTTGTAACATTTTCCCATGGTATCTAGATGAGGAATTTGACAAAATCAAAATTATGCTAAATTTGGAGGAAAGTGAATTTATTTTTTACGTGTCGTTTTAATGAACACGAAAACTTTTACAATTGTTTTTTTTTATAAAATATAAAATTTGTACAAAATATAAAATTATTAACCTAAAATAAAAACATTGCGAATGGTGTGGCGCGACGTCCGAACAAATTTGTTTATTACTAATACAAAAACACATATATTCTACACCATTGCGTTCTGGTAATTCTTCTCTCCTGTCATTAGTTTTGGACCAAAATAGGCGTACTGGTGACACTCATTTTGGGACAAAATTGGATACTGATTTTATTGAATTAATACAGTTTTGATATTGTTTTTTCGCAATAAAAAATGGTTCATTGGTGACCAAACGCAAAATGTGTTGACCAATCCTGACCTAACGATTACCTAACGAAATTATTTTTATTGTTTTTATTAACGGTATGATTTTCTTGCAACGAGGTGTTACTTGTGAATTTTTTTTTTTTTTTTCATTATTTATTTACCGTTTAATCGTAAGTGATAAAACGATGAAAACTAGTGACCAATTCTGACCAAACGATGACCAAACGAATTCAATCATCATTTTTGCCAAAACCTTTAGATGGGGGCTGAAAAGGCGACAGAGTTTTCGAAAAATTATTGGATTTAAAAATATTATTAAAACAAAAATAAAAACAAAATAAAAAATACTAACCAGAAAACTTTAAACATTTTAAAATTTTAAAAATAATTCTTCAGAATATTTTTTTTTTATTACATAAATAAAAGACGAATAGGTCGTCGATGATGTTGAATGATTTAGACATCCTATAAATGGGATTGTTTTCTCCATAGTTTGTAGAATGGTGTTCTAGTGCGAAAAGCTCATTGTTTGGAATTATTCTGCATTGCACATGAATGGATATAGATGTAAGCTGAATCAATGTGACCAATGAAAACGTTACCAATAAAAGCCCCACCTAAGTGAAGTTGTCTATTTTCAAGCGTGCATATTTTTTCATCCGTGCATCTTGTTTAGTACGCAGGTAATCGAGCCACATTTTCATGAAATGGTAAGTTGTGGTCGTAATCCTAGTCACTTTTTTAACAGGATAATCAGAAACTTCTTTTGAATGCTTTCAATTCTTTTAATCCTATTTCGAGAAATGGTTGATATGGTTTGAGCGATATTAATGCTCAACTAACTTTAATAGTTAAACTATCTAAGCCTCCGTGGAGGGTAGTCAATGATCGTTTTAAGAGCATTAAACAAGTGGAGGAAAGGTAGAAGGGCGACTAGGAAGATATATACTAAGATGCGCAATAAGGTTACCACAAAAATCCGTTCGCAGAAGACTATGTACCATAATAGTGTGTTTAACTCTGAACTGCCACAGAAAACATTTTGGAAATCAATTAATAAGTTAGGTTGCGGTTACAAAAAAAAAGAATCAGGGTTACCTGTTTTCTGCTAGGGAATTGTCCAGGGAGTTTTCTAGTCATTTATCTCATTTCCATCAACATAACGTTTGGTAATCCATGAGTAATAGCGCGGCCAGTTCTGAGTTATCATTCAAGTGAGTTGACATTATTACGTTAGGGAAAGCTGTTAGTTTAGTGAACGGTGCAAGTATTGGTCTTGATCTTATATTCATTAAATTTATTTAAATTATTTTTCCAGCTGTCGGTTGCTTTCTTTTGTTTATCATGAATACATTACTAAGTTTAAAACAACAACGGACCTAGTACCGAGCCTTGAGTACCTCAAGGCTCGGTATTAGGTCCGTCGCTGTTTTCTCTTTATATTAATGGTCTACTAAAAGAGCTAATTGGTTGCAGCTATCATTTATTTGCCGATGACGTACAGGTTTCCGCTAGTTGTCACTAGGCAGTATGAATGAGGTAATAAGTAAAATAAATGATAAAATTGTACGTGAGTAAAATTGTAAAATTGAGCTGCGCAGAACAACCTATACAGTTAAACCCTAAAAAAAACCCAATCCGTTGTTAAGTATGGCCTTGACATATCTCCTTCCCGTCCATTACAGTATGTAACGAAAATATTACTTTCGTTGATTGTGTTAATGATTTGGGTGTCTTAATTAATAACACCTAATCGTGGGATGAGCATGTTAATGCGATTTGTAGTAAAACCTTTATGTAAATTTGAAGTTTATGGAATGTTACTGATTTTGCATCAACCGAGCTTAGACGGAAATTATGATTTGCCTACCTTTACTTTTTTCCTATGGGGATCTGATACTTTTTGGAATGAATCAATATAATATGGAAAAATTAAATAAGGCCTTTATAGCTGGTGTAACATACATTCATCGACTTGGCAAATATGAACACATTCCATTGTTTCTGTGATTGAGTATATACAGGGTGTTTGGCAGGTGGACCGACAAAAATTTTTGGCAAATTGGAAGCGGGTGCCATTTGGAAGCTTTCATTCCATGGAACTGATGTCCTAAGTGTCACAGTAACTGAGATATGATATTTTTAAGTTTTTTTAAATTACCCAAAATCTCACCTTTAAATGGTCATAACAACTTTTATTGCATTCAGCAATATTATATTATTCTAAATTAATCATTATTTAGTACAACGGGTTTAAGAAAAATGAGTTATGGGCTTCCAAATCCTAAAAAATGTGTAAAAGTATTCAAAACGTCTACCTTCTTAAATGCATTAAAAAACTAGAGGTTGTTTTGAAATAACTTTTGTTTTAAAAACTTCTCTAGTTTATGCCCTTTCCAACTGTGTGCTACGCGTCATAGACATCATTCATTTTGTGGTCAAAAGAAGAGGTACTATTATGCTCGGGTCAGGTATATTCTTAAATACCTTTTAAGTTATTGATAAATTTTTTCACAACTTCATTTATTAGATTTTGTTCAAAATGACCTCCACCACACCGTCTGCATGCAAGGTATCTTTTTCTTATCTTCACGGTTGCGTGAGAAGTTGCAATTCATTTCTAATTTTTTCAAGTGCGGCGCTTCTCATTTCAATTAAAATTTCTCTTATTTATCTAGTTATGAAAACTTAATAATTCTGTTTTGAAAAAATCGTGTATAGACAGACACGCAGAAATAACTTAATATTCTAAATAACGACGAGATTATCTAGTTTGTGTCTGTCTATGGTGTAAGGCTGTGCGCCAAACTTAAGGTAAATCTTTTACTACGGTAAAAACTGGTTTTAGGGCAGATTTTTCGATCAGTAAACCATAAAGTTTTTGAAAAATAATCGAATTTACCGAAAAATTTACTTAAAATTGACTTTTACCTTAAGTTTGGCACATGGCATAATAAGATTTCAATTTCAAAAAATATGGTGGTAATAAGCACATGAATGAATGAAAGCAAAACAATAACAAATAGTTCTTTATTTTATATCTTTAGTATAGTATTTTATAGTTTAGAAAATATTTTCAATATTATATGATCTTTTGATTTATGAGGTCTCTACATAGTATAAAATAGCGGCTAAATTTTATTTGGTAGCTAAATGAGATCAATAAATAATTTTACTGTATTTTTTTTATTACTGTATATTGCGCGTTTTGTCGTATCCATACGACGTACTTAGTAAACCAAGTGTTATATTTTTTTAGTGTACCTGTAAATCAAAGCTTTATTTTGGTTAAAGAGAAATTTTAACATTTATTAAGATAATGGATGATAGAAAAAAGCCAATTTATCTGAGTTTGGTTTTTGTATAACAATAATTTTATTTTATTATATTTGTTTTATGAAAGTATCATAAAACAAATATTTGACGTGTTTTGTTAAAAGTTTAGTGAACGTTTGCATGAGCTTTTTTAGATTCAGTGTGCCGTACAATAAACTCTTCGCAAGTAAGTTATTATCATAATGGATTATATTTTAAATTAATTTATATAAAAGCAATGATTAATATAGGTTGAAAATTGTGGTTTGGATTTAGGAACAGTTTATCATTTTCATTTTAATTCATTTTATGTGATATAAATATGTATATTCTTAATGTATTACGTATTTTAAAAAAATTGTATGTTTGTTGTGGTAAAGTAATCAATCGTTAATTTTAAGAAATACTCTAAATTTAATTGTGAAAATCAACTAAATATATATATACACATATATATATATATATATATATATATATATATATATATATATATATATATATATATATATATATATATATATATATATATATATATATATATATATATATATATATATATATATATATATATATATATATATATATATATATATATATATATATATATATATATATATATATATATATATATATATATATATATATATATATATATATATATATATATATATATATATATATATATATGTATATATATATATATATATATATATATATATATATATATATATATATATATATATATATATATATATATATATATATATATATATATATATATATATATATATATATATATATATATATATATATATATATATATATATATATATATATATATATATATATATATATATATATATATATATATATATATATATATATATATATATATATATATATATATATATATATATATATATATATATATATATATATATATATATATATATATATATATATATATATATATATATATATATATATATATATATATATATATATATATATATATATATATATATATGTATATATATATATATATATATATATATATATATATATATATATATATATATATATATATATATATATATATATATATATATATATATATATATATATATATATATATATATATATATATATATATATATATATATATATATATATATATATATATGTATATATATATATATATATATATATATATATATATATATATATATATATATATATATATATATATATATATATATATATATATATATATATATATGTATATATATATATATATATATATATATATATATATATATATATATATATATATATATATATATATATATATATATATATATATATATATATATATATATATATATATATATATATATATATATATATATATATATATATATATATATATATATATATATATATATTATATATATATATATATATATATATATATATATATATATATATATATATATATTATTGGTAGGGGGAAAATCCTCATGGACGTTGTGCCGGACTTCTACCGACTAAAAACCCCCTACCTCTAATCCTCCCAGTGACCGGAACCACAAATTTGTTGCATTTCTTCGACCGCGGGATGTCTATTGTCCTCTAGACATAGTCGCTTGTTCCCTCATTTTTATGGTTAGTATTACTCTAATCATCCTACTTATAGCATACCAACTATTCTCGTCTGCCAGCATCCTCGAAATGATTGTACCTATTGTTATGGCTCCTACAACATCTGTACACTGCTTTCGCACTTGATCCCACCGTGCACAGTAGAGTATCGTGTGCTCTGGTGTATCCTCTTCGGTACAGTATAAGCAATTAGGTGTATCCTTGATATGCATTCTGAATAGGTAGCTGTTGAAACAACCGTGACCTGACAAGAACTGAGTGAGATGGAAATTCACCTCGCCATGTTTACGCTCCACCCATTCCTTTAGCCTCGGGATGAGCTGCCTGGTCCACGATCCAGTGTCAGCGCTCTCCCATCGAATCTGCCATTCTTGTATTAATTCTGATTTGGCCTCAACGCTTGGGCTTCCCTGAAGAACCGCAACTCTATATTTCGCCAATACCGTGATCGGCGGCATATTAGCTATCACGAAAACTGCTTCCTTTCCAACTGTTCTGTATGCACTGCATACACGCAGTGCTAGGGTCCGTTGGACACGCTCCAACTGTTCACGCGCCTTTGCAGTGTCTAAAGCTCGTATCCAGATAGGTGCCCCGTAAAGTATCGCGGATAGAACCACTGATGAGAGCAATTTTCTTTTACTAGCGCTTGGTCCACCAACATTCGTCATCAGTCCGATGAGCCCTTTTGTCGTCCGAATCGCCTTTGCTACGATTTGCCTCACGTGTTCTTGAAAACAGCGACGGTAGTCTAGCCATATACCCAGGTATTTAATGTGTGTAGTCAGCTTTACTTTGATTCCCTCCACGTTGAAATCCATCGAGTTGAGAACTCTGCGGCCTGCCATTACCATTGCTTCAGTTTTCTCTGGAGCCAACTGCATTCGGTGATTATGAAGCCACTGAGAAATCACCTCTATCGCTGCATCCACTCGTTCCACTAGTTGTAGTTCATGTCTGGCGGAGACAATGAGTGCCAAGTCATCTGCGTAGCCCACTAATTTGGCATCTTCAGGCAAAGGAATTCGGAGAATGCCGTCATACAAGATATTCCAAAGCATCGGTCCCAATATTGATCCTTGGGGAGCCCCGCTCGTGACATCCATCTGAGTAGCAACACCTCCAGCTTCCACAATGATTCGTCGCTCACTCAAGTAGCTTTGAAGTACCTTCCTCAGATATGGGCTAACTTGGAAATTATTAAGTTCTTGTAGAATTAACTCCCATGATGCGCTATTAAAGGCATTTCTTATATCCAGTGTGATTACAACTGGGATACGCCGCGTATATTGTGTACCATCAGCGGCTGAATCTATAAGCTTCATAACCTCCACTATAGCATCTATTGTGGAGTGCCCTGCTCGAAATCCAAACTGATTATCAGCGAGTCCGCCAGCCCTATCAATTTCGTCGATCAGTTTGCGTAATAGCAAATGTTCGAAAAGCTTTCCGAAAGTGTCCAACAGGCAGAGTGGTCTGCAAGATGTCGGTACGCCATCCGGTTTTCCATCTTTCTTTAACAACACCAATCGCGCTGTTTTCCAGATGCGAGGGGATTCCCCTTTCTCTAGAATGGAATTCATCACGTCTAACACCTTTTTTGGATGGGTTTCCGCAGCGATCCTTACGGCCTCTGATGGAATTCCATCTGGCCCGGAACTTTTCTTCGTTTTCAATTTCCGCCATGCCATCTCGAGTTCCTCAGTTGTGAGAGGTGGAATCTCTACCGGTCTTATGTTTTCATATTGCACTTGGTCGTGCGTTGGAAAGAGCGAAGCCACGACGGCTTTAGTGATGTCTGCGGGTAATGTAGGCGTTTTTTGTCCAAATTTTTTCATCACGATCTTATATGCATCTCCAAAAGGGTCCTCTTCGATTTTATTACAGAGGAGTTTCCAGCAGTTCTTTTTCGATTGCGCGATCGCCGTTCTCATGCAGGTGCGAGCGTTATTCAAATTATGGTGAAAGTTTCTGTCTGCTTGACCGCTAGTGCGCCCGTTCTCTCTTGTAAGCCTTCGCCTGGCGTGATTGTAGCGCCTGCGAAGTTCGACGATTTCTGGAGTCCACCAGTAGACAGCTTTTCGTCTATTTCCACTTCTAGATTCTAGCGCCTCTTCGCATACTCTTCTGACAGTAGTTACTAGTTGTGTCGGTGTTATTATGCTAGGGGCGCCAAGGTGCTGTTGCGTCGCACTACGAAGGCGCTCTTGACTCCTTTCCCCAACCTGTCATCCTCGGTTGACCGGAACGCTAGTCCCCTGAAGTCTGGCTGGTGTCGCTGTGTTTATTTCGAACATAATATATCCGTGGTCACTAAGACTTTCTTCATCCAAAACTTTCCAATTTTGGATTCGATTTATGGTGTTTTGTGAGACGATGGTTACATCTAGGAACGAGCCACAGTTTCCTCTTTCGTAGGTAGGTGTTTGCCCCGAGTTGACACTGCTAAGGTCACAGGATGCAGCCCAGTCTGTCAGTTGTTGGCCTCTATTGTCTAATATATCTCCGCCTCACTCTGGAGATTTTGCGTTAAAGTCGCCCGCTACAATCACATCTTTGGTTTGATTCCGGACTACTACGCTGAGTTCGTCCAGCCTTAAGCTGAAATCTTCCATAGATTTGTTAGGAGAGGAATAGCAGCCCATGATTACAATGTCTTCTAGTTCTACCCAGACCACTCCCTTTCCTTTACCTATTCTAGCAACTGGAACGTCCTTTGGAAGCACCATTAGCGCAGCATCTTCATTTAAGTCAACCTTTCAGTTTCCTCTCTGAAGTGTTCGTCGGTTTGGCTCGCTCACCAGGCCCACGTCTACCTGCATTTTTTTGGCAGTAGCTATAAGGAGGTCCTGGGCCGGCCTACTGCGATGCGTATTAATTTGCATCACTCGCATATTGGTTTTTCCCCTCTTGTTCGATTAGTTGTATCACAGGCGAGCTCTCTCCCTCATTATTCAGTCTCTTCATAAATGGCCTGCCTTGCGTTTGGCTGCACGCACTTCTCTTGTGTCCATCTTTACCGCAGTTAAAACAAAGGTTTCTGCGGTCAGGCCAATTGCAGCTCATCGCTGTATGCCCTCTTTCCTAGCATTTGTAGCAACGATGCTCATCGACACGTAGTTGGACTCGACAAGAAATCCATCCTATTCTGATGCGCCTACACTCCACCAGCTGCTTCGCCCACTGTATTGGCAGTTTTGCTGTAGCGTTCATTGTATCCGAGTGAGTAGGCCTCATTGAAGTCACAAGTATCTCTTCGCGTCGAACCTCGCTTAATGTTGCTAGAACACCCTTCTTTACATCATCAGAAACAGTCCCTGCCTCCAGGTCGCGTATGTGTATTACCGCCATTTCTTTCTAGTGTATCGCAGTGACGCTGGCTACCTTTCCGGCAATTGATTCCGTTAGGCATTCAGCTTTATTCTTGCCCCCCTTCAGTTGGATCATAAGATCATCTGTCTTTGTCTTTTTTATGGCGATAATCTCCACCCCTATCTCTTTGATATCAACACCACCTTTCACAGCTTTAAGTAGATCAGCGTTCGTGCGTCCTTCTGCCGTGACTATAACTGTTTCTTTCCGGTTTCGTGGGTTTCTCTTACGTCGCCTGACTTCTGTGAAAACTTGCTCTGCGTCAGGCTGCGTGACCGGCTTACGACCTTTATTTTTTGTCTCGACTTTCAATTTATTCATTGTTCCTCTCTCAGCACCCACGCAAATTTTGATACATACTCCGCTATCGCTATAACAGCACTCCAAGATCTTACGCAAGTTTGACCTGTTTCTGACTGTCGAGGTGATGCTCAACTCTGTGCATTCCTGTGAGGCAGTCCTTATTCCTCTTGCTAACGCGATAAATTGTGCTTCTAGCTCATTATCGTTTACCTCTTGATTAACGTAGCCAACTAGCAAAGTACGTCCATCACTAGCCGGCCGATTCTGGCCCTTTAATTCAATTCTGTCTGAGCTTCGTATAACAGCAACGTCACCATACTTAAAGTACTGGTTGCCTAACAGCTGCTGAAAGCCTGGGGTAGCTTGTTTTCCCAAATTATGCAATTCTTGAGTGATTGGTTTATTTCCGTCAATAAAAATTGCCCTAGTTGACGTTTCACAATCCATAAAGCTGTTGCGGCTGATTTTTGTTACTCAAAACACTTTTTGTGGCCATTCTTTTGAGACAACAGTCCTGATATCTTGTGTTGTCATCGCCGGGTCAATCATGTTGCAGAGCTCCTCGGTTTTCTTTTCAATTTCCTTTATGTCCGTGGCTATGTTATGCTGTGCCACGCGTTGACCATTATTGTCAGTTCTACGCTTCTTCTCAGTTACGATGGACCTATTACTCCATGTCTGTAGTGTCTGCTTAAAATTCGATAATTTATATGCAGCCATCTTTACCCTCGACACCGCATCCTTTATTTGATTTTTCGTTGTCGGGTTAGCCTTTACCAATGAGCACAGTCCGCCGGTTTCCTTCTCGATCTGCTCGATCACTGCAATTAGATCCGCTAACTCGGCTTGATTGTCATCATGTTCTGCGTCTTCTGCATCGCAACGACGTTTTGTGCCACTCCACATTGACAGCTCCGGGACCGATGAGTGGTGTGGTGGAGATCTACTTAAAAGTTTTGTTGGTTTAAAGTAGGAGTTGTAACTTTCATCTATGGTTCCAGTAGTTGTTCCGGATGCTTTGGCCTGGTTACTCACCAACAACGTCCTTCCATGTGTTTGCGGTTGATTGTCCCACCCAGAATCCGTGGGACGATCCTCTAGCGCAGAGGAGTGGGATTCCCGAAGTGAATCGGTACCCACCTGGGGTAATTTTTTTTTGTTAGAATCTTCCGCCATATTTTTTTAGGGTATTCGCATTTAATAGTTTTGCCGTCTACCACGAGTAATCGTTGTAGTCGCCCGGGTGGTACCACGAGGAGGTAAATTAAACACTTGCTGCTTTCAGATAGTTGCAACGCTGGAGTATGGTGCATGACACCATAAACGGTCAGACGCCTACCCTATTGATCCCAGCCCCCACCCGATATATATATATATATATATTTATATATATATATATATATATATATATATATATATATATATATATATATATATATATATATATATATATATATATATATATATATATATATATATATATATATATATATATATATATATATATATATATATATATATATATATATATATATATATATATATATATATATATATATATATATATATATATATATATATATATATATATATATATATATATATTATATATATATATATATATATATATATATATATATATATATATATATATATATATATATATATATATATTTATATATATATATATATATATATATATATATATATATATATATATATATATATATATATATATATATATATATATATATATATATATATATATAAATATATATATATATAATATATATATATATATATATATATATGTATATATATATATATATATGTATATATATATATATATATATATGTATATATATATATATATATATATATATATATATATATATATATATATATATATATATATATATATATATATATATATATATATATATATATATATATATATATATATATATATATATATATATATATATATATATATATATATATATATATATATATATATATATATATATATATATATATATATATATATATATATATATATATATATATATATATATATATATATATATATATATATATATATATATATATATATATATATATATATATATATATATATATATATATATATATATATATACAATATATATATATATATATATATATATATATATATATATATATATATATATACAATATATATATATATATATATATATATATCGCTCACTGCGTGCAATAAGACGATAAGTCAAAAACATCGTTTTTCAGGAGATAGGATTTTAGGTTTTTCAGCAAGAACTTTTTGAATGCTTGCTTAATTGAGAATGTTCTTTACTCTAAATGGTTCATTTTTCATGACAATTTCTGGAGTCATTTCAAAAATCTAAAAAAATTAGTTTAAATAAGTAAACGAGTTACTTATCGTGTACAACTTTATTAAAACAGCATTGTAAGTACTAGTTATAGTTTTTTTGACTGAAGAAATTTTAAGATCTTGTATTGTAAGTCGAGTTGTAGTATTTATAAAGAAAAAAGAAATCCTTTTATACTATTGTAACTCTACATATCGCAGTATTGCAATACAATTTTTTGTTGTAGTCAACAGTGAATCATAAAACATCCCGATTATTAGATTTCGGAGTATGAGTGGGGATTTTGGGTATGTCATTGTTGTGTTCTCTGTATCTTATTTGAAACGAGCGTCCTGTTTGGCCTAAGTATGCCGACCTCCAGTTGTATTTAGCCTTACCTGTGTATACGGATCTCTGCACAGGTGGAACCATGTTTCTCTAGATGGCAAGGTAGGAACCGTTGTTTTCAGTGGGAAGCTTTTTTTCAGTGGGGACCAACTGCAGATTTTGAAAGTGCAGTATCAACTGCCTGCCTCGAGATAGAAAGTGTATCGAGAAACAATTTTCGGCATACCATTGTACTTTCGTCTTTATCGTTCAAACGATAATGAAGATAATATAGGTTAGATGATTTTCTTTGGCTATCGCCTAAAGAAATTTTGGTAATTTTTTTATCCACTACATTAACTCCTTAAGCTACAAAATCCCACTGACGTTCATTGTTAGCTAATTTATAGTAATGGGTGAAAACGTTCATCCTAATTTGGTGCGATACTCGTTCATGACGCTTAAGACGGCATTTTGATGAATACCCACTTTACATTACTTTCGCAGGTATTATTCGTCCGGTTGAGTTTTTATATTGGTTGCCAGTATTCTAAGGACGCTTGGCTGCTACCCTTTACCAGCTATTTAATTTTTTTTTTACGTTTTCTGGTTATGATGTTATTCTTTGACGAAGATGTAGATTGAGAGTAACCAGATGGGTTTGATTCTAATAATTCGTAACTAGAATCAGTGCCGTAGCAGGCAAAGGATCTAGGAATTCAAAATAAATTGCATTGGCTTTTATTTTAATTAATTAAAACTTGGTTTAATGGCGTGGATACGTGTGTTTGGACATTACACAGGCGTAAACTTTTTCCATATAGAGCATGGAGCATGTCACCTAATACTCTAATAGGAATTCTGTTAAATCGGCGTGTCACCCGGTAAGCTGACTTTTGTTCATACATATATGTAATTTTTCAGAAAGCTATTTACTCGTATTTGCATTTCTGTCATATTCCATGGCCATAATAAATTTAAAATTTCTTACCTGAATCATTTGCTTCCAAATCAACTTCGAAAAAACCGGCGGACATACTAAGTTTATATAAACTTTGGTTTATAATTTTTTAAAAATATTTTAATTTTATTTTGGGAAAACTTTACCAGAATTATAAAATTTTAAATTTTAAAATTTTTCGTGAAAAAACAATAGTTGCCATGCAAAACAAGCAAGAAAACTACAACAAGACTTACAATACTTACTTATAAATATTTCCCAGCTGAAATATACTGTAAATAGTACTTATAGTTATCAAAACGTAAAATTATTTGCTACATAAACTGCGATAAATTACACTTACAGTTGCAGTAAAAAACTATTCGCCTGCTAAGAAAACGATAATGGGAAATACGATATTGAGAACGCGATTTGTTACAACCAAGAAAACTATAAGTCAAGTTAGGGTATTATTAACGGGAACAAAACACAAAAATTGACTTATCGTATTATTGCGAAGTGATACAGTATCCGCAGGAGGACCCATTTTAAAAAATGAGTTAAACTAAAATATACGCCTTTCTCTGAACTACAAGAAAATGTAATCATGCAATAATGCGATAAGTAGTACTTATCGTTATCTTGCACGCAGTGAGCGATATATATATATATATATATATATATATATATATATATATATATATATATATATATATAAATATACCTATATCTCGGAGGCATAAGACACGTACGCAAAAACGATATCCTTAAGATCGCCACTATTCGAGTTGTTCCCTAGTTTCAGTTCCAACCAAACAGGTTTGAAGCTTGTCCAATCTAGAATTTTGTTATTTTGCTTTCATGTAAGCTAGCGCAAAATCAAAAAGTTAATTTTCGCCTCCTGTAAAAAACTGAAAACGAAGATACACACTATTGCATTGTTAACGACGATATGTACATTATGTTTATATTGTTACATTTTTATGTCGTGTTCAATCTGCGTAATTTTTTTTTGTTTATAATTTCGTTTATTATAATTATTTGGCCCGGTTTTGACTAACTCCTTTCAAATTTCATTTTAATAAATTTTTTATTTTTTTGAATCTATGCGCCAATTTTTTTTGTGCTGGGCAACAAAATACACTTTTTACTTAATTGACACTCCTTGTACTCTCGTAGCAAAATATATGCACCGCTCCGCTTAATTACGAAGCATTGCTCATACAGCTGAATAAAACTCTTTCGAAACCTACATTTTCTAATTTACGAAGCGCTTTACAATTGGCGTAGAACAAGGACCCGACGAGTTGCTCGAACAAAGCAGGTGGTTCCAAGCTAGTAAACGAAGATTTACTTAAAAATATCTGTTCGTAATTAGCTCTTATTCCTACCGGAATCCTGACGTTTCTCAACCTGAAAAACATCCATCAACCAAAATACTACCTAAGAAGAAATTGTATAGACTAATATTCATATTAGTTCATCCATAAGGGTCATCCACCTAGAATATTATAATAGGAATTAATTATTTATCTATGTACGTCACATCATTAACCTAGAAGTAACGGGTGATTTTTTTGTGGTTAGGATTTTCATGCATTAGTATTTGACAGATCACGCGTGATTTCAGACAAGGTGTCAAAGAGAAAGATGCTCAGTATGCTTTGACATTTCATAATGAATAGACTTACTAACGAGCAACGCTTGCAAATAATTGAATTATATTACAAAAATCAGTGTTCGGTTCGAAAAGTGTTTCGCGATTTACGTCCGATTTATGGTCTACATAATCGACCAAGTGAGCAAACAATTAATGCGATTGTGACCAAGTTTCGCACTCAGTTTACTTTATTGGACATTAAACCAACCACACGAATGCGTACAGTGCGTACAGAAGAGAATATTGCGTCTGTTTCTGAGAGTGTTGCTGAAGACCGTGAAATGTCGATTCGTCGCCGTTCGCAGCAATTGGGTTTGTGTTATTCGACGACATGGAAGATTTTACGCAAAGATCTTGGTGTAAAACCGTATAAAATACAGCTCCTGCAAGAACTGAAGCCGAACGATCTGCCACAACGTCGAATTTTCAGTGAATGGGCCCTAGAAAAGTTGGCAGAAAATCCGCTTTTTTATCGACAAATTTTGTTCAGCGATGAGGCTCATTTCTGGTTGAATGGCTACGTAAATAAGCAAAATTGCCGCATTTGGAGTGAAGAGCAACCAGAAGCCGTTCAAGAACTGCCCATGCATCCCGAAAAATGCACTGTTTGGTGTGGTTTGTACGCTGGTGGAATCATTGGACCGTATTTTTTCAAAGATGCTGTTGGACGCAACGTTACGGTGAATGGCGATCGCTATCGTTCGATGCTAACAAACTTTTTGTTGCCAAAAATGGAAGAACTGAACTTAGTTGACATGTGGTTTCAACAAGATGGCGCTACATGCCACACAGCTCGCGATTCTATGGCCATTTTGAGGGAAAACTTCGGAGAACAATTCATCTCAAGAAATGGCCCGGTAAGTTGGCCACCAAGATCATGCGATTTGACGCCTTTAGACTATTTTTTGTGGGGCTACGTCAAGTCTAAAGTCTGCAGAAATAAGCCAGCAACTATTCCAGTTTTGGAAGACAACATTTCCGAAGAAATTCGGGCTATTCCGGCCGAAATGCTCGAAAAAGTTGCCCAAAATTGGACTTTCCGAATGGACCACCTAAGACGCAGCCGCGGTCAACATTTAAATGAAATTATCTTCAAAAAGTAAATGTCATGGACCAATCTAACGTTTCAAATAAAGAACCGATGAGATTTTGCAAATTTTATGCGTTTTTTTTTAAAAAAAAGTTCTCAAGCTCTTAAAAAATCACCCGTTATATGGAAAGTAAAAATTATATCCAAGAATATGTTTCCAATCCTAGAATTAAGATAATATGTTTACATAATAGCATTTATTCGATTATTAGTAATTTAAGTTATACTTATTTTCTAAGACAAAATGTAAACATTCTGCCATTTTCGCCAAACGTCATATTTGTCCCAAAACCCAAAACAAAAAATGTAATAGAAATTTTGGTTATGTTTAGGTTTTACACCATATGCGTTCATAAATCACAAAAGTTTGAATGCTGGGTAATTTTAGTACAAAACAGTGATACTACGTAATAAGAAAAATTACAAAGTACAATTGGAAAAGGAACGCCAAGCCAAGAAGTCATACAATTATAACTCAAATAAATGGCGAATGTACAAACAAGGTAAATGGCGAATATAAATACAAACTAAGTGTTTTTTAAAACTAAATAAAACTGATATTTATTTATACTTCGAGCATTACAATATTATTTATTAGTATTCGATTATACGCACTACATATTTATTGATTCTTGGAGAGTTCGAGCGTTACATAATATTAGTCGTTCGAATATACGCATTTTCATCATTGGTCTTTCGAGTGTATATAACAAATTGGCCCTTCGAGCATACGCAGTTATATTGGTCCTTCGAGTAAGCAATAACACAAGGAATCAATTGTTTAAAGCGTTTGCTAGACTATTTACGAGCGATAATGACATGAATATTAACACACATAGAAGAAATTCTACCGGTCTCCAGTCAAATGTAGATTTACGCGCAATCCAGAGCATACAAGCAAATTGCTGCAGTTAACCATCCATCCATCAGTGAGGCAACTGCTGATGGTGAATCAGCCCTTGCAGCAATGCAACGACAACTGGACAAGACAAGACAACAATTGGTCGATGTCCAGCGAACATAGGTCAATATTGATTCACGCGGAAGATCGCCAAACTATACACACTGGATTTCTATTACGGACACAGATCGATGTTGAGATTGTCATCCCGACCCAGGCGCTGCCACTATCAACGTCGTTTCAGCTCACGCGCACGTAACTGTATCAAGCCTATTTCTAAAAATTCCAAATCTTCAGATAACCACTAAATCCTGCTGTATCTACGACAAACAGTGGGATTGGTTTGTCTTGCCTTCTTTTCATTCTTGAGCATTCACTACAATTTCTCATAGATTCGGTGTATGAAGTATCTGTTGTACACATCAACAATTGTCGCCAGCACGTAAATACCATCGTTTGCATTCTTACTAAAGTAACCGGATCCTCATTAGACAGGCTTAAAGGACTTTCTGTCCAACTATGGTCTCGTGGTCGATTTTAAGAACAGAAGACTGATTCATATACTACCCTTGCTGTAAACGCCACCATCCATCAAGTTGGTACATCATCTTCAAAACATTTCAACGTCAAAAACGAATACGGATACCTTTTGCAAAAATACTCGACCCAAAGCAACTTAAAGGTGCAAACACTGAATTCTACTTTATGACAGACATCGGGATCTCCCGCCCCTCATCATCATCAACCTCCTCACCAATACGTCAAGGGCAAAAGAAAAGCAAGGACTGGCGCATTTGTTTAGACTGTCGACAATTAAACACTGCCCCAGTCCCTGACAGATATCTTACCCTCGACAAACACAGTTTTTCGTTGAAACTCGCTAACGCTAATATTTTCTCGAAAAAAGATTAAGTTCGGGGCTATGATCAAATTCCCATGGCTCTCGATGATACTCATAAATCTGCGATAACCACAAACTACTTCTTTTGTGATTTTCAAGTTTACCGCAATGCCATATAGTTATCGCAACTCAGCTCAGACATTCCAGCAGTTCCATAACGAAGTGTGGAACTCGTCTTTCGAGAGTCGCTCCGAGATGGAACACAGTGAAATCTCGAGTCAGTATTTGAACGTCTTTCCGCATTTGAAAGTAATATTAAAGCTTCGACATGCATTTTCGGTGGAAGTTAATCGACTTCTTGAGCCATACAATTTCAAGAGATGACATCCTCCCATCGAAAAACAGAGTTTATGAAAATTCCAAACTTTGCAAAGCCAATATCAATCCGCAAAATGCAGCAGTTCGTCGGTATGGTGAACTATTATTTATACCACGTTTATGCAAACTATTATCGCCTGTTCATAGGCATTTGACCATGTTACTGAAGCCAGGCAAAAACAGAAGAAACTTCTCTTGTCCGAATCTTTCGAAAACGTCAAGCGTTCTCTTTCCGCTGCCACTCTTTTGACTCATTCGTTGACCGACACACAGTTCCACATAACTACTAACTCTTCCAACTTAGCAGTTGGAGCAGTCTTACAACAGAACAACAAAGGATGTTTGCAAGAAACTCTCCCCTGCGGAAATTAAATGCTCTACTTTCGTTTTAGAGACTTCCTGCTAAGTATTTAGCAATGAAACACGTACGTCACTTCGTCGAAAGCAAAAATTTCTCTATATTTACAGACGAAGAACGTAGTCCCCGGCAATTATGGTATATCGATTATATTCTCCAATTCTCTATCGACATTCATCACATTAAAGGAAAACACAATATGGTGAGCGACTTTTGTCTCGTTTTGGTGAAATATTTATGAGAGAACTCGGCGCCTTATCTTTTGACATGGAGGAATTAAATGTTCAGCAACAACGCGACGACGAATTGCAGAAATTGAGTTCAGCACGCTCCCCGAACTCAAACATAAAAATGCAACGGATCGACTTAGACATGCAGCAAGTTTCGTTTGAAAAAAAATCAACCTATCGTTCTCCTCAAATAATTTTCGATAGTCTACATGTCATTCGTGCCAAGCGAAAATTCATTGGTTTGATATACTTCTGGCCAAGAATGAATTTTGATAGAAGAAACTGGGTGAAATCTTGCATCCCATGTTTTAAGTCCAAAGTTTACCGCCACACAAAATCAAATCTTGGTAAATTCGAGAGTCGACCGATTAACATATTGGCCAGAAGTTTATCTAATCTGAGAAATGACAGCAAAACCCGTAAGTAAGGTGTACTATAACAAGTATAGCTGTAGATATTCTCGTCGATTATAACTCGCGGGAGCGAATCGAGTGCGGATTGAAAACTGCATATAAAAAAAACATAACAAAATTTTAAATCATAGTATCATAGCAATTCCTATGAATTTTCATACAATTAGTAAAGTAAAATTTGTTTTAGATCCGCAATTGTTTTATTGCGATTGTACGGGGAATCATAAAAATCGATTTGTACTGAAATCAATACAAATTTTCTTGACTACTTTGATTTATAGCAATTGTTTTCAATTTTATTTCTATGCATTTTCCAACCACATGCATTTATGTAATAAATACATTCCATCGGAGTTTAGAACTTCCAACAATCCTATTGGGAATACGAACCTCAGTCAACGAAAACCTCTACTGCACTTCAGTATAGCTAGTGAATGGTAAAAACTTCAAGGTTCTCGGTGAAAATTCTATATCATTCATATAGATACTTCGGATATCGAAAGGCACTTTCGCACTACTATGAGAGCATGAGTTCATCCGAAGGAACAGGCAACGTACGTTCCCAAAAATTTAGAAAACTGTTCACACGTATTCTTATATTATCCAGTGAACCACAATTTACACAAATCCTTTGTTATGGATGTCAACGGAAAACCAATAACAATTGGCACCGACTGGCTTAAGTCAGCATACGAAAGACTTGTAGTAAACCCACTCGAAAATCGTAGTGTACGTAAAACGGTTACATTCAATTTAAAACAGTAAGGTTTTCAACCCAGGATGGGTCGATGTATAGTCAATGAATTGGCATTCCTCGTAGCAAAAATATTTATACACCGCGTCGCTTAATCTAGCAGAATACCTCCGCGCTAGGAAAGCCACGACTAAATACCTTCGACAAAAAAAGTGCGAACATATGAGATTATGGATCGAAAACATCAGCTTCCAAGCGGAACTGGGAAACTCAAGGGACTGTTTTGCCAACGCCAGGAATCTCACTAAAGACTTCCACCCAAGAAGTACAGTCATTAAAGACGGGAATGGAGAGTTGAGAACAAACGTGGCTGATGTTCTCTCAGTATGGCAAACCTACTTTCAAAATCTGCTAAATCGGAATGACGACGTGACCCCCATTAGAGCAATAGCTCCTCCAGGTGACGAGGTCTTTGTCGAATATCCCACAGTGGAGGAAGTAGACGCAGCTATTAGTCGATTGAAAAACGGCAAGGCACCCGGTCTCGATGGAATCCCCGCAGAATTGATTAAACTCGGAGGCGCTACTCTTGCAACAAGTCTATACGATCTCGTCGTCTGTATTTGGGACCAAGAAGAGCTGCCTGAGAATTGGAAGACCGCGCTCATATGTCCGCTGCATAAAAAAGGCGACCGTCTTAAATGTGAAAACTATCGTGGCATAGCCCTATTGAACGCTGCTTACAAAGTGTTGGCTAATGTTGTACTTGCCAGACTCATCCCTTTCGCCGAAAACATCATTGGCGATTATCAATGTGGTTTTCGACCCAACCGATCAACCACGGACCAGTGTTTTACCATGAGGATGATCTTGGAAAAATGTTGGGAGTACAATATAACCATACATCAACTATATATAGACTTCCGGCAGGCATATGACAGTATAAACCGCGACAACTTATGGGCCGCGCTCATATGCCTAGGTATCCCAGAGAAACTCGTTTCGCTGTGTAAATTAACAACGTATGGGTCTGTATGTAGAATCGTAATTGAAGGAACTGTGTCAGACTCCTTTGAAATAACATCTGACGTTCGACAAGGTGATGCACTCGCGCCTTTGCTGTTCAATTTGGCGCTTGAGTACGTAGTAAGAAAAAGCAACATCGAAACTTCGCGCTGTATATTTAATAAATCCGGCCAAATTCTTGGATATGCAGATGATATCGTGCTTCTTGGCCGAAGACCTAGCGATATCAAAGACAGTTTCATACCGCTCGATCGCTGCGCAAGAAGACTTGGTTTGGAGGTGAACAGCAGTAAAACCAAATATCTAACAACACCCAGGAACATCTCTAGTGCAAATCTCGGAATTGGCGACCACAATTTTGATGGTGTCGAAAACTTTAAATAGGCAGCGGAGGCAGCGATATCATCGGATTCATTAAATCCAATCGAGTGAGATGGCTCGGCCACGTTACAAGGTCGCCACAACAACGGATGATATATAAAGTGTTTCACCAACAACCAGCCGGAGTACGTCGTAGAGGAAGACCCCGACTACGCCACCCCACTTATTTGTTCAAATAAATGAGTTATCAACATTCCTTAATAAACACAATTTATTAACCACTTGTTTTTTATTTCGCAGAATTATATTTTTGAATATTTTAATTAAAAAATTTGTTCAAAAAGTTTAAAAAATCACTCGATCGATTTCGACTTGTTAGGTCATCATCAGGAGTATCTACTCGGAGTATAAAAAACAAGTGGTTAATAAAATGTGTTTATTAAGTATTAGTGTGTAGTATTAGTACAAGTGCCTACGGCAAATAGCGTAAAAAGTATTATCAACATTAGTAATAAATTATCATGTGATAAGATTGTACTATTTAAATAAAAAAAAAATCCGATTATCGATACTGATAAAATACAAATCAAGAGATCGAAATTAAGAAGGAAAATTAAAAAATAATCACAGTATCATTTGAGAAGTGAAAGAGACATAGTACATAGCCTCATAATAATGTAAAAAATAAATTAAGTGGGGCGTGAACAATCCGACGTCTAATTGTGAATTAAAAAAACTATAATAAAAGAACGCTAGATAAACACTTTAAAATGATAAAAGTGTGATGGAGTTTTAATAGCTAATAAACCCATTATCCTTAATAGTTATAAGCTCGGTTTCTAGGATCGTCTTGTTCTCTTATTAACATAAGACTCGTAACAAGCCCTGTTGCTATTCCAATCTTAAAAACTACAAGAGTACTAAAGAATAGCAGCAGGAGAATAGAAAAGGAGTTTAAAATCCATTCAATGGGCTTCTTGGATTAGGTTTTGTGAAGAAATTAACAGTCGTTCCGGCATCGCCAGAGTTAACAAGTCTCTGTCTAAGATTGATGCTTGCAAACTGATTGTCCTCTTCCCATAGGGAAATTGCATAAATACTACATACTATTCACTTTTCCGGTTGCGACATTATTAACTCTGAGCCTGTTGATTTCGGAGAATCCAACGCTATTGGTAACACACCTGATTGGGGATAAAGCTCGGTCTTCACTCGCAAATTTTTTTCATGACGATAGAGTGTCACAACAATGTACAACGATAGAGTGTCACAACAATGACAAAATTGTATTTTTACACTCACAACTATACCGCCAGTTTACATGAGTTGTGATTAAACCATAAAGAAAATACATAAGAGTGATAATCTTAGTACAATAAATTGTCATATGAAATTTCAAATCGAAATATTTGGAGTTAATTTTGCGGCTATCGGACGGAAATGGGACGTATATATATACTTCAATATAGTTCTTTCCTTTTTTCTCATTTTTCTAAAATCAAAACAACACAAACACAAAAAAATCGAAAAATTGTATATTTTATATTTAAACATACATATGTGTGTGTAGAAAACCAAAACAAAATTCGAATACATTTTTTAAAGCTATTGTAGTTGTATTGCATTGCAATACGGAACCGTATCAATATAAAGAAAAATATCGTTACTCAAATATTGTGCATTAAATGCATACAAAACACCATGCATTTAAACAATATGTACACATACCAAATCAGGATATACACATACACATACACATGTACATCCAAAATGATCGAACATGCGCACATTTCGATTTCAATGTTTTGTGTTGTGGAATACAAAATAAACAGCGCGAGGAACACAAAATTTACATAAATACAAACAGACATACAAATAAAAATAAGAATCACAGAAATGTAAATATGTATGTATTATTTATTATCTTTTGTTTTACTTGATCGTAAATGAATGAAGGAGTACTAGAAATAATGCAAACATGTATATTTATGTTCTTCGTGTGCATTGTACTTGAGTTATTAATGTATGTAGTTTTTCGTAAATTTTAAAAATGAAAAATTTTGATTTGAAAATCAACGAATAAATATTAATAAATATTTTAACTTTTAACTGTTTATGTCGGGTTTACTCGTCAGAAGGAAACGAAAATTTTTCGCATAATTTCGAGTATACTCGTCCTAAAGATAAAAAAAATTACTTTCGACGAATCAACTGTAATTTTTTTTCTGATGAAGGGCAAATAAAGATCATTTAAAAAATATACATTTTAGAATATTCGTTAGTCTGGTAACTTTATTTATTTTAGAAAAAGTTTTCAAAACAAAATTATACAGTTAAAGGGTTAATAAAATGTTTCAGGCATAGAATTTATATACAGCTTTTTAATCATCAGTCATTCTTGAGTTATATACATATTTTGTGTACCTTGATTGATTAAATTGCTCCCTATGACTAAATCTAAAGAGTTTTAATTTATATTTTTTAGGTACCGTAATTAATCTGAAAAAATAATTTTCTTGAACCCAATGATGTTGTTAGGACGATATTGATTCTCTCATATAAAATCTACTATACATATTTTCGATCGAAATCGGCAATTTTCGGATATCCGATACTTTTATAATAATCCCGTTAGCTGTACGTCTCCATTTTTGTTAGTTAGATAAATAGATTACTAGTTGTTTTCCGAGTGTTGTTTGTGTTGTGTATTTTGAATGTTTAAAATGAATAGTTCTGATGAACAAGTTTTTACAATAAACAGCAATATTGACAGTAAGTAATTTCTCATATAATATTATTACTATTATTAACTATAATTATTATTATTAACGTATTTTATATTAAAAAATGATTTACCCATCTATATATACCCTACCCTACATTTTTTAAAACGTTGCGTGTGCGATTCCATTTTCTCCACGTAAGTTATTTTAACTTAAGATTTGTCATTCAAACAACTTGTTTTGGGCAGTCCACGCGATTGAACCAATTATTTTGAGAATGCGAGTTACGAATTTTAAGATAAAATAATTTAAAAACTTAGCAAATTTGGCCATTAAAGGTGAAATCTCTTTTCTAGTTTAGCACGAGTTAAGCATTAAATTAAAGTTTTGAGAAAATGGCATAACTAAAAAGTTTTTTCTTAAATCGATTTTAGTGCTGAGTTTTCGATCAATTTTCCGTTCCAATGTATTTGTATATCCGAAATTGTTTGCATTTTGCTGGTATATCTAAAAGATTTCCGACAAACGTTGTCGCAAAAAAACGGCACAATAATCAAAAAATACTATTACTAGTAAAAATGAAGATCGAGTGCTTCAAACCTGCACTTACAAAATCAGCGAGCCTCAACTAAACCTAAACCACAATTTGGTATAGTGCTGAGCTGCAATGCTGAGTTTAAACTTTCTCAGCTATTAAGCTCGAAACAAAACAAGAGCGAAGGCAGCGAGCGAAATCGCCTGTCATATTACAAAACACGGAAAACATATAATACAAACACAACCATCGACGCAGGCGGCGACGTTTTTTTCGTTGAAATAAATTTAGAGTCTATTTTTATTTTTATCGCCGACGAAACAATATCGCCAACTGTTTTATATATATATATATATATATATATATATATATATATATATATATATATATATATATATCTCAGTTGGTATCATTTAACCGTCATATTATTAATCAATTTTTTCAATTTAGTAGGCTAACGCCACAACGTCATTTGTCAAAACACAAAAGGATATGCCGTTTGTGGATGTTTTTTTATCGCATAAGCTGATGCTTTAGTTCTGTTAGCTACAGCGATATTGCGGCGATATTTTTTATTTATTCGTCGACGCTCGTCGTCGTCGCTCTTGTTCTGTTTCTAGCTTTAAACGGGATTTGCGACGACTACAATTTTTTTAAAGTATTGAATTGTATATTCCTAACTATTTTGCTAAGCATTTAACACCTATATAGATGTTCAATCGAAGCAACAAGCGTAAACAAATTTCTCCTTCGAAATAAATCTATGTTATTTTGCTGAAAACATTTCCGCGGAAAAAATGTATAAACTTGCACTTAGTAGTTGTTGCATCATTCACATCAAAAGTATTGCCGATCAAGTCACACAGTCTGATCCCGATATATTGCAAGCGACTTTTTTTATAATCTTACAATAGGTGATGTAAAAGGACACAACGTTGACTCCTATCATATCCGTACTATATAATATATATTATATGCAAGCAATATATCTTATATTATATTATATCCCTTTTCCGGTCTGTCATCACAATTGTGAGGGTAACGAAAGAGAATCATGTCAAAAATGTATTTTTATATGTATCCTGGGGCGACATGCACATTTGCGCATAATAATAAAATAATTAATATGTTATCAAAAACAAATAATTAATATGTATATAATTTATATGTAACCAAATAATATTACTTTTTTCAAAAAGCATTCCGATTTGACTAAGATCCGTTAAAATCCGGAAGATATTACAATCTGCAATTTTTTACATACACAATTGTGCGGGGTGGACTTAAATAGAACACTTTTTTTTCTGGCCGGAAAAGAGATATATTATATGCAAGCATCTTTGCAATGGGCAGATAGTTCTAAGTAAATCGGAATAGTTACATTTATTACAGTCCTGCGATTTTGTTACTGCACATTGCAAGGTTGTTGATTTAAAATTATTAAATGTTACCTGTAGAGTGTAGATTATAACAACTTAATTTTTTTTATATATAAATTTAGATCGAAAGCGTCCGGTAGAAAAAAGAAAAAAGCACGTGATCTGCATAGTTCCAAACTGCAGTATTTCTTCTAGAAAAAGCCCAATAAATTTCTTTAAATTCCCTAAAGATCAAAGTAAATCCCGTAATTGGGCCAGTTCCATTGGACTTCGACAAATCGAAATCAAAAATAAACATAATTATGTATGTGAGAGACATTTCCTTTCTGAAAATATTACTTCTTCGAACAGATTAACAAGAAATGCAGTTCCAATTCTTAATATAATTAAGACAACAAATACCAAGGAAGATGCATCCGCCTTTCCAACGCCAACCACTCTAGATGTTGAAATGAGTTTAACATCTTCATTAACACAAACCATTGGAACACAAACGGAGAAAGACGACGAAGACATTGATTTTTTGAAATTAATTGATAAAATAAATTGTTACCACTGCCAAACATCAGCGCACCAAACCTGTAGTAAATGTTTAAAAAAAGATAAACTAATTCAGTTCTACAGAAAACAAGTTCAAAACACCACCCGTAAATTCAAACTTCTGCAGATGAGGTTGAACAATGTAAAGCGCAGTTTGACTCGGCTACGAAAAAAAACTGATGGTTTCGTGAATATTGATGATCACATTGATAAGCTTGACGTCAACAATACCACAAAAAATATTTGTAAACTACTCGTAAAGAAAGATTTCCACTACAACGATAGTGACAAGCAATTTGCACAATGTTTGTTTTACAAATCTGCTTCAACCTATAAGTATTTAAAAGACCAATTGAAGCTAAAACTTCCATCAACATCCTCCATTTACAAATGGTCTCCAATAAAATTTATACCTCCAGGAATAAACCCAATTTTAATTAACTAGCTTGAGAAAGTTTTCCAAAACATGTCAACTCGATCAAAAATTTGTGTCTTAATGTTCGACGAAATCACTATAAAACAAGATTTGACTGTAAATGTTTATTTAGATCGCGTTGAAGGATTTTGTGATGATGGACGAGAACGAGTCCCCGTGTTAGCAACATCAGCATTATTTTTTATGTTACGTGGATTAATTGATGAATGGAAATATGTACTTAGTTACATATTAATCAATAATTCAACTGATTCGGTACGTTTATGTAAATTAATTAAAGAACACATAAAAATTGCGAACGAGAAATTAAAGTTAAATGTCGTTATGGTCACTTGTGATCAGGCCGCTACCAACATATCAACATTAAAGAAGCTTGGAGTGACACCTATTCAACCTTATTTTTTTGTTGATGAATATAAAATTTTTACGCAGTTTGACCCACCGCATTTAATTAAATCGGTTAGAAATGCAATGATAAAAAATCAAATACAGAACTCGGAGTTTGGAATTGTAGACATTAACGTTGTCCGAAAAATTTTTGATTTTGATTCCGCTCAAAAAGTTAAGCTAATGCCGAAACTCACCGTATCACACTTTGAACCAAACAGCTTTCAGAAAATGAATGTGAAAAAGGCTGCACAACTTCTAAGTAATACCGTTTCAAGTGCTATTAGAACAACGTTAAACGCTAACCCGGAAATATTTGGCAATTTTGTTGAAAACGCGATACCAACAGCTCATTTTATACAAAGGTTCAATGACTTATTTGATTGCCTTAACTGTCGGCATTTCAGTTCCTCTGCACCATTTGAACGCCCGCTTAAAGTTGAAAACCAAATATATAAATTTTTAGAAGAAAGTTTATCATTTTTAGATAAAATAAAAATAATTTCCAAAAACGAAAATTATTTCAAATTCATAGATGGTCTTAAAACCAGTATAAACGCTCAATTGTTATTAATTACATATTTGAAGGGTACATTTAATGTTGATTATATCTTAACAGGCCGTACCAACCAGGATTGCCTAGAGAACTTTTTTTCTATTTTACGTGGGAAAGGTGGTTATAATTACATGCCTTCAGGTCATGAGATTGGCGTACATTTTGCCAATATAATTGTAAGGAAAATTACACTTGACTCACCGTTTCGAAATTGTATTTCCGATGATGCGGCCAACATCGATTTAGATTGGAGCATTTTTAAAGAAGAATACGAGCAGAGTTTGAAAATCGAATGCTCATCAACTGTAAATACATTGTGTACCGATTGCGACGAATTCATAGACAATGCAGAAATCCACGTTCTTAAGGACAATGCGATAGTCTACTATGCTGGCTATTGCATTAATCAAAAAATTGATTGCGAACAGTGTAAAAAAATATTGCTGAAACAATGTCATGGAATTGAAAAATCAGAAATTTTTATTAATCAGAAAAATTTTAAAAGGAGTGAAAACAATTTTGGTTCACTTACGGTGCCTTCTGATGAATTTTGCCAAAGCGCACGATCTTTGGTGAAAGTTTTCGAAAAGGACTATCATTCGAAATGTAGTTTGCCAAATTTAACAAACTCTTTTACTGATGCGTCAATACAAATGATTAAACAAGAATACCCATCTTTCTTACCGTATCATAACAAGGCCTGCTAAATTCTTTATTCTTGTGTTGTTAAGAAAGAACTGCAAATGGTCCGTGACAAATAGAGAGTTTAATAAAACGAAATGCCGTTCCAAAATGAAACAAACATTGCGAAGATTAAAGATTTTGTCAAATTGAAAATAAATGAATATTCTGTTCTGATATAAATTGTTTTTGAGTATAGTTATTATAACTTCTTCCATTCGCTTCTTATAGAGTTCGAACCATTCTACCATTGGTGAGGGCTCACAAATATATTAAGACGTTCTTGTTTTACAACTAACCTTTTATTATATTTTCTACGGTTTCTAAACATAAGTTTAGTTTACTAAGCAAAATATGATAAATTTATATAACATAATTACACTGAACTTACGATTAGTGCATAAATGTTGACTTCTCACTTTGTTACTTTATTTATCACTTCTCACTTAGTATCAACATTCTTCCGGCCCCAATCTTCTATCCTATAGGCGTCGTTTGGTGAAGATCTCCTCTTACTATCATATTTGTAGACAATGAATGCGATTATGCCAAAGGTAATAAGTGCATGGAGAAGAAAATAATGATAAATAATGACAGTACTCATGTGGAAAGGCACAATGGGAATATCCGGCGCACTGAGATTCTCACTATGAGCTGAAATATTATACTCGTACTTAGGTAATTCCCCTTTATCAATAACGAAAGTTTAATAAACACCATACAAAACAAAAAAAAATATTCATTATTCAGGATCGATCAGTAATGATAGAATAATAAATTTTACCGAGTGAATTGTAGAGCTATTCAAATAAATATATGCGCTATCAGTAAGACCTTAGATTTTTCAATAATACTCGTAATAATTAAATTTAGGTATATTCGAGAACTCGGATTAGTCGGATTTTAGGCTAAATAATTTGCTTAAACATTATTGGAGGTGTACCAAAATAATTTGTAATCAAAAATAATATTGCCCATTCAACTATTTAGCTACTTCATAAAATCTATTCATAAAACAATTTTTAAATAACTTAACCCCTTTAACTGTTTACTTTTAATTCGAAAAAATTTTTCTCCCTGTTTAATTATGAATATTTTAAATATACTAGACATTATGCGAAAAAATTTCGTATCATTCGGATGTAAACAGTTCAAAAGTTAAAAATCCCATTTCATCCGTTTTCCATTCCTCTAACGTATCGATGGTAACGATGCATTAGTGTGTATCTACATGCTGCGTGTTTTACAGGACATTAACACATGTTATTTAATTAAATTGCTTAAAATTGTATTAATAATCAAAAATTTAGAAAAAATTAACCCTGGGAATTAAATTTGTAGATACTTACTTACTTATGAAACAAAAAATTGATGAATTCTGTATACACACTAATGCATCGTTACAATCGGTTTATGAAATAAACGAAAAACTAAATAATACGAATACACTACACCTACACTTGAAAAACATAAATGACATGTGCATTATTTATTGTACTCCTTCATTCATTTACGATCAAGTAAAACAAAAGATAATAAATAATACATACATATTTACATTTCTGTGATTCTTATTTTTATTTGTATGTCTGTTTGTATTTATGTAAATTTTGTGTTCCTCGCGCTGTTTATTTTGTATTCCACAACACAAAACATTGAAATCGAAATGTGCGCATGTTCGATCATTTTGGATGTACATGTGTATGTGTATGTGTATATCCTGATTTGGTATGTGTACATATTGTTTAAATGCATGGTGTTTTGTATGCATTTAATGCACAATATTTGAGTAACGATATTTTTCTTTATATTGATACGGTTCCGTATTGCAATGCAATACAACTACAATAGCTTTAAAAAATGTATTCGAATTTTGTTTTGGTTTTCTACACACACATATGTATGTTTAAATATAAAATACAGGGTTCAAAAACTCGCTCCTCAAAATTTATTATTCGATCTCTACTGAGCGACAAAAAATTTTGAATGCTGATCGATTACGAAAGAAGAATAGAATGAAAATGTTGTGTCGTGAATATTCTTTTCAATAGAAATATTCATTCTATCACTTGAATAAAATTACATAAATTTAACTGCGCTATTCGTATACAAAGGAATAATGAAAGAAACGAATAGAAAAAATCGATCGATCGAGTTTTTGTTTTCCATTTTTTTCCATGTTTTTGTAGTGATATACATATATATAGTAAGAAATGCATGATTTGTTTTAGTTTGTTAGTTAATTTCTAAACAAAAAGATGTGTTGTTGTTATATGTGATTAGTTGTTGTTCAGTAATAAATTATAACTGTAAGTATGTATAAATATGTAACTAGAATTGTTCTAAATGTTTATTACGGCGATCGAAATAACTCTTCGATTTACAATTATTATTCATAATTTTTCTTTGTGATAATAATTTTTTATGGAATTAAAATTCCGTAAATTTTTTTATTTTCATTTCAATTTTTTTCATTTCCGATTCACGGTCAAAATTTTTTCGTCGCAGCTGCGTAATAAAATTTTTGTCCGTGAATCCGAAATGAAAAAAATTGAAATGAAAATAAAAAATTTAAGGACATTTTTGAGATGTAGATTTTTGTTTAAATTTTATTTTCGAGAGAAAAGAATAAAACAAGACAAAACAATTTAATGATTTAATTTAAAATAAGGGTTTAAAATTAAAAATTAAGATCTATTGCGCAATAGTTTGAATCCAGAAACCAAAATTGTGTGTAGCATAGCTGATTGAAAAGAATATAACAAACTCCATAAAATACTTTAGAAAATTCGATTAATTCTACTCAGCCTTATCTACAATATTATCCAATTAAAACTTATGATCAATATTATTCTATTCAACAACGCGGTGCAATTTCTAAAACTAATTCCCTATAAAAATTAAAATTTCATCTTTAATTTATAACATTACAAATAATCGTCCAATCTATAACATTATGCACTAACAAAAATTAAATAATATGTTTTATTTTTTATATTAGCCAGCTAAAGTCAACGAACAAAAATATGAAATTTTGTGCCTTCTGTTTTATTCAAACGATCGATCTTTTTACTTTTCTATCGTTCGCTCACTATTCCTTGAAGGCTGCCGCATCAAAATTGTCTCGCGCTAGACAAAATTAAAAATGTGTGATCTCAAAACAGCTGTACAACAGCAATTACATTACAACAACAATTTGCATTATGTATCACATATTTTTATTTGTCTCGAGCTAGACGAAGTTTAAAATGTGTGATATAATGCAAATTGTTGTTGTAATGCGTTATACCGCCGTTTTGAGATCACACATTTTAACTTTGCCCAGCTCGAGACAATTTTTGTTTTTTTCCTCTATCTATAAAATAAAAAAAAATTATAGATAAAAGGGAAACGAAGAAGTTACCGGATTCAAGTTATCCTAGTGTGCATATGCACATTGATAATAATTCCATAAAAAATTATTATCACAAAGAAAAATTATGAATAATAATTGTAAATCGAAGAGTTATTTCGATCGCCGTAATAAACATTTAGAACAATTCTAGTTACATATTTATACATAATTACAGTTATTTGCTAATTTATTACTCAACAACAACTAATCACATATAACAACAACACATTTTTTGTTTAGAAATTAACTAACAAACTAAAACAAATCATGCATTTCTCATCATAACAAAAACATGAAAAAACACAGAACAAAATCTCGATCGTTCGATATTTTCTATTATTTTATAACTGCGTTTTTGTGAAAAATTTTTAATTTTAAAACTAAAAATTTCATTTTTTTTAATTAAATAATTTAGATCTAATGATAATCTAATTATAACAAAAAAATACATCATACTCTGTATTCGGAACTGTTCAGAACCAGGAATTAAAAATGTCTATAGTCTACTTGTAATATCATTGTTCTGTATAGTTCTGGATAGATCTGTATAATAACGGGACTGTTCAGAACTAGAAATTAAAAATTTCTTCGCGTTTTCTATTGAAAAGAATATAACAAACTCCATAAAATACTTTAGAAAATTCGATTAATTCTACTCAGCCTTATCTACAATATTATCCAATTAAAACTTATGATCAATATTATTCTATTCAACAACGCGGTACAATTTCTAAAACTAATTCCCTATAAAAATTAAAATTTCATCTTTAATTTATAACATTATAAATAATCGTGGAATCTATAACATTATGCACTAACAAAAATTAAATAGCTATGTTTTATTTTTTTATTAGCCAGCTAAAGTATTCACTTGTCAACGAACAAAAATATGAAATTGTGTGCCTTCTGTTTTATTCAAACGATCGATCCTTTTTACTTTTCTATCGTTCGCTCACTATTCATTGAATGGAATACAAAAACAAAAATTTTGTTTTGTTACTCTCGATTGACGAATAGAAAATAATTCCATAACAAACGATTATCACAAAGAAAAATGATGAATAATCGTAAATTGAAGAGTAATTTCGATCCCTGTAAAATATACAATTTTTCGATTTTTTTGTGTTTGTGTTGTTTTGATTTTAGAAAAATGAGAAAAAAGGAAAGAACTATATTAAAGTATATATATACGTCCTATTTCCGTCCGATAGCCGCAAAATTAACTCCAAATATTTCGATTTGAAATTTCATATGACAATTTATTGTACTAAGATTATCACTCTTATGTATTTTCTTTATGATTAAACCAAAAATTTCTTCTTTTCTTTCCCCTCTGCATATAAACTGAAATTTTGTTTTGCGTAATTTTTCAACACAAATTAGGGTCGATTTATATTATCCGTTCCGTTCAGATCCGTTTCTTTCAGATTCAGACAAAAAAAATATTGTTACATATGTTTTCTATATAAGTATTTATATTATCCGTTCCGTTCAGATCCTTTACTTTCCGTTTCAGATAAATATTGTTGAAAAGAATGTTTTATCTGATGTCTGAACGCGAAAAAATACGAAAGAATAGCGAGGAAAGTGGAATTTATATATATTCCAGCAACAACAATCAAAACAAAATTAAATTGCTACTAAAAACATTTTTGGATTTTTTGTTATCGGTTAGTCTAACCAAAGATATGAATACATGCAGCATGTGTGAAACAAATTAATAATATTTGTTTATATTCTCGTCATGTCAATCGTATGCTAATGTTTGTCACCACTAAACTTTGCTTATATGCTCTTTTAAATTATCCCATATATTTTATAGTTGTTTTAGTCTAATAAACTATAAAATTATAAAAAAAATGTTAAAGTAAAATAAAGTAAGGAGCATATACCTAGATTTTATATCTGAAGAACTTAGCAATAAAACACGTGTTCATATTTTCTATTGGATTCCTTTAAATTTTTTTCTTCTTATTTAACGTTTATACAGGGTGTTTGGTGTGTGGAACGGTAATATTTTATGGCAAATAGGATGGGTCATTTGGAAACTTTTATTCTATGGAACAGATTTCCAAAGTGTCACATCATTTAAAAGAAACTTAAAAATATCATCAATTAAGATGATATTTTTAAGTTTCTTTTAAATTACCCAAATTCTCGCCTTTAAATGGTCATAACTTTTCTTTGTGTTCGTAAAGGCTCGAAATAACTTTTATTAGATTCTAAATAAATCATTATTTAATACAATTGGTTTAAGAAAAATGATTTATGGCCTTCTAAATCCTAAACAATGTGTAAAAGGTATGCTGTTTGTCATAGTCATCATTCATTTTGTGGCCAGAATAAAAGAACTATTTTACCGGGGTTAGGTTAAGTTTAAGTAAATCAAAAACTTTATTTCCCAAACTTGCATACACAAAAATTAAATTGCTACTAAAACATTTTGGATTTTTATAAGTTATGTTTTACTTTATACGTAACCAAAAAATACGAATATATACGATAACCATACGATGAAAATATCTGATCTGATAGTATAAATTGATGATGTCTGAATCTGAAAGGAACGGATCTGAAAGGAACGGATAATATAAATCGACCCTTATTCACACAAACAGTGTTGAACGAATCGGAACTTGTTAACGCAAACATAAAAGCTATAAAAAATTTTGGGTCCAGTACGAAATAAAAATTATTTTACACATACATACGTACGTAACATCAAGAACGTTTTCTCGTGTAAACGTAAGTTGTTGCAGTTAGGTCGTTGTTGTTCAACTCGTATAAAGAAGCCCATTAACACCAAAATGTATGTAAAATCATTTTATGTTCTCTGTTTTGTTTAATTGAGAGTCAAATATAAATATTCTGCTTGTTATCACAGTGTCATGACAAAACCATCAGCAATTTTAATAAATTGTGATCAGATTCAATACAAATATATTTTGTCATAGCATTTTAGCGTCATGACAAAATTTTGCGGGTGAAGACCGAGCATAAGAGTACAGGCTAGTACTCTACAGGTTAGGCACTGGATTTATTTTCTAATTTGCGCCGTATAAGGCAGATGGTTCCGGATATGCCGGTTATTCTCCAAAAAATATTGCCCCAAATGAGGTATTTGGTCCTTCTCTGGCCAATTTTGTACATAAAATCGATTTTATTGATTTTTTGGAAATAGCGGAATTATATAGGTGTTAATGGATTAGATGGCTCGCACGATAGCTCGAGTAGTTGCTGCGCTCCCCTCCCCTCGCTTATATATCCGTGGGGATTTAAAAACAATAAGAATTATACATAATCACATGATTTATTTTCATTTCAACCGTGACATATACATTAAAAATATTCAGAATTAGCATAGATGGCCCGATAAAAAAAATCGACTTTTACTTCAATTCTCTGTTATTGGAAAGACAAAACCAATTATCAACGTTTTAATTTATTATTTTCAATTTAATGAATATGTAATTGTATTTGTAGACATTACATTTGTTTTTACTATCTACCTACATGTACAAAGATACATAATATATGTATGCAAAGAGGGAAATTAATACAGGTAACCCGCCAAGAACACGTTTAATTGGTTCCGTGTTCTTTGATAAATTATGCACTTGATTTGAACATCCACAATTGTGTTTTTTACTGGTATAGCGCTGACGTTTTAGAATATAAATATGTGGCTGCTCCTTCTTTAAAAAATAATTTTTTTTTTTCAAAACTTATGGATTTCGATAGTTAATTATCGGAATCCTTTTTGAAAAAACTATACCTAACATTTTGACAACATATAAATTAGCTGAACTTCACGGCATCGCAATATCGTCCTGTTGTGCCGCTTGAACTATAGTTATAGGTTTTTTTCGAACGAAAACCAGTTTAAATGGTATGTGTACACACAAATGTGTTTGTTTTTTCAAAATACAAAAAACGTCAATTTTTGACATAATTCTCTTTCGTACACGAATTTTACATACACAATGGTGTATAGGGGCCAGAAAAGAAGTATACAAAAAAAAATATAAGAAAATCGTGTAGTTTGAAAACGTGTAATTCGAGGGAAGGTATCCGTGTTCTTCGAAACTCGTGTCTTCAAGTACCGTGTTCTTGGAGAGTTACCTGTATTAAACGAGTTTTGTGGAAAAATTGGTTTTGTAATAAAAATTTAAAAATATTTTTATATTGGAAATAATTTAATGGTCAACCATTAATTATTTTTCTTCTGTGGTAGTATAATTTATATAATGCTTTTGTACAGTTTATCATTATTCTAATTTGTATCAATCATGTTGTGTGAATTCGATCATGAAATTAAAAGAAAGAGAATAAATGTGTCGTTTTTATGTTATTTCAACTTTCCACTCAGTTGCTTATCAAAAGCGATAAAAAACACCAAAAATTAGACTATAAAATATTGCTGTCTTGTAAACAAACATTTTTATATGAAAACAACAAAAAAACATATAATTGAAACCATTGTGGCCGCCAACATGACTCTATAACACTTTATCGAAACAAGAAAATAATAATAAATTAAGAAAATTCATAAACACCAAGATAAGCTTATAAATGACAGTATCATTTAAATATTTTTCCATGTATCACTGATTCAGCAACCCATTTTGTTAATACGTTTGCCTTTGATGACAGCATAAAAACAACAATATAATAAAAAAGCGCACATCAAAACAATAACAAAAGGAAAACAACACGAAGTACAGTAAAATGATATAAAAAAGCTCAAAGACATAAAATATTATTAGATTACAACCGAAAAATATAAAAAAAAACTGCTTATTAATTTATTCGTTACGTTCTAAAAAATTTCATGGAAAGCTCTATTTTTCGCCTTTCTATCTATCTGCTATGATTTCTATCAAAATCGGGCCTGATATAAAAATAAATAAAAGAATGTGTACAAAAAAAATCGTTATTATTGGGAAGTACACAAAATTTAAAATCTCCGTTTAGTTCGCCGCCTCGTTTAGGAAAGCGTTACTATTCGATAGCTTTATTAGCTAACAATGGGTTCCGTATAATATGTTATTTATAACATTTAACAATCCAATCATGATATTGATAGCAATATTTTATGATTAACCGTGGAAAACTCCAAACAAAATGATGTACATTGTTGTAAAAATACCTGGCTGATATCAAAAGTACATAACATTTTTATATTATGCTAGGTTATTTAGCTCTTTTGCATTATTTTACAAAGTAAAATAAAGTATGGTAATCATGAAAATCTCCGACCTCGGGATTTTTCCAGATTTGCATTTGCTATATCGTCGAAGTCCAAAAAAATCAAAATGTTCCAGTGTACATATTTTTGCGTACTATTCCGTGCAGATAAAAGTTTTAGCTAGTGATAGTTCACATAAATGGCATTTGTTGAAAGGCTATGTATGTAAATGTAATGATAATTTTTTTTTTTTTAGTTATGATGTTCTAAATCTGATCGGAAATGATCAAAAGATTTGTTTTTTGATAAGGCCTTTTGCTGAGGTAGAAGACATTTCACTCGTATGTATAGAAAACATATAAATAATCATGCCAAGAATTAGCAATGCAAAAGCGAACTTTTCTTCCAAATGCGCAAAATCTTCTCGAAATTTTCAACATGGTAACGACCAGCTAAAAATGTATGATTTTAATCAAATTCCCAGTCCCACTCATTTAAACTAACGTATTTAGACGGCAAATTTACAAAGCGATAAAAACAAAATTAGAGGCGTTAAAAATAACTCCACCTTGCTAGTTTTGTTAGGTGTTTGGTGATTGATTGGGATTTTCATTTAAGAGTAATTATTGCAAGTATTAAGATTGAGTTGTTTTATTTCTTTGGGATAGTTATTATTAAGCAATTTTTCAGTGTTTGCTACAATTGTACGCACACGCACACACAAACACGCACACGCCGTTTATTTGAATGGCTCTGTAAAGCCTTTGTTTTAAAATCTACATAGCTGATGTATGAGTACGACTTGACTAAACCTATACGGGTGATATGTTTCTGTGCTTTCCGGAGACCTATTTTATACATTCGTGTAGTGGGCGCGAGTTATAAAGGCAAAGTACCGTTTAGACTTAAAATGAGTTGAATTATATTTTATCTGTTTTATAATAATGAAACTGCATTTTTATATCATTTTTCTTCTTACACAAATTAATCTAATCTTGAAATAATCAACAAAAATAAAAACCCATTTGTACATTAATTTTAACAAAAAATAATATAAAGAAAATTAAAACCATTTTTGTTCCTTCTAAGTAATTTCTTCATTAAAACAACAACAATAATTTTCTTTATTTAGCAATTAATTATTTTGTGAAGAATAACGATAAAAAACTTTTACTAATTATATTCCCTCTGATGATTTCTTAGATGGGATGCAAAATATGAAGATTCTGTTGTATGTGTCACAAAATTATATTACAAAAGATGAGTGAAACATCTAAAAGACAATTAATATTTAGAAAGTCTTGCGTAGGAGTGAGAATATTTCTATAAAGTTGGTTCGCAATTTCGACTATACATAATACATCGAAAAAATCATATAAAATTTCTGGTGACCTTTTCAACCCATTGAACAAAAACGTAAATGTATTAATCGAGGATGAATTGTGACTGTATAACCTTATATTTTATTTTTATATTGTTACCAGAAAAAATACTAAATTATACTAAAGAATCCATCATAAATATTAACCATACTCATTTTTCATTATGAGGGCAATAAATTTCTCGGAAAATCCCATAAATTTATGATAAAATCAACTGAACTGAATCCTTTTTTTTATTCCTTCGCTACTTATGGTCAAAATTCAATATCCCATATTTACATATTATCTGTTTATATTCCATACATCTTTGTCAAAATATATCCTTAAAATATGTATATGTTGTAAAAAGGGACTATGATACATTTTTTAAATTTGCTACTCGCCATAAGCCATAAACACAGGAAATATTATCTAGTAAAGGACATTAAACAATGATGATTCTATTCGTATACATATACCATAATTTTTCTTGAAAATCCTAAATTAATTTTAGTTGTACATAGTTTTTTTATGTTAATATAGAAAAATCTATTGCCAAATTTATTAATAATTTTCACTGAATTTTGAATTGAAGTCCACTAGCATTGCTAAAATTTAATGTTGAGGATTTGATGGGTTTGAACGTTTTAAAAACATTTGAACATTTTCAAACAACATCTTTCATCGGAATTTAAGGTTTTCTGGAAGGACAGCCTTAACTGGAGGAGTTCTGATTGTGGTGCATGTGGACTTTAATAGTTCACCCCTTTCCATTCCCAACAATAATAACATTTCTCGTAACAGATACTGGACCGACAATTTTTTTTGCTGATTGGGGAGAGAGGGTAATTTGGAAGCTTTTATCCCATTGAACTGATGTTCTTAATGCCACGGTAACTGATATACGATATTTTAAGTTGTTTTTTAATTGCCCAAAATCTTGCATTTTAATGGTCATATCTTTTTTGTTTGTAGCCGAAAAGACACGAACTAACTTTTATTGTATTCTGAAATGTGATTTTACTCTAAGTAAATCATTATTTAATACAAATGGGTTTAAGAAAATGGCTTATGGGCTTAGCTTAAAAGGTATTATCTTAACCCTGACCCTAGCAAAATAGTATCTAAAAATGAGTGATTTCTATGGCATGAAGAACACCATTAGAAAAGGCATAAACTAGAGAATTAGAAAAAACTTAGAAAAAACCTAAGTTCAAAATAATCTTCAGTTTTTTTAAGTGAATTTAGATGCATTTTTTCATGCTTTTACACTGTTATTAGAATTTAAAAGTACATAAGTCATTTTTCTTAAACTAATTTATTTATTTATTTATTTAATCAATTCATTTTATTTTATATACATTTGAATGGTTTCTTAACCGTACAATTTAGCTACTTAATTCAATTTGTACATTATAATAAGGATCACACTACCATAGCATATTCTAAATTTGGCCGAACCGTTGATGAAAATAAGATTTGAAGTCTTTTTTTCTTTAAAATCATTAGAGAAACGCTGTATAAAATCAACAATTATTACGATTTTGCAGTTATTTTATCAAAATGCGGAATAAAACTCAGTGTGGGGTCAAACATTACTCCCAAGTCTATGCTTTGGGTCCCCCGGAATAATGTTTTGTTATTAAGATTATAATCATATGGTTTATCAGAGTTTTTTCCTTGAAAAAGACGTAACAGCAAACTTCTTAATATTTAAATTTAAATGATTCCTGCTACAGTAAAAAAATAAAGAATCCAGTTCAGATTGCAATTTAGTGGCATCCGAGAGGTCAACAATGCGACAGAAAAGTTGGAGATCATCTGAATACATAAGATTCTTAGAGTAACGCAATACATACAACAAATCATTTACAAATATTGTAAATAATAGTGGACCAAGGTGTGAAACCTGCGGAAGACCGGAAAAACGCTTATTTGATATGATTTGATACGATTTAGCTTAACATATTGGACACGATCAGATAGATATGGTCCAACCGAAATAACGAATTTTTCAGACAGTCCAAGCATTTTGAGTTTATATATGATAATTTGGTGTTGAAGAGAGTCAAACGCATTTGTGAGATCATGCGATTCAAATGTATCAACAATTTCACGTTGAAATTCAATAAGATTGCTTGTTGTAAATCATCATCATTCTGTTAGCACAGAATAACACAATTCTTAAATTAAATTTTAAATAAACAATCAACTTCCAATTGTTCAGCAATCAAAATAAAATATATGTTATTTAAATCAAAGGCTGAAACCGCAATATTTTATATATAATAAATTATAAAAATAAATTAATTATAATTCTCTAAAAAATTTAATTTTTCTTTAAAAACTTAGCCTATCTGTAATTCTGTACACAGGTACATATAAGGAAAGCATATCCTAAATCATTACGGCTAATGCTTAAAAATATTGATTTAATTTACATATTAAACTACATATTTTCAAGATTCTACTCTACTAAACTAGTTCTAGTTAGGAATATTTGCTACGTTTACTTCAGTTGCGGGGAAGGCCAATATATATTTCACTACTTCTGGCAATCCAGGGGCCCTATTCCTGAATACGATACGAAAATGTATACGATACGAAAATTCAATACGAAACGAAAATACTTTGCTATTCCTGAATAAGAGCGTACGCAATAAAATTGTACAACTTGGACACTATTTTGAGTTTTGACGTTTTGGTTTATACTTGAAATGGATGCAATAATATTATTGTTGCATTCATTAAATAGAAGATTTTGTATTTTTGTGTGGCCGACAAAATTGTTAGGATCGAAAATAAAATTCAACCACCGAATAATTTCTTATGGTGTGATAGTGCCCCATTAATTAAATTAATTAAATTAATTAAATTAATTAAATTAATTAAATTAATTAAATTAATTAAATTAATTAAATTAATTAAATTAATTAAATTAATTAAATTAATTAAATTAATTAAATTAATTAAATTAATTAAATTAATTAAATTAATTAAATTAATTAAATTAATTAAATTAATTAAATTAATTAAATTAATTAAATTAATTAAATTAATTAAATTAATTAAATTAATTAAATTAATTAAATTAATTAAATTAATTAAATTAAATAAATTAATTAAATTAATTAAATTAATTAAATTAATTAAATTAATTAAATTAATTAAATTAATTAAATTAATTAAATTAATTAAATTAATTAAATTAATTAAATTAATTAAATTAATTAAATTAATTAAATTAATTAAATTAATTAAATTAATTAAATTAATTAAATTAATTAAATTAATTAAATTAATTAAATTAATTAAATTAATTAAATTAATTAAATTAATTAAATTAATTAAATTAATTAAATTAATTAAATTAATTAAATTAATTAAATTAATTAAATTAATTAAATTAATTAAATTAATTAAATTAATTAAATTAATTAAATTAATTAAATTAATTAAATTAATTAAATTAATTAAATTAATTAAATTAATTAAATTAATTAAATTAATTAAATTAATTAAATTAATTAAATTAATTAAATTAATTAAATTAATTAAATTAATTAAATTAATTAAATTAATTAAATTAATTAAATTAATTAAATTAATTAAATTAATTAAATTAATTAAATTAATTAAATTAATTAAATTAATTAAATTAATTAAATTAATTAAATTAATTAAATTAATTAAATTAATTAAATTAATTAAATTAATTAAATTAATTAAATTAATTAAATTAATTAAATTAATTAAATTAATTAAATTAATTAAATTAATTAAATTAATTAAATTAATTAAATTAATTAAATTAATTAAATTAATTAAATTAATTAAATTAATTAAATTAATTAAATTAATTAAATTAATTAAATTAATTAAATTAATTAAATTAATTAAATTAATTAAATTAATTAAATTAATTAAATTAATTAAATTAATTAAATTAATTAAATTAATTAAATTAATTAAATTAATTAAATTAATTAAATTAATTAAATTAATTAAATTAATTAAATTAATTAAATTAATTAAATTAATTAAATTAATTAAATTAATTAAATTAATTAAATTAATTAAATTAATTAAATTAATTAAATTAATTAAATTAATTAAATTAATTAAATTAATTAAATTAATTAAATTAATTAAATTAATTAAATTAATTAAATTAATTAAATTAATTAAATTTAATTAATGCTGTTCGAATTCGTGTTGCGGAATAGAGGAAATTTTTGAACGTATCGTACATTTTCGTATTCGTATTAGAATTATACGTATTCGTATTCAGGAATACCGATTATACGAATTCGTACATTTTCGATTCGTATTCGTATTCAGGAATATGGGTGCTGGATTTTCTACAAAAGCTGAAAATAATCGGCCAAGGAATTTTCCTATTTCTCCACTTCCCGTAAAGGCAACCCGTTAACTCAGCCAAACTCAGCCTCATTAAAACTAAAATTTGCTAGAATTCCAATTCAGTAAAAAAATTATTTTATGCATCTTCCGCAGTATACTGTCTAGAACTAGATTATTTACGCGATAATTCCGCACATCTTTATCAAACAAAAATATAATGATTTACGTTAAGGGATGGCACGAACGAAAGATAGGACCACACGGAAGGCTTTCACGTAATTAGTGCATGTGCAAGTCGTTGAATAGGATTTAGAACTCAAATCAATCGATATTCGTGTTTGACGTTCCAATGGAATTGGCAACCTGTTTCGATAAATGTTGTTGAGCTACAGATAAATTCTATCATAGAAAATAGCGCCAGCAGTGAGCAATCTAAAAACATAGTCAACATTAAAAGCCCGAGGCACATCAAAGATGTGCTTGTCGTTTCAAACGAAAATAAAAATTAAAAGCCATTTTCCCTTTGCCATGCCGTAACACATATGAGGTTTCATCCCTTTAAATCAGTGTATCAAAAAGTATTGAATATTTACACATACACCCAAACCGGGGAACAGATGTTTTTTGTGAAAACATAATTGTTTCAATCATAATTTTAGTGTTACTTAAAATAAGATTTATTTAAATTTTAATAAATAGTTTAAAATGATTTATCAAGCACTCCTGCTCGTTTACTTAAATTTAAAAATTGAATTTTGTGTGTATTGGGTAAGTCAAGATTTTCATAACGCAAACCATTAGAGACGAAAATAAATATATTAGACCGATTAGCAAAAGGTGAAGGTCCTACATCGGTCAGCAAAAGCTTTAAGTTGAACGAAGGTACAATTCGAACAATTAAAAAAGGAGAAGGATATTCGTAATTCTGTGTCAGATTGTACCAGATATAGTAGCGCATTCTCATATACTAGAAATGCGGCCATTGAAAAAATGGAAAAGGGATTGTTTACATTTATTGAAGATCATAGCCAAAAACGTATATCTTTGAACTGTATTACTATTAAGGAGAAGGCCTTAAGCATTTATGAGAAACTGAAACAACTGGAACCATCAACGTGATCCCAATTAGACCAAAAAAATGTATTACAAGTAACGGGTGGTTACAAGGGTTTTCACGAAGACATGCCATTATTAATAATTTAAATTAAATGTGAAACAGCATCGGCGGATGCTGCAGCTACTACAGAATATTCTTCTAAACTTGCCAAAATAATTGAAGACGGTGAATATACGTCTGATAAAATTTTTAACATTGACACAACCGGTCATTTCTGGAAGAAAATGCCAAGCAGAACATTTGTGTCTAGAACGGAAAAGAGTGCTAGTGGTTTCAAAGTGGCAAAAAATCGCATTACGTTGTTGCTTTGCAGCAATGTCTCAAAAATACCTATTTTAAAATCTCTCATAGTTAATCGATCACTCCAACAATGTGCATTAAAAGGTGTCAATGTAAAGGAACTACTAGTTCATTGGATGGCAAATAATAAAGCCTGGATTACGGAGTCAGTATTCTATGAGTGGTTCGAAAAATGTTTTATTTCGGAGGTCACAGGATGAAAGCATGCCCTTTAAATGTAAAAGTCGTCGTCTTGCCACTTAATACAGCTTCTCTTCTGCAGCCACTCGACTAGGGAATAATTGTAACTTTTAAAGTATATTATGTAAGACGATCATTTAAATATATTTAAATAAAATGGATGAGGATGAATCGCTAACTGTTGTTGACGTCCGTGTCCGAAATAAGGCCATCTTTACTTTGAATGGTTGCTAGAAGAAAGTTTGCCCCGATTGTATTAAAATTGTAGACACTGCTCCATCAAACGTGACCAATGAAATGTACACCGAAATAATCTACAAGCAGTTGGCGATGGGAGATTTTGCAATGTCACCATTGACGATATAAATGAAGTAATTAACACGATATTCGTTGAAACGAATCTACCGTGTAAATAACCAGGTGTTAATAACCAGGCCTGTGGTGTATTGCAAATTAAAACAATTAATCATAAACACATCGTCGGTTTAGTGCAACAGTGACACAACTCAAATTTCACTTATTTCTAAAATATTCGAATCAATCGATACCCAATAATTCATATTTTTATTATTTTGTATCAAAATCTAACTCTCTTATGCAGATATTTCTAGCAGATAAGGTAAAACTCTATGTTAAAAATCACTCAATTCACGAGAGAAATTAACATTTCTTAACATATCTTAATAAAATATTGGAAATTATCTTAAGAAAATTTGCAAAATATTAAAGAATTATAAAAATTAAGATCCGCTTGAAGTTGTAGGAATAGAAAAAATATTATTTAACTAATCAGAATGTTTTTTATTTAGTTTTGAAAAACGCTGTTTTTACAAACAATTTAAAGCGATTTTTTCAAATCGCTCTACTGAAAAATTAAAAATTTTGAGTTGTGTCACTGTTGCACCAAATCGACGATATATACATTAAAATAATATTAATATAATAATATACTAAATTAATTATTAAAACAATTATAAAGAGGTAAAAACAGTCAATCATATATAAATATACCCATAGGTAACTAAACATATACATATGTATATATACATCCGTACATACTCATATACGCATATGCGTACACACATGCGCGTGCACACACATACACAGATACAAATGAAGGTTAAAAATTCGCTCGTTAAAATGTATTGTTCATGCTCCACACCGATCGAATAGTGTTATTTGTAATGCTGTTCAATAAAAATAATGAATAGAAACAAGAAATATTTAGTTTTACTATTTACTTATGAAGAATAATTTAGAGAGAAGTTAATTCTCTATTCGATCGTTTACTACAGACAACAAAACAATACATTTGAACGAAATAGGAAAAAGTAAAACAAAAGAGCAGTAGATCCCGTTCGTTAACACAAAAAATAACATCAATCCTTTTAGTTACTCATTAATCGCTCACTATTCGTTTTTACTGCATAACCTTTTTGAATCTCTGTTTACTATTCAAGGGCAAAGAGAAATTAGCATACAAAAAATTCGTATAAAAATGGACGAAAAACGAATAATAACCAACTAAGAGCATTTAGATAGCAAACACACTGGTAAACACAAACACCGCATTCTTTTATATTTTATAACCAATTATTATTTATTATGTATTGATGTGTGAATGTATATAACAGTATATCCCCTTTCCGGCAAGACAAACTTTTTTACTTGTCCACCGTACACAAATGTGTACGAAAAAATGACAGGTTGTCATGTCTTCCAGATTTTAAGGGATCTTAGTTAAATCAGAATTCTTTTTGAAAAAGCGTTATAATTTGATAACATATAAATTATATAACATAACAATTATTTGTTTTTAACAAAATCTTAATTTTTTTATTATTATTATATTTATAGTGTCATTTTTCGGACGAAAACGATTTAACAGACATGCACATATGTGTATGTTGGTCCAAAGTTAATAGAGAAATATATTTTTGGCATGATTCTCTTTAGTACACGCGCAGTTGTCATCGCGGGCTGGAAAAGGGATATAATACAACGCAATGCATTTAGCTGCCACACACACACACACACGTAAACCATACCACACTCCACTACCGCGACACACCATAAATGCGCGCTTTCTTATTATAAGTACATATCTCCATTCACAAACAAAATTAAAACTTATATGGGAACTAAAATAATAAAAACACTACTATTGAACACCTTTATGTGTTACAGTACCTAGCCGCTCCGGTGGAAAACTGGTCAGCATGCTTGGTCCAGCGACCGGAGGAGGTCCCGGGTTCGATTCCCGGTGGTGACAAGGAAAAAATTTCACGGCTGGTTTAGGATCAATGAATTAATCACTCATTATCCGAAATGAAAATATGATTATGAAACCTTATTTTTGAGGCGGTCAAATCCCTTGATGGGATATAGTGCCAGAGAGAGAGTACCTAGCGTTTATATACTTAAATTTTTGTAATAAAAATAATGTTTTTATAATATGTAATAATAAATAAAATATGTATTAAAACAATGAAAAAAAAAAACACTTAGCTTGGCATCCTTTGAAATCAAAAAAGTCCTACACATATTTAAAAATTACATACAATGCGTATGATGCATTCACACAACGGCATCAAAATACATACATATAAACGAAATTGTTATTATATTCTGCGCCATTGCAAGCGCATCATACACAAATTAATACAACAATTCATTTGTATAACTTTTCACTTTACTTAAAACACACCAATTATTATTAATATTGTTATTTATTTATATATACCACTACAATAATAGGCCATTTTTCTATATAGAAAAATTACATGAGTTGGTGTGTAGGTAAATACAAACAAGAACATGTTCGTCATAGGATGAACAAAAAATTACATGGGACAAAAAAAAATCTTTACTTGTCCCAATAAATCTGGTTTATTATCTACAAACATAATTTATCTGAAAGATCACGATAAATATTGATATTTTGAGAAACATTTCCAATAAAAATATTTCCCTGCTGTGAAACTTTTCATTTACTAATTTACTGACAAAGCTACTACATAATTTTTCAATGGCACGTGCGCGTATAAGTCTACAGCAGAATTTTGATGTAATAACTTTTTTCTATCAAAACTCGTCATTTCCGGCAAAATTTAACAAACGATCTGAACTAATTTTGTTTCAAATTTAATTTATGATCTTTTTGTTTTAATTATTTTTTCGTAAATGCTTTTTACTTTCCAAATTATTTGCAAAAAACGAAAAAGCTCCTGTAGACGCTACCACACCCGGTAGACCGATGTTGACCAAAAATCACTGTGATTTACCAATTTATGGAAAAGACGTAAGCATGAAGTCCATCCCGAAAAACAGTTTTTTGTCAAAAATCGACATTCCCGTTTAAATTAATATTAATCGTATAGTATGAATCAGAATTTTTATCTAAAAACTACTTGTTACTTTCTAAAAATTCTTATTAATAAAAACTGTTATTGAGTTATTATATTAACTATTTTAGTTTTTTAATGGTGATTAACTCAGATTACAAAAATTATTGAGCTTTCGACACCCTTTCGGTGTCATTTTCAAACTAAAATAAAAATTCTTACTTTTATTTTATTTTATTGTGTAGTTTTTCAATTTTTCAAACAAATATTGTTAAATAGAAAAAATTCAAACTCGCCAGATCTTTTGTAATTCTAATCTCTTTATCATGGATAGACGACTAACTTATTTGAGCAATCTTCTTAATATGACTATACTATATGATTAGACCCCTTGTCAATCAGACGTTGTTTTATCGCGGCTTTATTTGTGGTTGATTTTTTGGACGCAATGATTGATTGTCCATTTATAATTTCGCTTTTGAATATTTATGCTCCCATAAGACAGCTTGTGCTAAGGTGTTTGTCGACACCAGATTTTCATCGTTGTAATTACTCGTCAGCACACGAATCAATAAATTTTATGATTGCGAACCTTAACAACATCTGTGATATTTTTAATTTCGGAATGGCTAAAACTTGGTTCAATAATAGACTGAAACATAAATTCAAAATTTCTATGATTGCAGTGGCTTTATCTATGTCGTGTTTTAATGAGATTTCGGTAATTTTATGTTATGCAGATATATGGAAATTTTATGATCTTACAATCAAAATCGTCTTGTGATTGAATTTATTTTTATTGTGAAGTTTTAAGTTTTCGAAATTATAGTGTAAATAATCATTAGGGATTTTATCCTGTGGATTACAATTATTGCGAATAAATAATCGGATTTATTTCTATGCTATACTAGCAGTTCTATCCTCATTTATGTTATGTATGAAAAGGGTGTTTAGATTGTTCCGGTGTCATGCGGAACACTTGTTTATACTTGTCAATTAAATGGGTAAGTTAAGAAAATGAAAGTAACGTGTAAAACTGTTTATAATTGAACATTTTCAATTGCAATCTCAGCCAATTAGGCATCATGAATTCAGCCAAATAATATGTAGAATCAACTCCCGTTTGTATAAAAACATATAAATTATTATATTCATTCGATTGTATATTTATATACACTATAAAAACCTTGCCATTTCCATGACACTTTATGTTCACCCATCTGTAGTTTATTGCAGCATTTTAGTCAATTTATTTAAGTTTTTGTGATGGTTTCGGTTTTCATTTATTCGGAATAGCAACAAAAAATGAAGAAAAACATAAAACAGTTCCTTATAAATTATTTATTTTGGACAAATTTTCATCTTGAGTATGCTTATATTGAAATGAAAATATATTACAGCATATATGTACAAATTTACTGTATGTATATGTAAATGGAAGTATGGTCGAGTCTATTAAACCAATATTGCATGCATTATTAGTTTCGTTATATGTAATGTCTTTCGTTATTGTGACCATGAGCATGAATTTAAAGTATTGTGTTATTTAGATTCATACCACCGAGAATATATTAAACTTTCCTCATTCAATTATCAATTGTTTGTTGTTGGAAAATCTGTTTTACTTTTGTAAATAAAATTCCGTTTTGTCACCAGAAAATCTTTTATAACTTTATTTTTCCATTTTTAATTTACGAAACACACAATCCAATTTAATTTTCATTCAATTTTTATTAGATTTGTTCTTCTATTTCCTGTTATCGGCTCTGTACATATATTATAATAAGAGGAAAGGATGGAGGATGTAAGAGCATGAGATACAAGAAAAACCTAAAAGTTAAAGTAGTCTTCATGTGTTTAGGTACGATAGATCTGTTGTAAAATAGTTTTTCCACCCAACATCCACTTCTCACAAAATAATTTTTAAAACATATTGTTTTCAATTCCAATGTGGTTAATAATATTAAATTTTATTGATTGGTTATTAAATTGAGAAGGAAAGACGGGAATATATAGATGAATTAATATCTCGCTGAAAATGCCTATTCTTTCATTCTCCAGTAAACAACTATATAAATCTTTAGTTGTTGTATTTGCTAACTCATTACTAATCTAGGACTCGACATAATAGTTTTACAACTTTTCTTAATTTTGTATTATTTTTCACTGGAACAATGTGTAATCATAGCTGATTTGCTTCGTCATTTAATTTTAATCTCGAAGAGGCAACAAAAATGCACTCGATTATTATATACAGATACCATAATACAATGTTTACAATAATTTCAAGAATTGTACGAATAATAATTATATGAAAACAAAATTTCTGAGAACGCTATTTTCAAATAAAAATTTCAAACCAAGTTTAACTTTACTTGTTGATAAAGAATAAAACCGAAAATTAAGTATGATGAAAATATTGATTGATTTGCCCACGGGAATGTTGCTGGTTAACTCGGAAAAATAAAAAACAATACGAAAACTGACAAAAGTTTTCTCAAATTGTCTGAGTTGTTTCTTTAGATTGGTAAAAGTCAAACACGAGTTTGTTTTATATTTTATTTTATTTTAAAATTGATTTAAAATTTGAAAATGGGTTATAGATTTTAATTTTATTTTGTGGTGATGTAAAATTACGTAGTTATATTCGATTTCAAGCATCGTACACTATTTCTGGTTAGGTTTCGAGAAACTATATTCAAAAAACAGGTATTGATTAAAATCATTATTTTGCAAAAACATCATTTAAAATTGAAAAGTTGAAAGTTGGATCACAAACAACAAATTGAGTATAACTTATAAATTTTTCATAAAACGTTTCGATAAACTTGTGTCGCCGCCCGCCGGTAACATATTGGCGATTTAATAGTATTTCTTACATCCTCACATTTAGACACCTATCAGTTTGTATAAGAATCAAGCTTCGTATTATTTTCGAAATTCCACATTTTATTCATTTGCTACTTAATGAATAAAATGTGGAATTTCGAAAATAATACGAAGCTTGATTCTTATATATTGATTCTTATTCTTATGTTCTCTAAATATTTTATATCTAAAACAGCTACAAAACGAGAGAGAGTTTGAGACAAATTGTTATCCTCATTCAGCCGTTCCACACCAGTTATCAAATGAAGTCTGCTTCATGATTCAAAATAAGTCGTAATAGATTTGCTATTGCTAATTTAAAACCTTATTTTATTTCAAACAAAAAAATTTTTTGTATTGTTTTATTCCGCTCTCTCGAAAATAAAATTTAAACTAAAATCTACATCTCAAAAATGACCTTAAATTTTTTTAATTTCATTTCTATTTGTGTTCTACTGCTTCACAGAAAAAATTTTTGATGAAAAATGAGACTTAATTAAAACCGGTATCATAGGTAAACGGGGAAAGAAACGAAAATGAAGCTGCTTTTTGACAACCCGTGTGGAATGGTTCATCAAGTGTGGAACGGCAGAATGTTATTTAAAGTTTTTACTTTTCCTAATAATAACCTTGTTTCTAATAAGGGTAAGTATCAAAAACGTCATTACAAACTGTGGTTACCCACACATTTGTGTATGTTTAACTTAAATTACAACGAAAAGCAATTGTTTTTACCTCGACAGAGTAATTAAAAAACTAACCGACTCTTTCCGTCTGAGCCGCTTCATTCTGTAATACGTGCGTTTATTGATGGAAGTTATATGCAAACTGTCAAAATTGAATTTTGATATAAAAACGGGTGGGATCAGTTGTATTCTGTCCTCGCTTTATTCGCAACTAAAGAATAATAACTGGAGCGGTATATATGTATAAAATCACACATTTTTCGCAGTAAGAAACAATAACGGCCGATTTAAGTTTTTCTACCTTAAACTCGTGTAGATTTACTTGTATGTCTCCTTTAAAAAAAATTACTCTTTGGCACATGTTTAAAAATGAGGTCGGGCTTATGGTACTATTCCATACACAAAACAGAAAAATTTTGCTGAGCATCTGACAAAGACAAGAACTAAAGTTTACATTAGAGCGACTGAAACACAAAATTGTTATTTTATGATAGAAAAAATTGAAGAAATTTTGAAACAAAATGTAACCTACAAATTATTTAAAAAACATGAAAAATTTTCATTTTGAATGTTTAACAAAAAATTGTATATCCCAAAATTTACTAAAAAATATAATATTATTTTTGAGACCAACAGAATCATGTGATTTTAATATTTTTCTTAATTTTCGAAAATATATAAAAAATGCTGTACCATAAATATGTAAGGAGAAAATTTTAGCATCAACAAAATTTTACCTATAATTTATTTAAAAAAAAAATTAAAAATCTTTATTTTTAATAATTAACAATAAATAAAATCGTTAGAATTACTTATAAATTAAATAATATTTTTGGGACAAGCAGAATCACGTTATTTCATTTCTGTATTCAATTCTCGAAAATAAATAAAAAGTGCTCTGCTATAAAATACATAACCTACAAAATAATATGTGCAATCGAGAAAAACTTTCTTCTCATACACAAGAATTCAACAAATTTCTTTATCTAAAATAATTTTTTTGAGTTGAATCAATTTTTACACGAGACGGTAATATACGTGAGCGCAATGTTTTATTCATAAAAATATTTTAGAAATAAAATTAAAAAGGAGTGGGGATGGTTTTTTTGTTTTGTTTGCTTTAAAAAATACTAAACTTTATATTTTTTATGAAAAATTATGGCAACACAACAATAATTTGCTTAGCATGCTATATTTTTGTCTCGTTTTAGTTTTGCTGGTAATATTTTTTTCCCGTGGAATAGTACCATACTACCATTATTCTCATTAAAATGCCTCGAGCAATAAAACCAGTGAAATTTAAGGAATATTACGTTTAAACCGATCTACACTTCGCAAAAATTTTTATAAGAAATGTCATGTGGTTTTTCGTATTATCTTTTTTTCGTCACATTAATAAAGAGATAAAATTACTCTACTCTGATTACTTTTAAATCAATCAACCTTTTGTTTTTTTTTTTTTTATAAAAAGAAAGTATTAATCATCCAGTGGATTTAATGTCCTTTTAAGGTTAATTAATACTCCCTTTTTCATTCACGCACATACCCACCCATTCACCTATTCACACAATTACAGTATACCACCTGCACGTTGCATGCTCCATGTCAACCTGCACACTGACATGAACGGTGGGTCGGCGCTGAATTCTGCACTCCAACAGAGGGTCTAAGTTGTGTTTATTATAATCACCGATCGTAATCGATGAAGAAAATTCGCTTTACATCCTGCCTCTGGTGGGATTCGAACCCAGTACCTCCCAGTCCAAATGCCGAAGCTATAACCACTGCGCCACTTGTACGGTTAAATTCGTTTAAATGTTTTAATTCTTTGCCGTTTTTTATTTTTTCTCTACAGTTGCCCTAATTTGATAGTTATGTATTCTTAACACATAAATAAATAAAGATCTAGTATACAATTAAAATTATTTATTGTTAGGGTATTGTAACAATAATTATAAACTTATTGCAACAATTTAATCAAGTAAAGTTTTAAATTTATTCAAAATTTTTCAATAAAATTTTGGTTTTAAAAGAATTATTTTTAAATAGAATATTATTCATTCGGTTTTAATTAATACTGTTCATTTCAATCGTAAAAACAAATCCTCCTAATCATCTGATTGTGTTGAGTCCCAATCATCAATAGTCGAGTCTTATAGCAAGAGATTACCATATGCATGTTAAATATTTAATATCAATATACGTCATATAATCTTATCAATACTTAAACAAAACAATTTTAAAAATAAGGCAATTGGTTTAGTACATATTCAAAAAAAAAAAATCGAAAATCGACCGAATTAGTGACATCGGTGTCAAGAAGTAAAATTTATACACAGTTAAATTTAAATGTCTAAAGAAAAAGTAATTAAAATTACAATACAAAATTATAAGCACAATTATAACACAAAATAAATTTGGGGTTGTAATGATTGTATGTCAATCAGTCATCAGGATTATTCTGTGTGATGGCTCGATATTTGTTTTACATTCAGTCTGCATTACCCACCACGAGCCACCGGTTATCATTTCCATCTAAAACCGAATCAAATTATTTGATCCACTTATTGAACACCACAAAAGACACCTTAATCATCATACCAGTCTGCAATTTTTTTAATCCACGTATTACAGCTCTAATTCCTCTTTAAATTCCGTATTTCAAATTTTTAGAGAAACTAAAACATCGATATTCACAAAAAATTGTTTTCTTTCCCTTTCTGATTCTT
>OW052220.1:149185746-149290576 GCA_932526605.1 Nephrotoma flavescens
TGAAAAATTGGAAAATATGAAAATATGAAAATATGAAAATATGAAAATATGAAAATATGAAAATATGAAAATATGAAAATATGAAAATATGAAAATATGAAAATATGAAAATATGAAAATATGAAAATATGAAAATATGAAAATATGAAAATATGAAAATATGAAAATATGAAAATATGAAAATATGAAAATATGAAAATATGAAAATATGAAAATATGAAAATATGAAAATATGAAAATATGAAAATATGAAAATATGAAAATATGAAAATATGAAAATATGAAAATATGAAAATATGAAAATATGAAAATATGAAAATATGAAAATATGAAAATATGAAAATATGAAAATATGAAAATATGAAAATATGAAAATATGAAAATATGAAAATATGAAAATATGAAAATATGAAAATATGAAAATATGAAAATATGAAAATATGAAAATATGAAAATATGAAAATATGAAAATATGAAAATATGAAAATATGAAAATATGAAAATATGAAAATATGAAAATATGAAAATATGAAAATATGAAAATATGAAAATATGAAAATATGAAAATATGAAAATATGAAAATATGAAAATATGAAAATATGAAAATATGAAAATATGAAAATATGAAAATATGAAAATATGAAAATATGAAAATATGAAAATATGAAAATATGAAAATATGAAAATATGAAAATATGAAAATATGAAAATATGAAAATATGAAAATATGAAAATATGAAAATATGAAAATATGAAAATATGAAAATATGAAAATATGAAAATATGAAAATATGAAAATATGAAAATATGAAAATATGAAAATATGAAAATATGAAAATATGAAAATATGAAAATATGAAAATATGAAAATATGAAAATATGAAAATATGAAAATATGAAAATATGAAAATATGAAAATATGAAAATATGAAAATATGAAAATATGAAAATATGAAAATATGAAAATATGAAAATATGAAAATATGAAAATATGAAAATATGAAAATATGAAAATATGAAAATATGAAAATATGAAAATATGAAAATATGAAAATATGAAAATATGAAAATATGAAAATATGAAAATATGAAAATATGAAAATATGAAAATATGAAAATATGAAAATATGAAAATATGAAAATATGAAAATATGAAAATATGAAAATATGAAAATATGAAAATATGAAAATATGAAAATATGAAAATATGAAAATATGAAAATATGAAAATATGAAAATATGAAAATATGAAAATATGAAAATATGAAAATATGAAAATATGAAAATATGAAAATATGAAAATATGAAAATATGAAAATATGAAAATATGAAAATATGAAAATATGAAAATATGAAAATATGAAAATATGAAAATATGAAAATATGAAAATATGAAAATATGAAAATATGAAAATATGAAAATATGAAAATATGAAAATATGAAAATATGAAAATATGAAAATATGAAAATATGAAAATATGAAAATATGAAAATATGAAAATATGAAAATATGAAAATATGAAAATATGAAAATATGAAAATATGAAAATATGAAAATATGAAAATATGAAAATATGAAAATATGAAAATATGAAAATATGAAAATATGAAAATATGAAAATATGAAAATATGAAAATATGAAAATATGAAAATATGAAAATATGAAAATATGAAAATATGAAAATATGAAAATATGAAAATATGAAAATATGAAAATATGAAAATATGAAAATATGAAAATATGAAAATATGAAAATATGAAAATATGAAAATATGAAAATATGAAAATATGAAAATATGAAAATATGAAAATATGAAAATATGAAAATATGAAAATATGAAAATATGAAAATATGAAAATATGAAAATATGAAAATATGAAAATATGAAAATATGAAAATATGAAAATATGAAAATATGAAAATATGAAAATATGAAAATATGAAAATATGAAAATATGAAAATATGAAAATATGAAAATATGAAAATATGAAAATATGAAAATATGAAAATATGAAAATATGAAAATATGAAAATATGAAAATATGAAAATATGAAAATATGAAAATATGAAAATATGAAAATATGAAAATATGAAAATATGAAAATATGAAAATATGAAAATATGAAAATATGAAAATATGAAAATATGAAAATATGAAAATATGAAAATATGAAAATATGAAAATATGAAAATATGAAAATATGAAAATATGAAAATATGAAAATATGAAAATATGAAAATATGAAAATATGAAAATATGAAAATATGAAAATATGAAAATATGAAAATATGAAAATATGAAAATATGAAAATATGAAAATATGAAAATATGAAAATATGAAAATATGAAAATATGAAAATATGAAAATATGAAAATATGAAAATATGAAAATATGAAAATATGAAAATATGAAAATATGAAAATATGAAAATATGAAAATATGAAAATATGAAAATATGAAAATATGAAAATATGAAAATATGAAAATATGAAAATATGAAAATATGAAAATATGAAAATATGAAAATATGAAAATATGAAAATATGAAAATATGAAAATATGAAAATATGAAAATATGAAAATATGAAAATATGAAAATATGAAAATATGAAAATATGAAAATATGAAAATATGAAAATATGAAAATATGAAAATATGAAAATATGAAAATATGAAAATATGAAAATATGAAAATATGAAAATATGAAAATATGAAAATATGAAAATATGAAAATATGAAAATATGAAAATATGAAAATATGAAAATATGAAAATATGAAAATATGAAAATATGAAAATATGAAAATATGAAAATATGAAAATATGAAAATATGAAAATATGAAAATATGAAAATATGAAAATATGAAAATATGAAAATATGAAAATATGAAAATATGAAAATATGAAAATATGAAAATATGAAAATATGAAAATATGAAAATATGAAAATATGAAAATATGAAAATATGAAAATATGAAAATATGAAAATATGAAAATATGAAAATATGAAAATATGAAAATATGAAAATATGAAAATATGAAAATATGAAAATATGAAAATATGAAAATATGAAAATATGAAAATATGAAAATATGAAAATATGAAAATATGAAAATATGAAAATATGAAAATATGAAAATATGAAAATATGAAAATATGAAAATATGAAAATATGAAAATATGAAAATATGAAAATATGAAAATATGAAAATATGAAAATATGAAAATATGAAAATATGAAAATATGAAAATATGAAAATATGAAAATATGAAAATATGAAAATATGAAAATATGAAAATATGAAAATATGAAAATATGAAAATATGAAAATATGAAAATATGAAAATATGAAAATATGAAAATATGAAAATATGAAAATATGAAAATATGAAAATATGAAAATATGAAAATATGAAAATATGAAAATATGAAAATATGAAAATATGAAAATATGAAAATATGAAAATATGAAAATATGAAAATATGAAAATATGAAAATATGAAAATATGAAAATATGAAAATATGAAAATATGAAAATATGAAAATATGAAAATATGAAAATATGAAAATATGAAAATATGAAAATATGAAAATATGAAAATATGAAAATATGAAAATATGAAAATATGAAAATATGAAAATATGAAAATATGAAAATATGAAAATATGAAAATATGAAAATATGAAAATATGAAAATATGAAAATATGAAAATATGAAAATATGAAAATATGAAAATATGAAAATATGAAAATATGAAAATATGAAAATATGAAAATATGAAAATATGAAAATATGAAAATATGAAAATATGAAAATATGAAAATATGAAAATATGAAAATATGAAAATATGAAAATATGAAAATATGAAAATATGAAAATATGAAAATATGAAAATATGAAAATATGAAAATATGAAAATATGAAAATATGAAAATATGAAAATATGAAAATATGAAAATATGAAAATATGAAAATATGAAAATATGAAAATATGAAAATATGAAAATATGAAAATATGAAAATATGAAAATATGAAAATATGAAAATATGAAAATATGAAAATATGAAAATATGAAAATATGAAAATATGAAAATATGAAAATATGAAAATATGAAAATATGAAAATATGAAAATATGAAAATATGAAAATATGAAAATATGAAAATATGAAAATATGAAAATATGAAAATATGAAAATATGAAAATATGAAAATATGAAAATATGAAAATATGAAAATATGAAAATATGAAAATATGAAAATATGAAAATATGAAAATATGAAAATATGAAAATATGAAAATATGAAAATATGAAAATATGAAAATATGAAAATATGAAAATATGAAAATATGAAAATATGAAAATATGAAAATATGAAAATATGAAAATATGAAAATATGAAAATATGAAAATATGAAAATATGAAAATATGAAAATATGAAAATATGAAAATATGAAAATATGAAAATATGAAAATATGAAAATATGAAAATATGAAAATATGAAAATATGAAAATATGAAAATATGAAAATATGAAAATATGAAAATATGAAAATATGAAAATATGAAAATATGAAAATATGAAAATATGAAAATATGAAAATATGAAAATATGAAAATATGAAAATATGAAAATATGAAAATATGAAAATATGAAAATATGAAAATATGAAAATATGAAAATATGAAAATATGAAAATATGAAAATATGAAAATATGAAAATATGAAAATATGAAAATATGAAAATATGAAAATATGAAAATATGAAAATATGAAAATATGAAAATATGAAAATATGAAAATATGAAAATATGAAAATATGAAAATATGAAAATATGAAAATATGAAAATATGAAAATATGAAAATATGAAAATATGAAAATATGAAAATATGAAAATATGAAAATATGAAAATATGAAAATATGAAAATATGAAAATATGAAAATATGAAAATATGAAAATATGAAAATATGAAAATATGAAAATATGAAAATATGAAAATATGAAAATATGAAAATATGAAAATATGAAAATATGAAAATATGAAAATATGAAAATATGAAAATATGAAAATATGAAAATATGAAAATATGAAAATATGAAAATATGAAAATATGAAAATATGAAAATATGAAAATATGAAAATATGAAAATATGAAAATATGAAAATATGAAAATATGAAAATATGAAAATATGAAAATATGAAAATATGAAAATATGAAAATATGAAAATATGAAAATATGAAAATATGAAAATATGAAAATATGAAAATATGAAAATATGAAAATATGAAAATATGAAAATATGAAAATATGAAAATATGAAAATATGAAAATATGAAAATATGAAAATATGAAAATATGAAAATATGAAAATATGAAAATATGAAAATATGAAAATATGAAAATATGAAAATATGAAAATATGAAAATATGAAAATATGAAAATATGAAAATATGAAAATATGAAAATATGAAAATATGAAAATATGAAAATATGAAAATATGAAAATATGAAAATATGAAAATATGAAAATATGAAAATATGAAAATATGAAAATATGAAAATATGAAAATATGAAAATATGAAAATATGAAAATATGAAAATATGAAAATATGAAAATATGAAAATATGAAAATATGAAAATATGAAAATATGAAAATATGAAAATATGAAAATATGAAAATATGAAAATATGAAAATATGAAAATATGAAAATATGAAAATATGAAAATATGAAAATATGAAAATATGAAAATATGAAAATATGAAAATATGAAAATATGAAAATATGAAAATATGAAAATATGAAAATATGAAAATATGAAAATATGAAAATATGAAAATATGAAAATATGAAAATATGAAAATATGAAAATATGAAAATATGAAAATATGAAAATATGAAAATATGAAAATATGAAAATATGAAAATATGAAAATATGAAAATATGAAAATATGAAAATATGAAAATATGAAAATATGAAAATATGAAAATATGAAAATATGAAAATATGAAAATATGAAAATATGAAAATATGAAAATATGAAAATATGAAAATATGAAAATATGAAAATATGAAAATATGAAAATATGAAAATATGAAAATATGAAAATATGAAAATATGAAAATATGAAAATATGAAAATATGAAAATATGAAAATATGAAAATATGAAAATATGAAAATATGAAAATATGAAAATATGAAAATATGAAAATATGAAAATATGAAAATATGAAAATATGAAAATATGAAAATATGAAAATATGAAAATATGAAAATATGAAAATATGAAAATATGAAAATATGAAAATATGAAAATATGAAAATATGAAAATATGAAAATATGAAAATATGAAAATATGAAAATATGAAAATATGAAAATATGAAAATATGAAAATATGAAAATATGAAAATATGAAAATATGAAAATATGAAAATATGAAAATATGAAAATATGAAAATATGAAAATATGAAAATATGAAAATATGAAAATATGAAAATATGAAAATATGAAAATATGAAAATATGAAAATATGAAAATATGAAAATATGAAAATATGAAAATATGAAAATATGAAAATATGAAAATATGAAAATATGAAAATATGAAAATATGAAAATATGAAAATATGAAAATATGAAAATATGAAAATATGAAAATATGAAAATATGAAAATATGAAAATATGAAAATATGAAAATATGAAAATATGAAAATATGAAAATATGAAAATATGAAAATATGAAAATATGAAAATATGAAAATATGAAAATATGAAAATATGAAAATATGAAAATATGAAAATATGAAAATATGAAAATATGAAAATATGAAAATATGAAAATATGAAAATATGAAAATATGAAAATATGAAAATATGAAAATATGAAAATATGAAAATATGAAAATATGAAAATATGAAAATATGAAAATATGAAAATATGAAAATATGAAAATATGAAAATATGAAAATATGAAAATATGAAAATATGAAAATATGAAAATATGAAAATATGAAAATATGAAAATATGAAAATATGAAAATATGAAAATATGAAAATATGAAAATATGAAAATATGAAAATATGAAAATATGAAAATATGAAAATATGAAAATATGAAAATATGAAAATATGAAAATATGAAAATATGAAAATATGAAAATATGAAAATATGAAAATATGAAAATATGAAAATATGAAAATATGAAAATATGAAAATATGAAAATATGAAAATATGAAAATATGAAAATATGAAAATATGAAAATATGAAAATATGAAAATATGAAAATATGAAAATATGAAAATATGAAAATATGAAAATATGAAAATATGAAAATATGAAAATATGAAAATATGAAAATATGAAAATATGAAAATATGAAAATATGAAAATATGAAAATATGAAAATATGAAAATATGAAAATATGAAAATATGAAAATATGAAAATATGAAAATATGAAAATATGAAAATATGAAAATATGAAAATATGAAAATATGAAAATATGAAAATATGAAAATATGAAAATATGAAAATATGAAAATATGAAAATATGAAAATATGAAAATATGAAAATATGAAAATATGAAAATATGAAAATATGAAAATATGAAAATATGAAAATATGAAAATATGAAAATATGAAAATATGAAAATATGAAAATATGAAAATATGAAAATATGAAAATATGAAAATATGAAAATATGAAAATATGAAAATATGAAAATATGAAAATATGAAAATATGAAAATATGAAAATATGAAAATATGAAAATATGAAAATATGAAAATATGAAAATATGAAAATATGAAAATATGAAAATATGAAAATATGAAAATATGAAAATATGAAAATATGAAAATATGAAAATATGAAAATATGAAAATATGAAAATATGAAAATATGAAAATATGAAAATATGAAAATATGAAAATATGAAAATATGAAAATATGAAAATATGAAAATATGAAAATATGAAAATATGAAAATATGAAAATATGAAAATATGAAAATATGAAAATATGAAAATATGAAAATATGAAAATATGAAAATATGAAAATATGAAAATATGAAAATATGAAAATATGAAAATATGAAAATATGAAAATATGAAAATATGAAAATATGAAAATATGAAAATATGAAAATATGAAAATATGAAAATATGAAAATATGAAAATATGAAAATATGAAAATATGAAAATATGAAAATATGAAAATATGAAAATATGAAAATATGAAAATATGAAAATATGAAAATATGAAAATATGAAAATATGAAAATATGAAAATATGAAAATATGAAAATATGAAAATATGAAAATATGAAAATATGAAAATATGAAAATATGAAAATATGAAAATATGAAAATATGAAAATATGAAAATATGAAAATATGAAAATATGAAAATATGAAAATATGAAAATATGAAAATATGAAAATATGAAAATATGAAAATATGAAAATATGAAAATATGAAAATATGAAAATATGAAAATATGAAAATATGAAAATATGAAAATATGAAAATATGAAAATATGAAAATATGAAAATATGAAAATATGAAAATATGAAAATATGAAAATATGAAAATATGAAAATATGAAAATATGAAAATATGAAAATATGAAAATATGAAAATATGAAAATATGAAAATATGAAAATATGAAAATATGAAAATATGAAAATATGAAAATATGAAAATATGAAAATATGAAAATATGAAAATATGAAAATATGAAAATATGAAAATATGAAAATATGAAAATATGAAAATATGAAAATATGAAAATATGAAAATATGAAAATATGAAAATATGAAAATATGAAAATATGAAAATATGAAAATATGAAAATATGAAAATATGAAAATATGAAAATATGAAAATATGAAAATATGAAAATATGAAAATATGAAAATATGAAAATATGAAAATATGAAAATATGAAAATATGAAAATATGAAAATATGAAAATATGAAAATATGAAAATATGAAAATATGAAAATATGAAAATATGAAAATATGAAAATATGAAAATATGAAAATATGAAAATATGAAAATATGAAAATATGAAAATATGAAAATATGAAAATATGAAAATATGAAAATATGAAAATATGAAAATATGAAAATATGAAAATATGAAAATATGAAAATATGAAAATATGAAAATATGAAAATATGAAAATATGAAAATATGAAAATATGAAAATATGAAAATATGAAAATATGAAAATATGAAAATATGAAAATATGAAAATATGAAAATATGAAAATATGAAAATATGAAAATATGAAAATATGAAAATATGAAAATATGAAAATATGAAAATATGAAAATATGAAAATATGAAAATATGAAAATATGAAAATATGAAAATATGAAAATATGAAAATATGAAAATATGAAAATATGAAAATATGAAAATATGAAAATATGAAAATATGAAAATATGAAAATATGAAAATATGAAAATATGAAAATATGAAAATATGAAAATATGAAAATATGAAAATATGAAAATATGAAAATATGAAAATATGAAAATATGAAAATATGAAAATATGAAAATATGAAAATATGAAAATATGAAAATATGAAAATATGAAAATATGAAAATATGAAAATATGAAAATATGAAAATATGAAAATATGAAAATATGAAAATATGAAAATATGAAAATATGAAAATATGAAAATATGAAAATATGAAAATATGAAAATATGAAAATATGAAAATATGAAAATATGAAAATATGAAAATATGAAAATATGAAAATATGAAAATATGAAAATATGAAAATATGAAAATATGAAAATATGAAAATATGAAAATATGAAAATATGAAAATATGAAAATATGAAAATATGAAAATATGAAAATATGAAAATATGAAAATATGAAAATATGAAAATATGAAAATATGAAAATATGAAAATATGAAAATATGAAAATATGAAAATATGAAAATATGAAAATATGAAAATATGAAAATATGAAAATATGAAAATATGAAAATATGAAAATATGAAAATATGAAAATATGAAAATATGAAAATATGAAAATATGAAAATATGAAAATATGAAAATATGAAAATATGAAAATATGAAAATATGAAAATATGAAAATATGAAAATATGAAAATATGAAAATATGAAAATATGAAAATATGAAAATATGAAAATATGAAAATATGAAAATATGAAAATATGAAAATATGAAAATATGAAAATATGAAAATATGAAAATATGAAAATATGAAAATATGAAAATATGAAAATATGAAAATATGAAAATATGAAAATATGAAAATATGAAAATATGAAAATATGAAAATATGAAAATATGAAAATATGAAAATATGAAAATATGAAAATATGAAAATATGAAAATATGAAAATATGAAAATATGAAAATATGAAAATATGAAAATATGAAAATATGAAAATATGAAAATATGAAAATATGAAAATATGAAAATATGAAAATATGAAAATATGAAAATATGAAAATATGAAAATATGAAAATATGAAAATATGAAAATATGAAAATATGAAAATATGAAAATATGAAAATATGAAAATATGAAAATATGAAAATATGAAAATATGAAAATATGAAAATATGAAAATATGAAAATATGAAAATATGAAAATATGAAAATATGAAAATATGAAAATATGAAAATATGAAAATATGAAAATATGAAAATATGAAAATATGAAAATATGAAAATATGAAAATATGAAAATATGAAAATATGAAAATATGAAAATATGAAAATATGAAAATATGAAAATATGAAAATATGAAAATATGAAAATATGAAAATATGAAAATATGAAAATATGAAAATATGAAAATATGAAAATATGAAAATATGAAAATATGAAAATATGAAAATATGAAAATATGAAAATATGAAAATATGAAAATATGAAAATATGAAAATATGAAAATATGAAAATATGAAAATATGAAAATATGAAAATATGAAAATATGAAAATATGAAAATATGAAAATATGAAAATATGAAAATATGAAAATATGAAAATATGAAAATATGAAAATATGAAAATATGAAAATATGAAAATATGAAAATATGAAAATATGAAAATATGAAAATATGAAAATATGAAAATATGAAAATATGAAAATATGAAAATATGAAAATATGAAAATATGAAAATATGAAAATATGAAAATATGAAAATATGAAAATATGAAAATATGAAAATATGAAAATATGAAAATATGAAAATATGAAAATATGAAAATATGAAAATATGAAAATATGAAAATATGAAAATATGAAAATATGAAAATATGAAAATATGAAAATATGAAAATATGAAAATATGAAAATATGAAAATATGAAAATATGAAAATATGAAAATATGAAAATATGAAAATATGAAAATATGAAAATATGAAAATATGAAAATATGAAAATATGAAAATATGAAAATATGAAAATATGAAAATATGAAAATATGAAAATATGAAAATATGAAAATATGAAAATATGAAAATATGAAAATATGAAAATATGAAAATATGAAAATATGAAAATATGAAAATATGAAAATATGAAAATATGAAAATATGAAAATATGAAAATATGAAAATATGAAAATATGAAAATATGAAAATATGAAAATATGAAAATATGAAAATATGAAAATATGAAAATATGAAAATATGAAAATATGAAAATATGAAAATATGAAAATATGAAAATATGAAAATATGAAAATATGAAAATATGAAAATATGAAAATATGAAAATATGAAAATATGAAAATATGAAAATATGAAAATATGAAAATATGAAAATATGAAAATATGAAAATATGAAAATATGAAAATATGAAAATATGAAAATATGAAAATATGAAAATATGAAAATATGAAAATATGAAAATATGAAAATATGAAAATATGAAAATATGAAAATATGAAAATATGAAAATATGAAAATATGAAAATATGAAAATATGAAAATATGAAAATATGAAAATATGAAAATATGAAAATATGAAAATATGAAAATATGAAAATATGAAAATATGAAAATATGAAAATATGAAAATATGAAAATATGAAAATATGAAAATATGAAAATATGAAAATATGAAAATATGAAAATATGAAAATATGAAAATATGAAAATATGAAAATATGAAAATATGAAAATATGAAAATATGAAAATATGAAAATATGAAAATATGAAAATATGAAAATATGAAAATATGAAAATATGAAAATATGAAAATATGAAAATATGAAAATATGAAAATATGAAAATATGAAAATATGAAAATATGAAAATATGAAAATATGAAAATATGAAAATATGAAAATATGAAAATATGAAAATATGAAAATATGAAAATATGAAAATATGAAAATATGAAAATATGAAAATATGAAAATATGAAAATATGAAAATATGAAAATATGAAAATATGAAAATATGAAAATATGAAAATATGAAAATATGAAAATATGAAAATATGAAAATATGAAAATATGAAAATATGAAAATATGAAAATATGAAAATATGAAAATATGAAAATATGAAAATATGAAAATATGAAAATATGAAAATATGAAAATATGAAAATATGAAAATATGAAAATATGAAAATATGAAAATATGAAAATATGAAAATATGAAAATATGAAAATATGAAAATATGAAAATATGAAAATATGAAAATATGAAAATATGAAAATATGAAAATATGAAAATATGAAAATATGAAAATATGAAAATATGAAAATATGAAAATATGAAAATATGAAAATATGAAAATATGAAAATATGAAAATATGAAAATATGAAAATATGAAAATATGAAAATATGAAAATATGAAAATATGAAAATATGAAAATATGAAAATATGAAAATATGAAAATATGAAAATATGAAAATATGAAAATATGAAAATATGAAAATATGAAAATATGAAAATATGAAAATATGAAAATATGAAAATATGAAAATATGAAAATATGAAAATATGAAAATATGAAAATATGAAAATATGAAAATATGAAAATATGAAAATATGAAAATATGAAAATATGAAAATATGAAAATATGAAAATATGAAAATATGAAAATATGAAAATATGAAAATATGAAAATATGAAAATATGAAAATATGAAAATATGAAAATATGAAAATATGAAAATATGAAAATATGAAAATATGAAAATATGAAAATATGAAAATATGAAAATATGAAAATATGAAAATATGAAAATATGAAAATATGAAAATATGAAAATATGAAAATATGAAAATATGAAAATATGAAAATATGAAAATATGAAAATATGAAAATATGAAAATATGAAAATATGAAAATATGAAAATATGAAAATATGAAAATATGAAAATATGAAAATATGAAAATATGAAAATATGAAAATATGAAAATATGAAAATATGAAAATATGAAAATATGAAAATATGAAAATATGAAAATATGAAAATATGAAAATATGAAAATATGAAAATATGAAAATATGAAAATATGAAAATATGAAAATATGAAAATATGAAAATATGAAAATATGAAAATATGAAAATATGAAAATATGAAAATATGAAAATATGAAAATATGAAAATATGAAAATATGAAAATATGAAAATATGAAAATATGAAAATATGAAAATATGAAAATATGAAAATATGAAAATATGAAAATATGAAAATATGAAAATATGAAAATATGAAAATATGAAAATATGAAAATATGAAAATATGAAAATATGAAAATATGAAAATATGAAAATATGAAAATATGAAAATATGAAAATATGAAAATATGAAAATATGAAAATATGAAAATATGAAAATATGAAAATATGAAAATATGAAAATATGAAAATATGAAAATATGAAAATATGAAAATATGAAAATATGAAAATATGAAAATATGAAAATATGAAAATATGAAAATATGAAAATATGAAAATATGAAAATATGAAAATATGAAAATATGAAAATATGAAAATATGAAAATATGAAAATATGAAAATATGAAAATATGAAAATATGAAAATATGAAAATATGAAAATATGAAAATATGAAAATATGAAAATATGAAAATATGAAAATATGAAAATATGAAAATATGAAAATATGAAAATATGAAAATATGAAAATATGAAAATATGAAAATATGAAAATATGAAAATATGAAAATATGAAAATATGAAAATATGAAAATATGAAAATATGAAAATATGAAAATATGAAAATATGAAAATATGAAAATATGAAAATATGAAAATATGAAAATATGAAAATATGAAAATATGAAAATATGAAAATATGAAAATATGAAAATATGAAAATATGAAAATATGAAAATATGAAAATATGAAAATATGAAAATATGAAAATATGAAAATATGAAAATATGAAAATATGAAAATATGAAAATATGAAAATATGAAAATATGAAAATATGAAAATATGAAAATATGAAAATATGAAAATATGAAAATATGAAAATATGAAAATATGAAAATATGAAAATATGAAAATATGAAAATATGAAAATATGAAAATATGAAAATATGAAAATATGAAAATATGAAAATATGAAAATATGAAAATATGAAAATATGAAAATATGAAAATATGAAAATATGAAAATATGAAAATATGAAAATATGAAAATATGAAAATATGAAAATATGAAAATATGAAAATATGAAAATATGAAAATATGAAAATATGAAAATATGAAAATATGAAAATATGAAAATATGAAAATATGAAAATATGAAAATATGAAAATATGAAAATATGAAAATATGAAAATATGAAAATATGAAAATATGAAAATATGAAAATATGAAAATATGAAAATATGAAAATATGAAAATATGAAAATATGAAAATATGAAAATATGAAAATATGAAAATATGAAAATATGAAAATATGAAAATATGAAAATATGAAAATATGAAAATATGAAAATATGAAAATATGAAAATATGAAAATATGAAAATATGAAAATATGAAAATATGAAAATATGAAAATATGAAAATATGAAAATATGAAAATATGAAAATATGAAAATATGAAAATATGAAAATATGAAAATATGAAAATATGAAAATTGGAAATTTGGAAATATAAAAATTGGTAAATTGGAAAACTGGTAAATTGGAAAATTGAAAAATTGGAGTATTGAAAAATTGGAAAATAGGACTATAAAAAAATATGAAAATAGGAAATTTGGAAAGTTGGTAAATTGGAAAATTTGAAAATTGGAAAATTGGAAAATTGAAAAACTGGAAAATTGGAAAGTCATAATATATACTTCTATGTCACTGACTGACTCACTCGAGAACGCACAGGGTGACCAAAATTTTTTTTCTATATTATAACATCTATGTCACTCACTCACTCCAGAACGCACAGGGTGACCAAAAAAATATTCGGCTGTTTTATATATTTTAAATATGTATTTTTAAGAATTTTTGTTAAAAAAATGCTATATGGTTTCGGTTTGCCGTCTGTCCGTCTGTGTGCACGATAACTTGAGAACGGATGGAGATATCAACTTAATTTTTTCACTAAACGTTCAAGAAATTCATGGGAATGATCCCTATTGATTTGGTTTTTTTAACCCCCCTCCTTAAAATTGATATTTTTTTTTTCTATTCTATTTTGGTTTCATAGAGCATGTGAATGTGGAATAAAAATATATCTCGTCTATATGTGGTTTTGTATGGGAGATGTGGTTATGGGAGTGGTGATATGGCAGGTAGAGGGGGTGGAATGAGGCATTTTGGGTTTGGTGTGGGAATTTGGAATTTGGTGGATGTGGGTTTGTGTGGGTGGTGTGTGTGTGTGTGTGTGTGGAAGTGAGTATGAAGGTGTTAAAGGGTGATAATATGGGTGGTGCGGTATAGGGTGGGTATGGGTATGGTGGTGCGGTATGGGTTTTGGGGTTTGAATTGGATAGTGGGTGGGGGTGGTAATAATGTTTAGGTGTGGTGATTTGTGTTTATTGTTGTGGAAAAGCCATTTTCTTTTATTTTATAGGCAACAAAAATGCTTATTGAGTTCGGCTCCGAACCTTTCCCTTCTTTTTTTCTATATTATAGCTCCATTCAACATAAGGTATCACAAACACCGATTCTTTCTTCGTTTCTTTCCCCGTTTGCCTATGATACAGGTTTTAATGCGACTTAAACAAATTTTCGATGAAACCACACTACACAAACATAAATGAAATAAAAAATATTTCAAGGCCATTTTTACTATGCGAAGAGATTTCAAAAATGATTTGTTTGTCCATTTTGTTACACATACATAAACATTATCTATTATGACTAGTTGGCCTTGAAAAAGTTACCAAGCTACAAGGTTCCCTCTGGTGGCATCAGACATAAACGGCTAGGTGACACTCGAGAACGCACAGAGTGACCAATTTTTTCTTTTCAATATTATAATTTTTCTATATTATATTATAAATATTAAATATATATTAGAAGTTTTACTTCAGTCGTGTGGTCTAAAGCACACTTAATTTTTTTAATTTTTATTGTGGTTTATTTTCGAGTGGATGTTACTACATAGGCGGAACTTTTAAAATTAAAATCAAAAAATTATAATGTTTATTGTCTATTAAAGATAATAAAAAATTATAAAAAATACAACAAAAATTGCTTTAATTCCAAATGAAAACTACCACGTGAAAAGTACTTTGAAAAACTACTCTCTTTGCATGCAGAAAAGTGTGCAATTGAAAAATACATAGAATAATCGCTCGCGAGCTTCCGACGGAATCCAATTTTTTTAAAGTTTAATTCACTTCGAATATTTTTTACGAAATTACTACTTTTTCAGGAAAACGACCAAAGAGCGATGTCTTTGCAAGAAAATGTAATACGGTAAGAGAAAAAAGTCACTCGTCCGTCCTATATGTAATGACTAAGTAATATGTGATATTTCTATGTAGCAATTTAACAGTCGCGATTAAGATTATAGTATCAAGGTAGACATTGCGAAAGAAAAAAATATAGTAACACAAGCATAGGTTTCAATCTGATGATTCAAATACAGGATGTCAAATACCATGATTTCGGTATTCAATACAGAACGCCATCCGAGCCTTCATACAGATTGGTGTGCCTCAAATAGCGGGTCCCTTCCCCAACCGCAGCAATCTTGATGACCGCGTTTTATTTCATAAAGAACCGATTCGTACTTGTTAATGACACCAATATGCTGAACTTTTTTCTTGCTAATAATCTATGATTATCGTCCTGTTGGTGGCAAATGGATGATGATGAGTTAAGCTACCTGTTTCTCGATGAATCATCTCCGTAACGAAGTCAATAAATTTGCACCTGAAATATGTACTGAATTACTATAAATGTTGTTAGATTGATGTTCAGCTCTTTCGTGTTCAGCTCTTTCGATTCGTACTTGTTAATGACACCAATATGCTGAACTTTTTTCTTGCTAATAATCTATGATTATCGTCCTGTTGGTGGCAAATGGATGATGATGAGTTAAGCTACCTGTTTCTCGATGAATCATCTCCGTAACGAAGTCAATAAATTTGCACCTGAAATATGTACTGCTCTACATCTTGCTTTTTAAATAATTCATTCAGAATTATTAATAATTACTCAACCATAACTATAAATGTTGTTAGATTGATGTTCAGCTCTTCGTTGTTTATTTTCATGAACTAGCCATTTTATATTGGTTCGTGTTGGTGCCCGTTGATGTTTGTCTGTTCAAAGGTAATGTTCTGCTTGTTGGATCGGAAAAATCGTGGTTTACAATGCAATTCTGAGCTCGAAGGACCATGCCAAATCTTCTCCAGCAGTCTAAATTTATTGTATGTGCTAATTAAAAGATTACTCTAGGGGGTGACTTTTATTTATTTTAAGAATAAAATTTAATAAAATTCGGTTAACGTTTTTATGCTGCGTTTTTTGAATAAAATGTTTCGTTTATATATTGTGCTTTTTAACATAATAAAGAATTTACAAAATAATGCATACAAATTAGTAGATTGATGCAATTACAAAAATAAAGAACACTTGCTAGAATTTAATTTATGCGATTTGCTGCTGTGATTAAGCATAAACCAAATTCATCCCATTGAACTGAGCATATACGATTCAACTGTCTGTTTGAATTTATAATTTATTTACTCGAGAATTTAATAATTTTTGCATATTTCACATTCATTAACTTCGCCATTATCCACATAAGTACTTATTTTGTTAATAAGAATAAAACGCAATGAATGTAGATCCACGAAGATAATTACCAGATAATATGTGAAATAGCTTTTAGCTACCGATTAAACCATCCTTCTCAAACCGATTTACTAGCTATAAACAAGCTTGTAATCAATAATCTGATTATTAAATTATTGATTTTTAACGGCGGTCCGGTCTGAGAAATGGTATCATTCGAGTAATGGTCTGACCGAAACTGATGTTTTATTTTCACTGGGTACAGCAAACACAATTTTATTACCAATTATTTATCGAAAACAACTTAAACTGGTATTACTCTGTGTATTTGGTTCGCTGTTGTTTGGAATTTCGCTGATCAACTGGAATCTCAGTTGAATAAACTGGAAAATCAGTTGAATAAAAATAACATTAAATTTAAAATATAAAAACCAAACTAATTATAAGCTGGATGCGATACATTTAGGCTGTGGTATATATTGTATGTACTATCGTATTCGTACCGAAACAATATAATGATATTAATAACAATATAACGTTACACCATCGCGAACAGTATTAGTGGACTTGGTATAATAATAATAATTTGGTGTAATGCTCTGGATTATGTATAAATTATAAAATTTATTTTTATTATATTTTCCATATAAAAATGTTCATGACTTGAATTTGGATTATATTGACGATTACTGACTATAGACATCAGTACTAATACCACACCATAATTTAAAATTGCACTACTTTTATTTTTCACTTTGCTACATTACACATTGCATTCATTAATCTAAATAGCAAACTTTGTCCATAAGTAATGTGTATTATGTGTGTAACGATGCTCTACACTATCATTAAACTAATGCTTTTAATTGCATATAATTATTTCAATGTATAGTATGTCGGTTTAAGGAGGAAAAAATTCATACTATGATGGAAACAATTGTACAGATAGTCTATTTTCACCGAAAAGTCCAAAATTCGTCCCGCATAATGGTATTAATTATTGGCTTATTTCCAATACATGACGTGTTATAAATATAAATATTATTTCTAGAACTATATAACTGCATAAAAATTACATTAACATTAAATTAAATCTATATTTAAAACCCCATTTTATTTTATATTATATATTTTCGAAAAAACCATGAATAGAAATAGTAATTTGGTTTACCAGGCTATATTAAAATAGATATAAATATATAATATTATTATTATTATTTTTAGTTAAAAAGTTTTTTCAAATTGCACTTACGAGTTTTTCTGTATACATATTATACATATAACAAACCATCCAATTTATTTTTATAAAAATTTAATTTTTCCGCATATAACATTTTAATGAACGTATATGGTAACGAGATAAACGTTATCTAAACACCAAGCCACCTATTATGCATGTACAGAGTATATTGAATTAGAAGACATTTAATGCTGTCTTATCACACATAACGTAAATTTATCTTTTAAAAAGTTGTCCAATGACATAAATGCCATTACAAATTTGACGATAAATTATGCTGTTGCATCGATTTTGTACGCAAATGGCATAAGCCAGAGGAGAGATAACCGGAGAAATATATTATAGGTATATAAATTTGAATAAAAATATGTCCGAATAAAAATTGTAAAAACGGGTGGGTTTATTGCTTTGAAATCTATTAAATGGTTCACCCTTCATCCCACGGAATCATTTTATGGTATTAGTGCAACTTGGAATTTGGAATCGTAGGGACTAATGGCTTTATTAACACTCTCGGGCTAGCGGGAGCTAATTGTGACTTTTATGACGCTTAGCCCTCTGATGGGGGAATAAATGAAACTACGGCGATGTACGAGGGGAAGGTCAACAAACATTTTGTAACCATTGGACCTCTGAACAACCGGTTATTAATCGTGTAAACGAATTTAAATAATTAAAATTTCGGACTTTTACCGATTTCAGACTTTGACCAAACATGTACATACTTACCTGTAGGCATGCGTATTATATCGTTTGGGATTGCATGTTTTTCAGAAACACACTACACGGGGTAAACAAACATTTTAATCACTATTATTGAAAACTATATTGATTTAACTGTTTTGGCGTGTACGTAGATCGAATAATATTCTACTCAATTATTTGAGCTCTGTTGACCAAATTATACGAAGAAGGTAATTTGGTTATAATTTAATTGCAATTCAATACCTAAAATATTACAAATCTGCAAAACAAAATTAATTCACCTAATTATAAATTTTGCCCCAGAATGCTTTACTGATTGATTCGAACCTTGCGTTGGCGACATTTTTCAAATTTTGCTGTTTCAATGTGACTGATGATCACGTACTAAATTTAAATTCGGTGTGTATAAATTTATCTTGCAAGAGGAGTTATATCTTCAAATACCTAGTTGTTGTGCACAGTTAATTGAGGTGGTAATTTTTATACTTTTCAGTTAATAAATAAAAAAATTATTTCAATGTTTAACAGAGTCAGAATAAATGATTAATTTTAATTTGGTTGTCGGGCTGTGCCAGTTCACTGTAAATTTAATGTTTTAAATAAACAAATACGAGCTTTAGAATTTAATTTGAATTATAGATGGAAGATTTGCAAGAATCGCAACAATCAGTTTCGAACTTATTGAGATTATTTATTTGAGAAAATCAACGTCTGTGAAGTTTGCCCAAAATTCTAGCCCAAAATATTTTATTTTTTTCCACTGGCAATACCGTCATCTTATTTGATAACTATCATGACAGAAAACTGTAAAAACATTGAATTTCACATAAATTCGAAAATTAAATATGAACTTGAATGAAATGAATATAAATAATACAATTCTTTCGTGTTTTAAATTTCTAAAATTATACTAAAAATAAAATAAAAAATATACAGATTTAACGCAAACATATTCTTGCTAATTGGTTTCACAATATTCTGTTTTCGCTATCATGATGGTGCCTGGGTTAAATGAAAGTGATAAAGTACATTTTCAAAATTACTTTTTAATACATAAACTATAATTTCTATCATGTATGAACTGTCAGCCCAAAAAAATCATATATCACGACATTTTTTTGATGGTAGCCCAAAATAACAAAAATATTTCGTTCATTAGAGATTTTTGAAGTAAGCACAATTTTTTTTATCTTGACAAATACACTCACCCCAAAATTCAATTTTTCTTAGTTGAAGGAACCATATTGAAATCATTTTTAATAAATGTAACTAGCTGACCTGTGACTAGCTGCTGGTCACGTGATTATATTTTATTGAATTTTTGGTTAAGAAATTATTAAGAAGATTTTTTTAAGATGTAAATTTGATGCACTTTTATCAAAAATTAAGTAAATTCATATACGCTATTAAATATTTAATAAGAAATGTACAAAAGGATAATAAAATATATAAATTTACATTACAATTTACATGCGTAGAATCTTTACAAAAACAACATTCTTTGTTGTGATGCGCCCGTCCCGATCAGCTGATTGATCGCTTGTCTCAACCATAAACACCTTGAGTCCGTCAAATGAGCGGCATCGTGAAAAAGCCACATACAGCTGACCGTGTGTAAATACGGGAGCCGGCAAGAAAAGTCCTACCTTCTTCAAGCTTTTTCCCCTGACTCGTTTTGATGGTTATGGCGAACGCGAGCTGGACCGGAAATCGGAGGCGAGACATTTTAAATGAGAAGGTGCGTGGGATGAGAACACGCTCACCTTTTAAGAAGCCAGTCATCAAATCACATTCCAGACTTTAGCGGTTTATTTTTGCGACTCCCATGCGTGTTCGATTGGTAAGACCGTTGCTAGTGTTTAGACTTCTCATCAAAACAACGATCGCGCTTACCTTTAGCGGGGTGGCATGGCGCGGAAGTCAGGACCCTTCAATCTTATTGAGAAACTTGACGGGTAGGCGGAGTTCCTCATTTATGTCGTAAGTTTGACTTCTTGTCCGCCGCGCATCAGGTCAAGAACCTGCTGATTGATTAGCGCGCAATCATCATTCTTGGGTGCATGGATGGCGCGCTCCTCGACGGTTCCCTCGGCTATTGTTGTGTTGATGTCACCATGCACAAAATCGATTACACTTTTAAAAACTGGAACGGCGCGCCGGAAGTTTGATCGATTCGGTTCGAGCATTGCCGTTTCCAACAGAAAGCAAGTATTGTGCAAACTCGCCCTCAGATTCATCGATACGCATGTTCTTGGTGAGTGTAAACTTGTTTACCAATTTCCAAAGCGGGTTCAACTTGATGGTCGATTCGCAAGTTCGCGCGCATCCCTTTAGTACTACAGGCAAGCACTGTCGGAAGTCACCAGACATGAGTATGATTTTTCCAGCGAGTGGAACACCCTCTTCCTACTTTCCTCTGTACAAATCTCGTAATAATCTGTCTATGATTATGAGCGCTGCCCCTGGCATGATGCTGGCGTCTAGCGTACGCCCACCTTCCATCAAGCTCGTGGCTGTTCCAGTGAAGGCGGAGCATATAGACTCGTCAGGAGCGTTATACCCGTCGGGAGCGTTAACGTAGAATACGTTTGCTGACATAGGGTTTCAGATTCGAGCGCGCTTCGGACCTCATTAATGATGCGCTTCTGAGGCGGTATGTTGTACCATCACTTCGAATCGAATAAAGTCGAATTCGAAAAAAGTCGAATCGAAAAAGTGAAAGTTGTATCTTTTTTGCTTTTCGAAAATGATACACCATACCGCAATTCGACTTTTTTCGAATTTTGATTCGAAGTGATGGTACAACATACCGCCCCTGGTCTCCATTTACACTCGCATACATGTTGTCAAAACGCGCCATTTCTAAATATTAAAATCTCAAAAGGAAAAAGCACACAATTGCCGAGGCGCGCAACTTTAATCTAAATATTTAATAAGAAATGTACAAAAGGACCGCTGTATTGTGTGTTATTTTCATTTGTATATGAATAATTTTGAAGTTTTTAAAATAAATCTCTTATTAACAACATAACCAAAACTAATGTACTTATGTAGATTATATAGTCGATTTACCACCACACAAAAAGCAGAAACACGTCACGCTAGTTGAAGCATGAAATTAAGAACTTAATAAATTATCTGGTTACGAAATTACTGGGACACAAATGAACCGCATATCGGGAGGAAACATCTCATTTAACATTTTCGCGGTTATATTAAGAGATTCCATGACTTTTGCCTGAAATTGGTCGGAAATGATTATTTCACACTTTCCATAGATATTATGTTTGTGTAAACTCAGGTCGATCTTCACTCGCAAAATTTTGTCATGACGATAGAGTGCCATGACAAAATTGTATTTTTATACTGACACGTCTTAACACCAAAATGTTTGTAGTATATAAATTCATTTTATGTTCTCTGTTTTGTTCTGTATTGTCACGGTGTAATGACGGTTCAGTACAAACATATTTTGTCATGACATTCTGGCGTTGCGATTATTATATAAGATGTACAGTATAGGAAAAACGTTTCTTGGCTTTTAGACCTATTTCCGTGCACGTTCCTTAATAAAACATATATTCTGCACATATATGAAAAAATAACTTTCACCTGATATATGTTTCATTAAGATACGCGCACGGGAAATAGGTTAAAAAGCGAAGCCGCTCGCTATGGCACATTTCAAAACAGGATGTAATAAAACAGTACATCACAAAACAGTACATGGTACGAAACAGGACCAATTAAAACAGTACATCACAAAACAGTACAAAGTACATTAAAGTACATGGTACAGAACAGGACCATTTAAAACAGTACAACACAAAACAGTACATGGTACACTAAAGTACATGGTACGAAACAGGACCGATTAAAACAGTACAACACAAAATAGTACATGGTACACTAAAGTACATGGTACGGAACAGGACCGATTAAAACAGTACATCACAAAACAGTACATGGTACACTAAAGTACATGGTACGAAGCAGGACCGATGAAAACAGTACACCACAAAACAGTACATGGTACGGAACAGTCAGGATATTTTTATCCTATCATATCGAAATCTGAAATGTTCATCTTTTAAAACATTGTTGGGTGAAGTTCAGAGGATTTCTTCAGCTTGATTTGTTAAATATTTTTTTATTGAATACGTTTAGTAATTAGTATCCTATCAAGTAGAGATTTGCCTTCACCTAGAGTAATTAAACAGTATACTATATAGAATTATAGTTTACGTTATAATAAAATATCCCTTCACCTAACAGTATATTATTTTGTAGTGTACCATGTACTGTACACATACACCTGTATACATACATCACAATCGCTACTACTCGATTGTTGCGAAATAAACAAAAATATGAAATGGAAACAGTACAAACACATATGTGAGGTGTGCAAGACTTTTAATTCGTATTTTGAATTTGAATGTATAATATAATTTTGCTTTTAAGGAATGTAAATATATAGTGTTAGTTATTTGGAACTTTCAAGGATATTGTATTCATCATAAAAAATTTGATAAGGAACACATCTTGATTTTATGACCCTCTAAAAAAATATACCTACATTTTTTGGTAGTGAAAAATTGTTTTAAAAATTCATTTTAAAGACTATTGTTGTATTTTTCTTAACAAATACAAAGTATCAGTTGTTATTGTACAGTAGTAATTGATGATACTTTATTAAAAAAAAAAAAAATGGGCGAAGTAGAACCAAAACATCGGCTTTATAACACAATGTTTTTTTTACCCTAATATTTTTTTTTACCTGATTATAAATGCTCACTTCTTGTCAACATTTTTATATAAATGATATGATTTACAATAAGAAAATTAACTTCGCCTAACACTATATAACATTATTTTAATTTAAATCGCTAATACTCGATTGTTGCAAAATAGATCAAAAATTTAAATAAATTTATAAATAAATATATAAATAATACATTTATTTTATTTATATATATATATTTAAATTTTTGATCTATTTTGCAACAATAAATAAAACTTAAACAATTTTTTGGAAATAAAAACCTGCAAGATTAAGTTATTAAAATCGTAAAATTGACTTAACTATTTTGTGGCGTTCTCTTTTAATACGTACTGTTTTGCGATGTACTCTTCCGTGCCATGTACTTTAGTGTACCATGTACTGTTTTAATCGGTCCTGTTCCGTACCATGTACTGTAGTGTACCATGTACTGTTTTGTGATGTACTGTTTTAATCGGTCCTGTTTCGTACCATGTACTGTAGTGTACCATGTACTGTTTTGTGATGTACTGTTTTAATCGGTCCTGTTTCGTACCATGTACTGTAGTGTACCATGTACTGTGTTGTGATGTACTGTTTTAATCGGTCCTGTTTCGTACCATGTACTGTAGTGTACCATGTACTGTTTTGTGATATCCTGTTTTGTAACATCCTGTTTTAGCACATCCTGTTGTGAAATGTGTCGTTTCGTATGGGACCCGTTAAAAAGGGAGCATAAATTAAAAATTAAGCGTATTAATATATAAGACTAGCTGACCTGTGACTGAATAATCAGTCACATGATTACATTTTAATGAATTTTTGGTTAAGAAATGATTAAGAAGATTTTTTAAGATGTAAATTTAAAAACTTTTATCAAAAATAAATAATTATTTAAACTTTTATCAAAAATAAAGTAAATTCATATACGCTATTAAATATTTAATAAGAAATGTACAAAAGGATAATAAAATATGAATTTACATTACAATTTACATGCGTAGAATCTCTACAAAAACAACATTCTTTGTTATGATGCGCCCGTCTCGATCAGCTGATTGATCGCTTGTCTCAACCATAAACACCTTGAGTCCGTCAAATGAGCGGTATCGTGAAAAAACCACATACAGCTGACCGTGTGTAAATACGGGGGCCGGCAAGTACACTTCTACCTTCTTCAAGCTTTGGCCCTGACTCTTGTTGATGGTTATGTCGAACGCGAGCTGGACCGGAAATTGGAGGCTAGACATTTTAAATGAAAAGGTGCCTTCCGAGGGTGAGAGCTTCATGCGTGGGATGAGAACGCGCTCGCCTTTTGAGAAGCCAGTTTGCCTTTTTATCAATGGAAAATGCATGCCTTCTGCATGCATTTTCCATTGATAAAACCCTTGCTAGTGCTTAGATTCCTCATCAAAAGAACGATTGTGTTTACCTTTAGCGAGATGGACCCTTCAATCTTGTTGAGAAACTCGACGGGTAGGCGGAGTTCCTCATTCATGTCGTCACTCTCAACTTTATCAACACTAAGTTTGACTTCTTGTCCTCCGGGCAGGAGGTCAAACACCTGCTGATTGGTTAGCGCGCAATCATCATTCTTGGGTATAATGATGGTGCGCTCCTCGATGGTGCCCTCGGCTAATGTTGTGTTGATGTCACCATACACGAAATCCATCACACTTTGAGAACTGGAAAAGCACACCGGAAGTGTGATCGATTCGGTTCGAGCGTTGCCGTTTCCAACAGAAAGCAAGTATTGCGTAAACTCGTCCTCATCTTCATCGATGCGCATGTTCTTGGTGAGTGTAAACTTGTTTACCAATTTCCAAAGCAGGCTCAACTTGATGCTTGATTCGCATGTTCGCACGCTTCGCTTTTGGTACTACAGGCAAGGTCTTTCGGAAGTCACCACACATGAGGATGTTTTTTCAAGTGAATAGAACACCCTCTTGCGGCTTTCGTCTGTACAAATCTCATAATAGTCTGTATATGTTTGTGAGCGCTGCCCCTGGCATGATGCTGGTCTCATCTCCCATGATAAGTCTCGCGCTTTTCATATTGGCATCGCGCGAGGAGTCTGGCTTCATTGATGAAACTGATGACTCATCCATTGGAACCGGCAGTTTGAAAATATTATGTAGCGTACGCCCACCTTCCATCAAGCTCGTGGCTGTTCCAGTGAAGGCGGAGCAAATGGACTCCAAGCCACGCCCCTTGGTAAATGCAATGAGTGATTGCAATACAAATGTCTTGCCACACTCGTCGGGAGCGTCAACGTAGAAGACCTTTGCTGACAGGGTTTCAGATTCGAGCGCGCTTCGGACCTCATTAATATCGCGCTTCTGGTCTTCATTTGCACTCGCATACATGTTGTCGAAACGCGCCATTTCTAAATATTAAAATCTCAAATGGGAAAAGCACACAATTGCCGAGGCGCTCAACTTTAATCTAAATATTTAATAAGGAATGTACAAAAGGACCGCGGATCTTTTGTATATGAATAATTTTGACGTTTTCCAAAGCATATCTCGTATTAACAACGTAACCAAAAGTAATGCATTTATGTAGATTATATAGTCGACTTACGACCACACAAAAAGCAGAAACACGTCACGCTATTTCAAGCATGAAATTAAGGGCTTAATAAATTATCCGGTTACGAAATATACTGGGACACAAATGAACCGCATATCGGGACGAAACTTCCCACTTCAACTTTTCTCATAAATTAAAAGATCCCATGACTTTTGCCTGAAATCGGACGGAAATGATTATTCCAAACTTTCCAAAGATATTATGTTTGTGTAAGTATTAAGGTCGATCATCACTCGCAAAATTTTGTCATCACGATAGAGTGCCATGATAAAATTTTATTTTTACACTCACACTTCTTAACACCAAAATGTTTGTATGTATGTAAAATCATTTTATGTTCTCTGTTTTGTTCTGTATTGTCACGGTGTAATGACGGTTCAGTACAAACATATTTTGTCATGACATTCTGGCGTTGCGATTATTATATAAGATGTACAGTATAGGGAAAACGTTTCTTGGCTTTTACACCTATTTCCCGTGCACGTTTTTTATAAAACACATATTCTACACATTTGTGACAAAATACCTTTCACCTGATATATGTTTCATAAAGATACGCGCACGGAAAATTGGTTAAAAAGGGAGTACAAACTAAAAATTAAGCGTATTAATATATAAGATACAGCCAGGAAGAAAGTCTTATCATTTTAAATTGGTTCATGAAAATATAATTTTTAAAGAACAATAATACGTGGCCTCAAGTTTCAAAAACGGACATAAACCAAAATTACAGTTTTTCGAATTTAAATTGAACTTTCTACCTTTGTTTACTAACTTTTGAAATATTTAAACTTCTATTAAGACAATCGAAGTTGCCGGTATTTTCCAGAAACTGACTTTAGTTTCCGGAAACTAAAAAATCTATGATGCCTTTATTAATAAATGCCTCATATATAAATACGATAAGTCGATCCGATCAAAAACAGTTTTATTTTAATATACATATAGTACAATAAATCCTCATACTCAGAATAACCGATATTCGGCAGCTGCCGCCCCAGTGGCAAAGTGGTCAGCATCCTTGCTCCAGCGACCGGAGGTCCCGGGTTCGATTCCCGGTGGTGACAAGAAAAAAAATTTCACGGCTGGTTTAGGATCAATGAATTAATCACTCATTATCCGAAATGAAAATGTGATTATGAAACCGCATTTGGGGCGGCCAAATCCCTTGATGGGATATATCAGTAGGAAGTTTCAGGAGGTTGTGGTGGGGTCTTGGTACCGAGAATGGCCTATATTCGGCCGCTTTACGAACAACCATAATAGTTAATGGAAGTTGAGATTTTCGGTGTTGGTCATCGGTCTCATTATGATTTTCGGATAGAACTGGTCCTAGTCTTTAAGAGGAGGAAGTTTCAGGAGGTTGTGGTGGGGTCTTCATACCGAAAATGGCCTATATTCGGCCGCTTTACGAACAACCATAATAGTTAATGGAAGTTGAGGTTTTCGGTGTTGGTCATCGGTCTCACTATGATTTTCCTACAGAACTGGTCCTAGCCTTTACGAGTAGGAAGTCTCAGAAGGTTGCACTGGGGTCTTCATACCGAGAATGGCCTATCTTCGGCCGCTTTACGAACAACCATAATAATTAATGGAAGTTGAGATTTTCGATATTGGTCATCGGTCTTACTATGATTTTTGGATATATCTGATTCTAGCCTTTACGAGTAGGAAGTTTCAGGAGGTTGTGGTGGGGTCTTCATACCGAAAATAGCCTATATTCGGCTGCTTTACGAACAACCATAATAGTTAATGGAAGTTGAGATTTTCGGTGTTGGCCATCGGTCTCACTATGATTTTCGGACAGAACTGGTCCCAACCTTTACGAGTAGGAAGTTTCAGGAGATTGTGGTGGGGTCTTCGTACCGAGAATGGCTTATATTCGGCCGCTTTACGAACAACGATAATAAGTAATGGAAGTTGAGATTTTCGGTGTTGGTCATCGGTCTCACTATGATTTTCTGACAGATCTGTTTCTAGTCTTTACGAGTAGGAAGTTTCAGGAGGCTGTGAAGGGGCCCTCATACCAAGAATGTCCTTTATTCGGCCGATTTACGAACAATCATAATATTTTTAAAATAAATAAATTTTGGTAAAAACTTTTGTTAGGCCAAAAATCTTAATTCCTACTCTTCAACTACTCTTCTGGAAAACTTAATCTATGTATAAATTAATTAGAATCGGCTATTAGTCAGCTTTGGTAAATTGTATACCTTCAAATATTGCAAAAATTAAAAAATATTTTTCGAAAGGTGTCCACTCTCAGAACACCGTATTAACCAAATTTTGGAAAACACTGACGTACAAAGTTTAATACCGATCATTCAATTGTCTGAAAAACATTTTCGCTTGAATTTTGAACCGATTTTATAGCAAATTATAATAAGTATATTTTTGTTTACAAAGATTTTTTGAAATATGTGGGAAAAATTACAAAAAACAAGGAAGTTTTAATGAGAAGTTGCTACCAATTATTGTTCACATATTTCCTCTACATTGGACTCAATATTATGGTTGTTCGTAAATCGGCCGAATAAAGGACATTCTTGGTATGAGGGCCCCTTCGCAGCCTCCTGAAACTTCCTACTCGTAAAGGCTAGAAACAGATCTGTCCGAAAATCATAGTGAGACCGATGACCAACACCGAAAATCTCAACTTCCATTACTTATTATCGTTGTTCGTAAAGCGGCCGAATATAAGCCATTCTCGGTACGAAGACCCCACCACAATCTCCTGAAACTTCCTACTCGTAAAGGCTAGGACTAGATCTGAAACTCTCAACTTCGTAAATCGGCCGAATATAGGCCATTCTTGATATGAAGACCCCATCCCAGCCTTCTGAAACTTCCTACTCGTAAAGGCTAGGACCAGTTCTGTCCGAAAATCATAGTGAGACCGATGACCAACACCGAAAATCTCAACTTCCATTAACTATTATGGTTGTTCGTAAAGCGACCAAATATAGGCCATTCTCGGTATGAAGACCCCACTATAACCTCCTGAAACTTCCTACTCGTAAAGGCTAGGACCAGTTCTGTCCGAAAATCATAGTGAGACCGATGACCAACACCGAAAATCTCAACTTCCATTAACTATTATGGTTGTTCGTAAAGCGGCCGAATATAGGCCATTCTCGGTACGAAGACCCCAGTGCAGCCTTCTGAAACTTCCTACTCGTAAAGGCTGGGACCAGTTCTGTCCGAAAATCATAGTGAGACCGATGACCATCACGGAAAACCTCAACTTCCATTAACTATATGGTTGCTCGTAAAGCGGCCGAATATAGGCCATTTTCGGTATGAAGACCCCACCACAACCTCCTGAAACTTCCTACTCGTAAAGGCTAGAATCGGATATATCCAAAAATCACAGTGAGATCTCCTGATGAATCTCCTGAAACTTCTTTATTTTAGTTAAATATTGATTTTTTAGAAGTAGCAATATTTTAATTTTTTGGGTTGACAACATTAAAATGTCGTGACATACGTGTTTTGGGCTGACAGTTCATACGTGACAGAAAAATATATTTGTTTTTTAGGCTGACATCATTAAAATGTACTTAATAAACACATTTTATTAACCACTTGTTTTTTATTTCGCAGAATTATATTTTGAATATTTTAATTAAAAAATTTGTTCAAAAAGTTTAAAAAATCACTCGGTCGATTTCGACTTGTTAGGTCATCATCAGGCGAACAAGTCGAAATCGATCGAGTGAGTTTTTAAACTTTTTGAACAAATTTTTTAATTAAAATATTCAAAAATATAATTCTGCGAAATAAAAAACAAATGGTTAATAAAATGTGTTTATTAAGTATTAGTGTGTTTCGCCAAGTGCCTACGGCAAATAGTGTAAAAAGTATCATTAAAATGTCGTGACATACGATTTTTTGGGTTGACAGTTCATCGACAAAGAAAAATATTTTTGGTTTTTGGGCTGACATCATTAAAATGTCGTGATATACAATTTTTTTGGGCTGACAGTTCATACGTGACAGAAGTTATAGTTTTCGTGTTGCCACTGCGTTTTTTTGGGTTGAAATTTGGGCCAACTTCACATACACAGAAAATCAGTCATCTCATCAGCGACTGACGTTGATATTTTACATAGGAATATTGTCTATATATAGGACAATACCATGTATATGTAGCACTAGCGAATTACTATCTAGTCTACGGAATTCGATTCTTTCATATTCTCCATCTATACTTCATTTTTACCAATTAACTTTTCGTTGTGTACGAATTACTTTTATATTTTACGTTGTTGTTGTTTTATTGTAATGGTTTTGTTTGTGTATTTAATTCGAGATATGCTGAAATAGACCAATCTACGGAACAATCACAAAAAAACCATTACAATAAAACAACAACAACGTAAAATACGAGCTGTAAAATTATCACGGCTATTATTTCAAGTCACCTTGGTTTTTATTAGTATACTAGGAGCACCTTTACTAGTCGTTTAACGCCCAAACCCATTTCGCAGACCATTTCTGTTGAATCACGACGGCTATGCTATAAGTAAGAAAAGCATAATCTTTAGTACCTGTTTCACTCAATCCATAATCTTGATAACAGTCCATAATCTTGATAAATCGCGGCGAATGTAAAACAGGATTGTGAATTGGCCGTGCTAAAAAGAATAATCCCATAAGCACATCACTAGTATTTACGTATACGCTACAATACTAATATTTAATAAATTAATAGTAACTAGCGGGCTTGTGACTGAATAATCAGTCACGTGATTACATTTTATTAAATTTTTGGTTAAGAAATGATTAAGAAGATTTATTAAGATGTAAATTTGGTGCACTTTTATCAAAAATAAAGTAAATTCATATACGCTATTAAATATTTAATAAGAAATGTATACAAAAGGATAATAAAATATGAATTTACATGCGTAGAATCTCTGCAAAACAACATTCTTTGTTGTAATGCGCCCGTCCCGATTAGCTGATTGATCGCTTGTCTCAACCATAAACACTTTGAGTCCGTCAAATGAGCGGCATCGTGAAAAGGCCACAAATACGAGGGCCGGAAAGTACACTTCTACCTTCTTCAAGCTTTGGCCCTAACTCTTGTTGATGGCTGGACGGGAAATTGGAGGCGAGACATTTTAAATGAGAAGGTGCCTTCCGAGGGTGAGAGCTTTATATGTGGCAAGAGAACGCGCTCGCCTTTTGAGAAGCCCGTCAGCAAATCACGTTCCAGACTGTAACGGTTTATTTTTGCGACTCGCATGCGTGCTCCATTGATAAGACCCTTGCTAGTGTTTAAATTCCTCATCAAAAGAACCATGGCGTTTATCTTTAGCGGGATAACATGGCGCGTATGTCCGGATCCTTCAATCTTGTTGAGAAACTCGACATGTAGGCGGAGTTCCTCATTCATGTCGTCACTCTTAACTTTATGAACACTAAGTTTGACTTCTTGTCCGCCGGGCAGGAGGTCAAGCACCTGCTGATTGATTAGCGCACAATCACCATTCTTGGGTGCAAGGATGGCGTGCTCCTCGATGGTGCCCTCGGCTAGTGTTGTGTTGATGTCACCATACACGAAATCGATTACACGTCTGTCTTTGATTATGAGCGCGACCCCTGGCATGATACTGGCCTCATCTATCATGATGAGTCGCGCGCTTCTCAATTTGGTAGCGTCAGAGAAGTTTGGCTTCATTGATGAACCGGCAGTTTGAAAATGTTGGAAATATTGGAACCGGCAGTTTGAAAATGTTATATAAAAAATGGATATCCATTCTTATTTGGTTGGCGCTGTGGCTTTTATCACAATATTACACTAAGTTTTGTAATATAATTAAATTTGTTAAACAACAGAAATAAATATATATATTACACTAATATTTATTATTATTTATCAATAAGGTCTTTTTATAATATTATGTATATATAAATTAACATTATTAAAACAAACAACAAAAATAAAACTTTCTTTATGTGATAATAAAATTTTTTTATTATTTAAATTTCTGGAAGACCAGTTTCGGACATTCGTCCATCTTCAGTTCCTTAACGTAACTCAGAGTTACGTTAAGGAACTGAAGATGGACGAATGTCCGAAACTGGTCTTCCAGAAATTTAAATAATAAAAAAATTTTATTATCACATAAAGAAAGTTTTATTTTTGTTGTTTGTTTTAATAATGTTAATTTATATATACATAATATTATAAAAAGACCTTATTGATAAATAATAATAAATATTAGTGTAATATATATATTTATTTCTGTTGTTTAACAAATTTAATTATATTACAAAACTTAGTTGAAAATGTTGTGTAGCGTACGTCCACCTTCCATCAAGCTCGTGGCGAATCCAGTGAAGACGGAGCAAATGGACTCCAAGCCACGCCCCTTGGCAAATGCAATGAGTGATTGCAATACAAATGTCTTGCCACAGCCATCGGGAGCGTCAACGTAAAAGACCTTTGCTGACAGGTCTTTATTTGCACTCGCATACATGTTGTCGAAAGCACCATTGCTAAATATTAAAATCTCAAAAGGGAAAAGCACACAATTGCCGTAGCGCGCAACTTTATATCTAAATATTTAATAAGAAATGTACAAAAGGACCGCTGTATTTGTGTGTTATTTTCATTTGTATATGAATAATTGTGACGTACTAAACTAATGTACTTATGTAGATTATATAGTCGATAGTCGATTAACCACCACACAAAAAGAAGAAACACTTCACGCCAGTTCAAGCATGGAATTAAGAGCTTAATAAATTATCCGGTTACGAAATATACTTTGGACACAAATCAACCGCATATCGGGACGAACCTTCCCGCTTAACCTTTTCGCATAAATTAAGAGATCCAATGACTTTTGCCTGAAATCGGACGAAAATGATTATTCCAAACTTTCCATAGATATTATGTTTGTGTAAGTACTATGGTCAATCTTCACTCGCAAAATTTTGTCATGACGATAGAGTGCCATGACAAAATTGTCTTTTTACACTGACAGAACACCAAAATGTTTGTATGTATGTAGAATCATTTTATGTTTTCTGTTTTGTTCTGTATTGTCACGGTGTAATGACGGTTCAATACAAACATATTTTGTCATGGCATTCTGGCGTCCTGATTAATTTATAAGAGGTACAGTATAGGAAAAACGTTTCTTGGCTTTTACACCTATTTCCCGTTCACGTGCCTTAATAAAACATATATTCTGCACATCTATGAAAAAATACCTTTCACCTGATATATGTTTCATTAAGATACGCGCACGGGAAATAGGTTAAAAAGGGTGTACAAACTAAAAATTAAGCGTATTAATATATAAGATAGAACCAAGCTGTTTTTAAAAATTAGATTTAAGATATGTAATTGTTCTGTGCTAACTCACTTATTATTATTTTACTCAAAACTTAACTATCTAATTGATCAGTCAAGTCTCTGTATGCGGGTCGAGTTTCAGTCTGCATCGGTCTTCCGGAACAAAAGTTTGAGCTGTTCTATGAATACCAATCAATCATTCAAGATACTGATGTCGATTCTTCCATGTTACATTATTTCTATTCTGGTATTTTTACCAGGAAAACTCGATGCATTTATACACATAAGTTATAAATTTGATTAAGAAATTTTAAAATGAATATCGAGTTACCGTAGAAGTAATAGAAGAAGAGCAGAAAAGAGAAAAAAAAGATATTCAAGAAATCGACCCATTATCGCTAACTTATGGTTTTCGTATGCGTTTTAGTATCCAATTGAATTGGCAACAGTTTGATATATGCTCCTAAGATGGTTTGTAATGTTAATGCATACGAAAAGTGATGAATGTGAAGATGTGTTAAAATTAAAGATTTTTGCGATTCTTTGGGATATAGCACCGAATAATGAATGAGTTTGAAATGGATGGTTTATGGTTGGAAGGGAACCTTCCTATGTTTGTTCTGTACTGACTGGGTTTAATTATATTAACGACTTATTTGCTTTTGCTTCTACGAATATTCCTACGTTTAGTCAATGTATTAGAATTTCCGAATCGTACAGATAAAAAAGTAATGCTCTAGCATTTCTGGTAACCGTTACTACTTTTTACACGATTTTTTTAAGTAATATTTTTTATTATAGGTTCATAAACGATTGATCCATTGAATCATAGGTCTAACGGAAAAATTATACTTCCATATTTCAAGGGGAAGTTCTTATCTTTATTATTTGGTTACACAAATGTATAAAAACACAACCAAGATTGATATGGTTGATCAAGTTGTAATTTCTGATAATTCATAAAGATGTTTATTTTTAAAAATGATTATTCTACAACGTTTTCTGAATTTATTTTACTTACTTAGATGTCTGCCTATATAACAAAAGAAGTTTAGCCATCAATGATTTTGTTTATGTTTAATGCTTTGATATTGTAGAATATTTGATTGAAACATTACTATGGAGTTGCTCCCATTCAACCGTTCCACATGGAATGTAAAAGAAGCAGCTTCTTTTTCGTCTCTTTCCCTGTTAAACTATGAAACCGGTTTTAATTGCGACTCATTTTTCAACAAAAATTTTTTTTCTGTAAAGCAGCTTTAACACAAATAGAAATGAAATAATAAAAATGTAAAGCCATTCCCTACTGGAAGGTAATCGATGAACTCATCGATAACTTCATCATGATGCCCGGGACTAAAGTCTTTTATATATTTAATGAAATTTTATGTGATCTAACGAACGATGATCACAACGAATTTGCTGTATTGATGAATTCATCAACGATTTTTGTAAAGAAGACTATAAGATAGTAATAAGGCAGTTCTTACGGAAATTCATGTAAGCAGTGTGATATAATCTATCAAGTGGCGTTTCGAATGGTTCTTTATGAATTATGATTGATATTTTGTTTTAGCTATAAAATAAAACACGTCTTCATTTTTGTAAGTCACTTTTAGTCCAGGTACACATATTGAATTACTTTTATTTTTAAACTAAAGACTACGTGTTTTCACTTCTAAAATAAAAACTACGTGATATCACTTCTAAAATTTTTACTAGAATGAAAGGTTATACAAGTTTAAAAAATTAAATGGTTTCTCCGAGTGCAACTGGATTTTACCGTTAGAAAAGTAATAATAGCCTCATTCTTATGAACAAGTTCATTAGTTTATTCATTAGAACGCCCAAAACATAATTTTTATTTCTCACGGAGAGAAAAATAATCCAACATACGTTTTGACCAGAATTTCATCGAGAAGTTCATTTATGTTGTCATCAATTGCTTGACTTACAAAAAATTCGGACACAAACAATCAAATGAAATTTGAAGATTTTTCAATACTAAATCAAAAATCCATGTAATCCGTATGTTTGTAAGAGTTTTTGCGTTACTGTGTTTGAAACCTGATGAATATTTTCCTATAGGGTTTTTGACATGACGTAGTAAAACATACAAAAAAAATTGTGTTTAAATATAAAATAAGTTTTGTTTCATGATTAATCGTGTTTTTCACTTTTCTGTACTTTTATCACTTTGATTAATTAGAAAAAAAACTAGTAATATTTTATTTACTTTTAGCAATATTTATTAATTATTCCTTATAGTGATAATAAATTTGAATATTTGATTTTTAAAAAAGATCGGTGCCGGATATACTCCTTCAGTTTTTTTAAAATAACTATAACTATAAAATAAGGTTTTAAATTAGCAATAAAAAATCTATTACGACTTAAGTGGGAACTATAGATAGAATAAAAAAAATAAAAAAAATAACGTAAGAGAGCGAGAGATAGGATTTAAATGTATACGACCATACTCAGAATAACAAAAATAAAAAGTTTAAGAGAAATTGCGTTTTAATTTTGCTGTCACGTAAAAAGAATAGCAGAGCGAAAATTTTCGTGCAAGAATAAAAAACTTAACAATTACAACAACAAAACTCAAACAAATTTTTGTGCGTTACAAGTAATATGCATTTTTATTATTTTATATATGGGAATTTGGAATAATTGATGTATTTTATGTTTCCTACTTATAAAATATCCATGCACACATATACTAATATGAATATAAAATCAAAAATAATTTTCACTACACTGTATAATTGTATTTTTCTAAAGCAGACCTAAAAAAATAATTTATCGAATTGCGGTAATTTAAACCGCATATAAATAATTTTTATAATTTTAAACACATATATTTGTTGAGATATAATTCGTTTATACTCAAAACTATTGTAGTTTCACTCAATATTTTAGCAAATACATTAAAAAAATATTACATGAAATATAAGAATGAACTTAATATTTTAATAAGAATTTTTTTCGGCTTTTCGGACAAAATATTATTTTAATGGACACCCGTACAATGTTTACGACTATTTTAGTCGCAGAAAACAAAGAGGCCATTTATTAACAATATTTCTACCACAAAAGTAAAAAAAATGCACTCACCTCCCCCAAACCTGTAACCCCAGGGCGTACTTGTGTACACAAAGAACACAAACCCTTGCAAAAGCCGAAAAAAATTCTTATACAAATTAAATTCACGGACGATTATAATATTCTTCTTTAATATTTTAAGTAATCTATAGCCGAAAAGTCAAATTGGAATAATATTTTTTTGTCTTCGTTTCTTACGTTTTTCTGTTATTTTTTTAAGCATTTTTGTTAAAAAAAATGCTATATGGTTTCGGTTTGCCGTCTGTCCGTCTGTCCGTCTGTCCGTCTGTGTGCACGATAACTTGAGAACGAATGAAGATATCAACTTAATTTTTTCACTAAAAGTTCAAGCAATTCTTGGGAATGATCCCTATTGATTTGGACATTTCTGTGTTTAGGGTGTTCGGAGGTAAGTAGGGTTTTGTTAACCCCCCTCCTTAAAATTGTTAGATTTTTTTTTTCATTTTCTATTCTATTTTGGTTTCATAGAGCATGTAAATGTGGAATCAAAATATATCTCGTTTGGATGTGGTTTTGTGTGGGTGGTGTGGTTATGGGGGTGGTAGGAGTGGTGGTATGGGAGGTGGAGGGGGTGGGATGAGGTGTTTTCGTTTGGTGTAGGAATTTGGGATTTGGTGGATGAGGGTTTGTGTGGTGGTTTGTGTGTGTGTGGAAGTGGGTATGGAGGTGTGGAGGTGTTAAAGGGTGATAATATGGGTGGTGCGGTATTGGGTGGTGCGGTATAGGGTGGTGCGATATAGGGTGGTGCGGGTGAGATAGGTTTTGGGGGTTTTGGATGGTGGGTGAGGGTGGTAATAATGTTTAGGTGTGGTGGTTTGTAATTTTTTTTGTGGAAAAACTATTTTCTTTTATTTTATAGGCAACAAAAATGCTTATAGGGTTGGGCTCCGAACCTTTCCCGTCTTTTTTTTATTCTATCTATAGTTGGCCCTTTAGTTTGTAGCGTGAAGCATTGCTTTTTTTCACATCCCGTGTGGAACGGGTGATTCTGTTTAAATTGTTTCTCATTGAAGCACATCTGGTTCTAAAGTATAAAGTAATAGTATGGTAGAGATAAAGATACGCGTAAGAGGAGGGTTTTTAACGAGAAAAATTCTAGTCGATGTATAGAAGACGCCGTATAAGTGCTTTGATACGAGTGTATATGAATGTTACCTTGCAAGTTGCAAAGAATTGATGCACACATACTCGTACATATAATAACATTTCGTTACTTATATCATAACATTTTAACAATAGTAAAGGAGATACTCGTTACTTATATCATAACATTTTAACAATAGTAAAGGAGAAGGAAAAAAATAAATTTTAGTGGTTGAGAAAATTCTGCAAAACGTATAGCGAAACTTTAACGGGAAACAATAGAAACGCTTAGACAATAGCAGCTAGCTTTATTTTATTTGAAAGTAAGCAGGCAGAAAAAAATTGAAAAGTTTTTTTTATTTTATGATATGAAGGTACTAAATAATAGAAAAAATGGATTAAAATTTGATGATGATGCACGTAGCTGCAGAATCATTAGGCGTGTTTTTAAGAAAGTTTTATTTATTTAATTTTTCCTCATCTTGGTCTTAATTTTTATATCTGATTATTTCTTATCCAACAACTACCACCAGCCACCACTGACGATGATAATTTTACGGACTAGTGAATTTTCATTCACCTCTCGTACTGTATTAACGGTTGCCAAGCGATAGTAAATAAAATATAACTTCTTGAATGTTATTATAAGATTACTACAAATAAATTTAAGATTCCTTAATCATTTCCGTGTTTTCATTTCACCCTCATGATGATAAAAACGATTTCGCTTCATATTCCCTAATGTATCGTTATATGAAAAATATAAAAAATACATTGGAAGTTTTCAAGTTAAATGTCAATCGAATATTTCGACGTATTCAATCTATTTATAGTTTAAAATCTCCGGGAAATACGGCGGTATATGCGAAGTTACATGAAGATTTTGATTGAATTGGAAATTTTCTGAAAAATAAGTTTATTTTTCATACTTGGAGAAAAATATTAAGTTACGTTATATACAAAATACCTATCAAATATATATACATAGATTTATATGCGTACAAAATATTTATACAAATAATACTTTCAAATTATGTGAAGTTTATACATGCCGGCAAACATCAGCAGTACCAGGTTGAAATACGGATGATTTTGCTATTTATATCAGTTTGCGCCGTTTTGTTTCATTATCCGGATTCCATTGGCGTTAGTAAAGTACTTGTTAGTTAGAAATAAAACATAAGAAAACAAAAAATTTGATTGAGTGGTTATGAGTAGCTGGAAGTACTTGCGAGTACTTTACTAACGCCCATAGAACGTGGTTATTATAGACAGTATCACATTATTTTTTTGTTGTAAAATATAATACTCGCACATTGTAGTAGTAGACAAGGGGTGGGTGTCTATTATGAAAAGTTCGGCAACGTATTTTTTCGACATTGTAGAAAATACCTTTTATGAATTCTAAGAAAAATTAAAGCATACCAATGACAATTAATTTCATTAATTTTTAAAAAATATAACACATTTGGAGAATCCAGTCAAAGCGGGTGAAAAAATTATTTTCCAAAAAAGATACGTATAGAAAATTTAAACTAAATATTATACGGGTATGTATGTATTTAATTACAAAAGATATTTAATTTATTAATTATTCTCTAATACCCTCGATTGCTCTGAGAGTTATACACGCTAGCATAATTCGATAGTGTTTATATGGTATCGATTGAAAAAACATAACACGAGTTAATTCTATGTTTTACTTTCGTCGTTTTTCCTCTTTCTCTAATTCATATTAGATTTCGTTTTTCTTGTCTTGAATTTGTGTAATTGTCACTTTTAAATTCATTTCAAACATATACGCCCTTTAAATTTAATTTTGACGTGGTAATTTTCCATTTTCAGGTAAATAAACCTGCGATTCTTGGTTTAGAGGAAATTCAGGTGTCTTGTTTGGGTGCCCCCAAGGACTTTAATTGCTGCGGGTACTCACACATTGACTGTCCGGTTTCACAATGAGGATTCATTGTATTTATCAGAGATGAGATCCGGTATCACATACCTAAATTTATTTCTATTAGTTCTAACCCAAGTTTTAATATCTAATGGATTGAAATTAAAACTTAAACCACTCTCTTTTTGTTTGTTTCCTTTATGGTTTATTTTATTTAAATTCGCCTAGGGTACTCAGAGGGCTACGGCTTTTTCTGTGTACAAATAGGTAGCACCAAGGTAGCCGCGTCTTTGTCGTGGGGAAGGGTACTGCTTCGGCAGTGGCAACGTGCTACCGGGGACGAAATGCCAGTGGTATAAATTGGCTAAAATTAACAATGAGTACAACAAATACGGAGTGGTATTACATTTCACCAGGTGGTACAGCAGCAGATATGTTGCCAAATCCACACTCTTTCAAGGCAGGCCCAACAGATTATGAGGTGGGCCAATCATTATTTAACCCATTTAGACAAAGTTCCAAATTACCAAGATCTGCAACTGGAAATATATTTCAGTACGAGAAAGAAAATGCCGAGCTCTAATTGAAAGAAGAATTTTCAATTTTAAAGAAAGAGAATGAAGAACTCAAAAAAGCTGTAAAATACCTAGTAAGAAAAGGAAAGCTCAACACTCACCAGAAATGGCAAAAACTTTCCGATCAACTTCAACAAACAACTAGCTCTAGAACAACAACCAGCTAAACCAACAGAGAAATCACCTCCACCAATAAATGTCGTAGGGATATCAAATGTCTCTTCTATACAATTGATTATGAAATCGATTAGAGTAGCGGAATACAAACTCGTATCTCTAAATAATGGCGTCTGGAAAATTAAAATTGCAGACTCTGAAACCTATAGAACTTTGGCTACAGAGCTTAATCTTAATGGTTATGAGGGTAAGAATGATTATCCAATCAAAGTTATGGCTAGAGATCTTCACCCAACCTGCGCAAAACAAAAAAGTAATGTGGATCTCAGGCAAAAGGATTATCGACCAGACAAACCAAATTAAAAGATCCAATCATCAAATCAAAACAGAAATCCACCGAACCCCGACCACAAGAATATCAACTAAATATAATGAAACCAGATCCCGATAAAAATCAATTTGTTGAATTTTAAATTATTGAAAACAGTTATTATATATTATTCTTCATAAATCTCAGTATTAAATTCAAAGGCGATCAAGTAATTATAAAAGGTTTCATTTCATTTGTAAATAGTTTCATTCCAATTGTAAATAGTTTCATTCCAATTGTAAATGGTTTCATTCCAATTGAAAAAAGTTTCATTCCAATTGAATAAGGTTTTATTAAGACCCCTATTCCCCTAGTCGCATCACTTTAAGTGACGTGACTACTCATCTTCCTGGTCATTAAATCGAAACTTACAAAATAATTGTTCAATGAAGTCGTTCTAGCTGTTTTTTAAATCTTAGTATGTTACTTTATAAATATTTCTCATCGACTGCTATCACTTCAAATGACAATTTTTATCACTTGAAATTTTGACGTGACAAACAAATAAAAAAAATCAAACTAATGAAGCCAACTAAGACTTAAAAAATTTTCATTGAGAGTTTTGCACAAAATTATTTAGTAAATTTAGATTTTAAAATCTAGTAATCAGGAAGATCCATAGTTACGTCGCATGAAGTGATATTCTTTCTCTCTGTCTCTCTGGCACTGTATCCCATCAAGAGGTTTGGCCACCTTAAATGAGGTTTCATCAGGAGGTTTCAGCCGTGATTTTTATTCAATGTCAACACCGGGAATCGAACCCGGGACCTCCGGTCGCTGGAGCAAGCATGCTGACCCCTTTGTAGCCGGGGCGGCATGAAGTGATACGTCTAAGGGAATTGGGCTGTTAATTTGGAAATGGTTGCGTTTTATTTGAAAAAAGTTTCTGTTAATTTGTAAAAAGTTTCGTTCAATTTGGAAATGGTTTCATTTAATCTGAAAAACCATATATATAAGAAAGAACTACCAATTTATTTCGTTTTAATGTAACAACAGAAATTCATAATTAATTTAAAATATTAAATATTTCGATTTTGTTACCGCTTAGCAATAATTTAAAATAATGTTTTTTATAAATATAACAACGATTTTATAACCGATTCTCCTAGCGGATAAATTTGGTATAACTACTTCTAACTACTCGTGTCAAAATAACAAGAGCAGTCGCGAGAAATTCTTTAAGCAAAGACACAAACTACTAACTACTCACAAGTACTTCCGGTTAGTCGAGTGGAATGCAACTATTAAAGTAAGTTTGTTGAGTAGTAATATAAGGTAGGTACGGTAGGTTTCTTGCACAATCATAAACATTGACGTGCCTTTCTTTCTAAAAGACAAAAAATCATATCCTAAAACTGTCTTTGCATGATTTCTAGTTAACATCAGAAATTTAAGGAACGCCTTAATAATTTATTCGACGGTCTCGTAAGTGGGAACGAACATCCAACTAAAGAGACAAAATGAAAATTATTGATCTTCCACACTTTCTAAAGATCTCCCAAAAATCTATACTTGTCGGACATAACGTTGTTCTCAAAATTTAATAATATTTATTATTCAGACACGTCAAATGCTTTAATAATTAACTTAGTCGATCGTCCACCTAAAACAATATGATTTAAATCAAAAATGCACCATAACTTTAATCGCTCGACTATTACAACTTACGAACCGAACAAATTACGTATATGCTTTTGGAAAATGTTAAAATAAATTATGTTTAAATAAACAAATTAATTTTTTAAAGTGATGATCTAATGAGAATCTTGTATAGTCAATGCCAAGTCAAATTTTGCACTTGATCAACAATCGCATTAATACACCACTTGTTTTGGAAGCCATACGTTATAATGTGTCTTTCGTAAATTTCAAAATGACTAAATAGATTAATAAATTGTTCATAATGCTTTAACTGACTTCAATATCATGAGATAATTAAGTACCAACAATGCTATACATCAGCCGTACATATACAAGTATCACAAAATTTGTATTCCCATCATTTATTCATATTCAGTCTATGGTTTTATGGAGAATTTCTTGCTGGCTCTACCAAATAAACTTCTCTACGCTAGTATAAACCTCACATAAACGAAACGAAAAACTCAATATCATAAAAAACAAAAAATAATAAATTACATATTTATGTATTGAAGTTTTCTTGCCATCTTTATTATTATATTTTTTCTTTTACAGTTTTTGTCCTGTAAAGAAAATTTTAATTTTCTTATCACGTTTTAACATTTATCGAGTTAAGAAGGATTTTTTTAATTCCTTTTTATGTTTAAATGAATGTATGTGTATACTATGTGAATACATATTGTCTGTAAGGGATGGGTTTTTCTTCGCACACATACTGTTGAAACGAGTATCCATAGTTTCTTACTACTTAGTATATGTTTGTATGTATGTACAGGAATACAAAGAAAACCCAAATAAATTTTCTAATGGGAACATCTTGTGGGCATAATTTTAAATGTTTGGTTTTTTTAGAATTTTACTTTAAACATTGTTATTGTTGTTGTTACGGAAAACTCAATTAAACAAAAGCAAAAAATCAACATTGAACACACAAGTTGTGGAACGTTGATTTGAAACGAAGCGGAATTCTATTGGGAAACAAAATGTACGTTTCTAAGTATTTGTATTTGTTGGTCAGATTTAATTTTATCGATTTTTTTTTAATAGGGATCTAGTCAGAGTTTGCTTGTTTATTCGTTGTATGAAAAATTGACATCCTTGTTTTCAGGTATGGTGTAGTATAACAGTTTTAATAATATGTCAGTATAATAATTCTAAGGCTGTGTGCTAAACCAGGTAAATCGATTACTAGTTTGCCATGGAGTTTTTGAAAAATAATTAAATTTTCCGAAAAATTTAGCTTATATTGACTTTTACCTTAAGGTTGGCACACAGCCAAATAACTTCTAGAGTTTCGACTGAACAATATTATTAACCTATGTGGTTAAAATCTTGGTTTGATTCTGACTTTTTATAAGTATCGGATGCTCTCGTCAACAGAATGTTGTTCAAAATTCGAACACTGTTTTCTTTGAATTAGCATTGACTTTAAGGTCTGCTTGTCCATCCACAAAAGGAGAGATAAAGAGATAATTCCTAATGTTTTCTTTAATGATTTCTTGCAATTGGAGATAATCAATCATCAATTATCTGAGGTTAAAAGAAATCACGATTTTAATCATCTAAAAAGACCTCCTTACAAGAAAACGGTGGTTGAATCGGTATATGGCTCCAATCAACGACGAAATTTTTTGGACTGTGTTGGAGCAATTGACTGGTGACATATTTTTTGCTACTTAGAAGTGCAAAGGCCAAATACAGTTCTTTCGGGAGAGTATATATTTTTTTGTACCACACATTATTAAAAATTAATTTACGTGTGGAACTCTATAAACTGCGTCGATAATGCTGTTTATCGACTGCACGGCTGTATTTAGCAAATAATATAAAATGGTTTCTTTTTTGTACAGTTCAAAAGACAATGTCTGACTAAAACGGTAAAAGTCTCGACTGAAAACGACTGAATTTTGAAGAATAGTATAACGGCCGCATTACCCTCTCCTGTAGACACTCCATAATTATACTTGTGAATTGATTAAACTAAAAAGATGTTATCATCAAGCAATGAAAATTTCATTCACTTCTTCAAAAGTATCTCCATGTGGGCTCTCAGGATTAGCGGGAAACATTAGTCTTAAAATAGACAACCTACCACGAGTTAAAAATCTCTGAAGAACATCAAATAGCAAATGAAATTATCTTCATATAACGTGAACAGAAATATGGAAACGTAAAATTTCTTAATTCAGTTTTTTTCTTAAAATGTTTAATCAAAATCATTATCTGAAAACCTCTCAAAACAATAATACCAAGACTTTTGTATTAATTTACCACTTTAAAGCAATAATAATTTCAAAAACTTTGTGGGAAGCTATTCTCCGTATTCAAGAATTACGCAAAATATTTTTTTCGGTGCTGTACTTCTGATCAACAAAACGATCATCGGTGGTTGGTCTTTTATGTTGAGCTAACAGATTACATACCCAAAAAACAGGTTATATTTGAATCCAATCAAAATTTGATTCAACAAAGCTATCGGCGGTAGTTGATACAATATAAATGTTTCCCTTCTTTATGAATCGAACACAAGTCATCTCACTGAGATTTTCTCTGGAGGACAAATTGTTAATTGGAAATTGTAATTGACAGGCCAGAGAAGCAGCTCCTCGGAGGCTGTGATACCATCGGATCCATCAAATCGAATCGAGTGAGATCGCTCGACCACCTTAAAAGGTCCCCACAACAACGGATGATCAATAAATTGTTTCACTAACAACCAGCCGGAGTGCCTCGTAGAGGAAGACCCTGACTACGTATTGGCGTGACGATGTTGAACAAGATTTTCGCATATTAGAATGTCGAAACTGGAGGACGAGACCAGTATATCGAGATGGATGGAGGACCATAGTGCAGGCGACAAAATTCCTTCATGCGATGAGAAAGCCAGAGAGAGAGAGGCCAGAAGAAACCGCTACTATTTTTCAACATTTGACACCATATTTTGTCTTTAAAAACCCCCTTTCGTGATATCATCACCATACAATCGAATGCTTTCTCTTATCTTGAAAATGAATAAAGGATCATCAATAATGCTTCTGCGGAATCTGGACCCGCCAAAACAATGGAATGGAACGCGGCCCCGTGTCAAAAGTCTTTTGCCAAATGTCATTGGGCCACTGTATTGACGGGGATTTCAAAAAGAGAGGACGTATATGAATACGTCCTCGCATACCAATGACTAACCGACCTGCCATTTAGCTTCAAACGAGACCAGTTCCCAGTTAGACTTTCATTTGCCATATAAACATCAACAAAGCTCACGGACAAACCCTCAATTTTGCAGGCGTACATTTAGAAAATCCTTGCTTCTCTCATGGCCAATTGTATGTGGCATGCTCAACAGTAAGGAATTCAAAAAATTTGTATGTTTTAGCTCCGGGATTAAAATCAAAAAACCTGGTTTACAAGCAAGCATTGCGGTAAACCCAACAAACTATTTTTGTAATGATTTTATCCAATTCACTTAAAGTATTACTAATTAGTTATAAAATAAAAAGCACCTGTTTGAAGTTCAGTAGTTCAATTTTAACCCGGACAAAGCCGGGTACTTCAGTTAGTTTTTTTATAAAATTGAACCGTACCATGTTTCTTGATAGTTTATCCGACATTCCTTGGCTATAGAATATTGATGAATTGTGATAAGGGGCCCCTTGGTAACTACGTAGTTTACGTTTTTTTCAAGTATCCGCAACGTAAAATTTAGAAATGTTCAAGACTTTAGATGAATTTTTAAAATCGTCTAGTTGTTGGTGTCACACGGAGTAAAATCTTAAAGATTTTATAATATCATGATTTTGATTATTTTCAAAATTATTTTGACTCGGGAAATGTCAGCACTTTGTTTTTTTTTTGGCAGTTTTAGCAGTAGGACAGTATATATACTAAAATTTTCGTCGATGAAGTCGGCTGATTGCAAACAGTTGTCCTTAAGAATGTGATGCAATAAAATTTAAAACCGGAGAAAACTAATTAAGCCTGAATGCAAGGATGATTTTGGTGTTCATTTGTAATTCTAGAGATTTATTGCATAACACTATTGCGTAGATGAAGTTAGATATTTTATTTACGGTATACGATATTTCACAACCCGATTCACAGTTAGGCAACATCCGTCTAACCAGTCATTTTGTTACCTTCTTCTTTTTGGCCAACACCGAACATGATGGAGTGATATTAGTCCTATGATTGCTTTTAATTGTCCTAAATGCTTCAAGTCTTCTGTACAGCTAAATTTTATCATTTAAACGCTGACTATAGATTTCTTTATACTTAATAAACACATTTTATTAAACACTTGTTTTTTATTTCGCAAAAATTAGATTTTTAAATATTTTAATTAAAAAATTTGTTCAAAAAGTTTAAAAAGTCATTCGATCGAAGAATTAATCCTGGTTTCAAGGATTTATTCTTCTATAAACTTTAAAATTTATCGGGAACCCACGTATACGCTGTTATCACTAGTTCTTCAAACCATCCCCATGGTATTAAAATGTCAGCTTTCCACTCACTCATAGATAGACTAATATCTCTTTGACAAATTCATATTAAAACATAGACCTTAATATAATTCTACAAATCGCAACGAATAACGGATATTCAACTAGGACTATATTAAAGTTATTGAATAAAAAGCTAAAGCGTAAAAATCTAACGGGTATTTATCCACCGGATAGTCCAACGCGGGAAAATTGGTGTCGCTTAGAGTATATAGGAAAAATGAGCCAACTAATTAGCAACATCGTGTCCGATTATACCAATATTAATTTTGCTTCTTTATTGTGTTATTATTACACAATAAAGAAAATGAACTTTAGTAAATCATACTAGCTTGAACAATTTATACATATTACATATACAACCCAAAGGCAGACGTTTAGATACCTTAGAATCGAATACGAAATTCGAAAATCAATATTTCTTAACCAAAATATCCTTAACGAACAGAGAGATATCCGTTTCTCACCAATTACAGACAACGCCCTTTTCTTTCATTTTTTATTAATTTTTCCGCATGACTAACAGTTGGTTGAGAATCGTCCCAGGCAAGTAGGCGATTAGTCCTCGCATTAAAATTTTTTTTATATTTAATAGAAAAAATCAAAAATTTAATAAAAGAAGGAGGGACAAAAAATAGGCTATAAAAATATATCTATTGATCGCAATAGATATATTTTTATTGCCTATTTTTTGCCCCTCCTTCTTTTATTTATTTTTTTGCTTTTTTCTACTATATATAACAAAATTTTTACTTTTACAAATCAGTAGATACTCCTGATGATAACCTAACAAGTCGAAATCGATCGAGTGATTTATAAAAACTTTTTGAACAAATTTTTTAATTAAAATATTTAAAAATCTAATTTTTGCGAAATAAAAAAAAGTGTTTAATAAAATGTGTTTATTAAGTGTAAGTGTGTTTCGCCAAGTGCATACGCAAATAGTGTAAATAGATTTCTTCTAGACGATTTATAAACACTCTGTCCATATTAGAAAGCCTATTTGTTTTTCTATCATCTTGCTTTTTTAATAATTCATTCGCACCAAACCATTTAGCATCCAACTCTATGGTCTTCATGTTCACTATTACTTCCTTAAAAACATTTACTATAAGGAATTTCAATCTTCAATTGACTAGTTTTTATGCTATACGGGAGAAAAAACGGGAATTTTACGTATAACATAAGAAGTCACGCTACTCATCACAGGAGACAACCTTGTATCAAAAAAGAAAATTTCTTTGTTGCTAGAGGTTTATAACTTTGTAATTTTTATTTTTATACCTCATTTTTGAAAAAAGAACAACTTAAAAACATAAAATGTAGGGTAAAATCTTAAATGTGTTTCTTAAATTGGTTATCTTCAAAGTCGAGAAACACTTTGTGGGAAATTTTTGAAACATTAAATGTTAATCGCAACTGGATCAAATTTGGTTTGTAGTATTGGACAAGGATATTGTAGGAGGTGAGTCAAAAAGATTTGCGGACAATATTCTGGAATCTATCTATGCTGGACGAAACTCCACTATTTCTTAAACAATTATAATTAAATTTTCTTTCTAAGGTTTTATTATTATCCAAACAAGCATTTTAGATCAAATTTTAGAATCTGCTCACGCTGGGCCGTAACCAATGGTGATGAAATTTGGTTTCTAAAATGAATATGGATGCAAACATAAAATTTAGGAGAGATTCTGGTATCTGTGCGCGAATCACGAATAAAATAAATTTTGAGATGCTTTATGGCAAATTGATCGAATAAAATTTCCTAAAATCGGTTTTTACCGTCGTAAACGATTTACCTTAAGTTAGTGCGAGTTTTTGAGATATTGGTCACAAAAAACAAAAAGAATATAGCCGCAAAAACTCAAACAATTATTGAATAAATTTTAAATAATAAATCTTCTCTTGTGAAACTTCCTTTGAAACTTTGACATGTAACTCATGAAAGTCAAAATTTAAAAAAACCGTATTTTCTACAATTCGTCAAGAACGAAATGAGCCTCTAACTTTTCCTCAAAAAGAGGGAGATTTTTTGTTTCAGTGCAAGAAATGTTAAATATTTACCACAGTAAATATTTAACATTTCTTGCCAGTATCTTGGTTAATTTTTAATTAATTTTTTTCAAATTTCGCATTCACATGCTTATTAACCGTCTCTTACGTCTCCTACAATTTTTCGAAAATCTTATGGAGTTAAAAGTTAAGAGAGAATTACTATGTTGATGCTAAAAAGATGACAGTGTTTTAGTTTCACGGTAAAATTCTAACAGAAGTTTCCTATAGCCGACCTATAGCCGTACGTCCTCGATTTGGCAGGCGACTGCGTAAGGTAAGGACGGACAAAGTGAACTGCGAAAGAATTGGGAGTGCTTCGGTCCCAGAACAGATAGAAAAATATTAAAAAAAATCACCTTACTATCAACAAGTAACATACTATCAACAACTAAGTCTTTTTCTTTTCCATACAAATTTAGAAAAATGGTAAAAAACAGAAACGTATGTCTTTCGTAAATAATAATTCAGACGGATGTTGAAAAATGTCCAACTGGAAAACTTTCAATACGGTATAATATCAAACAGCCGAATGTGTCAAAGGGCCGAATGATGAAGGGCCGAATGTGTCGAAGGGCCAAATGTCAATGGGCCGAATGTCGAAAGGGCCGAATAGGTCGGAGGACCGAATTATATTTTTCTTTTTAGAAATATATTTTTTTATTTAATTTAATTATTTTTTTCAGGTGGTGCATGACAAAATTTTCCTTCAACAAAATTTTTCGCTGACTGGATACGTGGAATTTCATGAATACCCAAAGATGAAAAAAGTAAAATACATCATAAGAAATTCATTGATATTTAAAAAAAAAAAATTACAAAATATTCCATAAAATAACAAATTTAAAAAATTATATTTCTAAAAACAAAAAAAAATTGGCCCTTCGACCCATTCGGCCCATCGACATTCAGCCCTTCGATACATTCAACCCTTCGACACATTCGGCCCTTCGACATTCGGCCCTTCCACATTCGGCACTTCGACATTTGGCCCTTCGACATTCGGCCCTTCGACATTTGGCCCTTCGACATTCGGCCCTTTGATCCTATTCCTTCAATACTACTCTGTGTTTTTTATGTAACCTAAGTAGTTTTTCTTTTCAAAATACTTAAAACGCGGTTAATGCGTAATTTGACTATATTAAAACTGTACATGGATTCTGCATATTTTGCGTAAAAGGGTGTGTACTACTTGTATCATATAATTTGGAAGCGAATGAAACGTAAGATTTAGTAGAGCTGGTTAATATTTTCAATCCGCTCATCCATCTTTACATTATCTCTAACATTTCAAACCCGGCATGTGTAGGTCAACTACAACTAACTTTCTGATGTATGTTTATTATTATAGTTTAGAATATTTTGCCCTTAACACTGAGCATTGTCAGAAGGGGTTTTTTCATCAATATTTTGGCCGTATTAAGGGTTCGTCTCTATAACGATTTCTAGAAAATCATAAACTTTAACTATCAAACGAATATGAGTAAGGAAAAGAAAAATTTAAATAGAAATGAATTTCAATAATCAAATCAAAACCGTATTGTTTTAGGAGCAAAAAAGATTCTTTATCTATAAAATAAGGATATTTCACCTTCATTAAACGAATTTAATAATAAGACGTATATTTCTTTTATCCCACCGAAAATATGTATGCTCTCATCGTCTTATATATGTATATTTTTATACTTTGATAGACAACACTATTGTCTTATCAGTTCAATGTGAATAAAAAACAAATCGAAAAAAGGATTTTTATCTATTTCATAAAAACTTTCTTCGGATCTTTTATATAGCTATGTATAATTTTGCACATGAATTTCATCAAGTTTTGAGATCTGATAACGTAGATTTTTTTATGTTGAAAATTTGAATTGATTTTTTTCGATCGGCAGGCATGTACAGAAAAGAAAAAGAATAGTTAGAAAAAAGTAATATAGTTCTGTTTCGTTGTGAGGATTATCTTGATTCTATAATGGAACAAAACAAATCGTGGTGGCTGTTTAGAGGTAACACCACTTTTTGTCAAAACATATCATTTCTATGTATGTAACCTATTAAAATTTGGTAAATAAACAATTTAAGAAACGTAACTTCGGTTACGCACACGTATCATATATAAATATAATGTGCGATAATGAGCAATGTACATATTACTAAAAAAATGGTTTCTTTTTCACCTCAACCCTAGGTAGCATTATTTTAATCAACATTTCAGTCTTAACATTTATTATTCCACTTTAGTTGAATTGTTGTTCGGAGTTAATCTACCTTTAACCCGTTCCTGTTAAAAAAAATGTTTTAAATAATATGCCAACCCTATGGTAATATTCCCACACTTTATAACAAAAATTAAAACCTTATACCTACTCGAATAATTATTATAATTTTTGGGTGTAGAACTGAACACCTTTCCCACCCACAATTTTTACACACAGGCACATAAAATGAAAAAAAAAACAATTTTATATTTAATTTCACTTGAATCTATAAAATTTTTATCGATTTCCACAATAAATGAAAATGATGTGAAAAATGTCAAACATACATATAATGATAGTTTATTGTATTTATAGGCTTATCAGTCGGTATAACACATAATGTGTTTATTTCATCTCATATTCCTGGGCAAATATTTTGAAAATTTTATTTTATTTTTTATATTTTTACTCGTATTAATGATAGAGATAGTAATCCTTTGGCATATGGATTAAAATAAAATTATAACAGACTTAAAAAAGAATAAAGGTTACGACGCACTAATTAACTGATTCCATTTTATTGATTCTTCACATAACAAACCAAAAAATTTGATTTTCATTAAAACGGGTAAAAAACACCACTCGAACCGAAAATATATATTCATCTTCCACGAAATAATTCATTTGGATTAAAATGAAACGAGAAATTGTTTAATCATAATTGAATTCTGTATTAGATTCTCCAGGATTGCATCTCAAAGGATTAAAAAACAATTTTAAGAGGTTTAATAAAATTACAAAAAAATATTGGTTTAATCAAGCTCAGGTAACGTTTTCATAGGCGACGCCTATATAGCAAATTCGGCTTTTTAATACGGAAACAGAATATATTTCGACTAATCGATTCATCGTATTTTTGTCTATTTTCACTGCTGCCATCTTTTGACCTAGAGATAACACTTTTGAATGTGGAATAAACTTGACAGTGTGAATTGATCTATCTCGAACTGATCTGAGCAAAACGTCAGAAATAATGCAATATTCGAAACATAAAAATGATTTGATGACTTGTCTTCAGGTTTAACACCATGCAATAAGCCTGTTAATTTGACAATGACTTTTTACAAAATATATGAAAATGTTGGAACTCGTCCACTCTATACACCAATACAAGGACATCTTCAGATAAAAATTAGCCAACTTGAGTACAGGGTTGCGGTGGGGTTTTAATGTAATGTTATAATATTAATTAATAATTTATTGGGGTACAAATAAGTTTTGGGGGATTTACAAAAGAAAAGGTCTGGAAGCTCTGTTAGATCGTCCTACTCAAGAGGTAAATAAGAATAGTATTATTTTATGCGGTATTCCACCAACCTGTAAGGATATTCCGAATGTAATAATGAATAATTGGCAACTTAGTCGGTGTTATAATCACAGAGGAGGATTTAATATTTGCCAAGCAGATGTCACATATTAAACAAATAACTTCATTATTAAAAAATGCATTTATTATAATACTTAAAACATTTGAACTTAAACATATGTTACTTAATTCTTTTCGGAAAAGGAAAGCTATATTTGTTTAAGAATTTTTTCGGCTTTTCGGACAAAATATTATTTTAATGGACACCCATACAATGTTTACGACTATTTTAGTCGCAGAAAACAAAGAGGCCATTTATTAACAATATTTCTACCACAAAAGTAGAAAAAATGCGCTCCCCTCCCCCAAACCTTTAACCCCAGGGCGTACTTGTGTACACAAAGAACACAAACCCTTGCAAAAATGAGAACTCCCTTAGGTAGCTTCTTGGCAGCTTGGTTTCGTACTGATAAAAAGTTGGTCTACTCATCAGGTTGCAACGACCAAACTGCAAAAATCCAACTCTTGCTTTGTACCGATAATACAAAACAAGAACATATCGATTTAGCGAATTATATATCACTAAATCAGAAACCACAGGAAATTCTCACTATGTATGTGTAACAAGCCAACACATATAATTAAGAAGAATTTTATAATCGTCCGTGAATTTAATTTGTTTAAGAATTTTTTCGGCTTTTCGGACAAAATATTATTTTAATGGACACCCATACAATGTTTACGACTATTTTAGTCGCAGAAAACAAAGAGGCCATTTATTGCATTTATTGCTTTGTACCGATAATACAAAACAAGAACATATCGATTTAGCGAATTATATATCACTAAATCAGAAACCACAGGAAATTCTCACTATGTTGGATAAGAGTTGGATTTTTGCAGTTTGGTCGTTGCAACCTGATGAGTAGACCAACTTTTTATCAGTACGAAACCAAGCTGCCAAGAAGCTACCTAAGGGAGTTCTCATTTTTGCAAGGGTTTGTGTTCTTTGTGTACACAAGTACGCCCTAGGGTTAAAGGTTTGGGGGAGGGGAGCGCATTTTTTCTACTTTTGTGGTAGAAATATTGTTAATAAATGGCCTCTTTGTTTTCTGCGACTAAAATAGTCGTAAACATTGTATGGGTGTCCATTAAAATAATATTTTGTCCGAAAAGCCGAAAAAATTCTTAAACAAATTAAATTCACGGACGATTATAAAATTCTTCTTAATTATATGTGTTGGCTTGTTACACATACATAGTGAGAATTTTCTGTGGTTTCTGATTTAGTGATATATAATTCGCTAAATCGATATGTTCTTGTTTTGTATTATCGGTACAAAGCAAGAGTTGGATTTTTGCAGTTTGGTCGTTGCAACCTGATGAGTAGACCAACTTTTTATCAGTACGAAACCAAGCTGCCAAGAAGCTACCTAAGGGAGTTCTCATTTTTGCAAGGGTTTGTGTTCTTTGTGTACACAAGTACGCCCTGGGGTTAAAGGTTTGGGGGAGGGGAGCGCATTTTTTCTACTTTTGTGGTAGAAATATTGTTAATAAATGGCCTCTTTGTTTTCTGCGACTAAAATAGTCGTAAACATTGTATGGGTGTCCATTAAAATAATATTTTGTCCGAAAAGCCGAAAAAATTCTTAAACAAATTAAATTCACGGACGATTATAAAATTCTTCTTGAAAGCTATATTCTTTCACGAGCTGGCAACTGACTTTTCCACTTTTTCCACAAATAAACTCAGTTTCAAATATATGGTGTAAAAACAATATGAAATTCAAGAATTTATCAAATTAACTCATTTAATCAAATCGATCTGTTTGATAAATTTCATCATCCATCCGATTTAACAGGTATCAGAACGCCTATTTTGATCCAGAATTGGGAGACGAAACCACAAATTTGTGTATACGTGTAAGACGTATAATACACAATTTTGAATAATTAAGCTGTCATTTGTTACGCACGTATGTGTGTTTTTTTGTAACCATAGGCATCAAAATTTATCGAACCGGGTAGAATCGGTTCAATTTTTTGGTGCTTCCACTCCTGTTTTGTGACATTTTCCCATGGTATCTAGAAGGGGAATTTGACAAAAGCAAAATTATGCTAAATTTTGAGGAAAGTGAATTTATTTTTTACGTGTCGTTTTATTGAACACGAAATGTGAATGAAACAATTGTTTTTTTTATAAAATATAAAATTTGTTAATTTACAAAATATAAAATTATTAACCTAAAATAAAAACATTGCGTCCGAAAAAATTTGTTTGTTACTAACACAAAAACACATATATTCTATACTATTGCGTTCCGGTAATTCTTCTCTCCTGTCATTATTTTTGGACCAAAAGAGGCGTACAGGAAACCAAAGTCACCACTGGCTGCTGCTTCCGGAACACAGGAATTGGTTAAATTCACATCTAAGATTAAAAAAGCCTCATCACAACTACGCATCTACAACTACACCATATGGCAAAGTTTACTTTAACTGAAATTATACTTATCTTTTTATTAAGTAAAACGGTATTTGGTACAACTATGTTTTTGTTTACAAATAATTTTGACATATTTTTAAAGTTTCTTATTTTATATATCTTTTTAGATTTTTTTGAAGGTTTTTATTGAATGTCTTTTAAATCTTTAAAAACAAAATGTTCTAACAATTGATACATTTGATAGCAACATTTTGATAGTTTATATTTACATACTGAGTGAGATTTACAACTATAACCGAAACATTTATTAATGCTGTGTGCCTCAGATCGATTTTTTCAGGTAAAATATGAACTAAACTTTTTGAGGTGACCTTACGCTATTCGTCGCCAGGTTACAAACGAAAAGTCTCCTTGCGAGGTAACTTTTCAATTTAGTTGTCAAATGTCATTAGTATTTGGTATGTAATGCAAATGTGCGTTATTGTGTACAAATTTTTACATGACTTTTTTTATTTTTAAACATTTCGTAGTTTATAATAACTTATAATAATAATTATTATAATATATTAATTAATTATTTCCGTTATCCACGAAACGTCCATAATTTACTATTTCGAATAGTCAGGAACATGCTTGTTTGTTGATGTTAGTGCCACCTATGAATGTTTATTCTAAATAAAATTTAAAAATTTCTCAAATGTCTTCTCTTGTAGAGATAAAAGGTCTGCGGGGAGGGGAGGGGGAATTGCGATGTTCATCAGGGACGACATTCATTATAATATCCTAAATATTGACGATGGGACCTTGCCTTCCAAGTTCATTTGAATCAACTCTCGGGGTTTAATCCAATTAATGTGTGTCGGATCTATAGACCACCAGGCTAATAACTAATACTATACATATTTTTTAGAAATCTTGAAATAAGTACTATGTACAACGAGTTTTTAACTCAACAATTGAATCTGATATCAGTGATCATAGTTTTATTTTCTCCAAATTCGTGTTTAAAACAAAATACATAAATAAAAAATTAGAAAAGGAAACGGTAAATTATGACTGATGAATTTTTATTTTCAACCTCATTTGACATTCATAACAATGGTTCAACCCTAAAATTAATCTGTGAAAAATATAATGAACTGTTTGGTAAATATTCGAAGTCTAAACATGTGCACTTGAAAATCAAAAATGGTAGTAATTTTCCCTGGATGAATCTAGATCCTTGGAATCTAATAAAAGAAAAAAATCGCACCTCAAAAGATTTAAACAAAGTACGAACAACTCTGCATTAAAAGACAGACTAGTTGTACTGAATAAAAAGATCAAATATAAAAAATACTACACAAAAAAGCATTATTTCAAAAATTTGTTTAAAGATCTAAATCAAAAGAAATTCCATACTTCAATTCATAAAGCTCAATTCTTAAATGAATATCCACTCCATTGTAACGGGTGATTTTTTTGTGGTTAGGATTTTCATGCATTAGTATTTGACAGATCACGCGGGATTTCAGACAAGGTGTCAAAGAGAAAGATGCTCAGTATGCTTTGACATTTCATAATGAATAGACTTACTAACGAGCAACGCTTGCAAATAATTGAATTATATTACAAAAATCAGTGTTCGGTTCGAAAAGTGTTTCGCGATTTACGTCCGATTTATGGTCTACATAATCGACCAAGTGAGCAAACAATTAATGCGATTGTGACCAAGTTTCGCACTCAGTTTACTTTATTGGACATTAAACCAACCACACGAATGCGTACAGTGCGTACAGAAGAGAATATTGCGTCTGTTTCTGAGAGTGTTGCTGAAGACCGTGAAATGTCGATTCGTCGCCGTTCGCAGCAATTGGGTTTGTGTTATTCGACGACATGGAAGATTTTACGCAAAGATCTTGGTGTAAAACCGTATAAAATACAGCTCCTGCAAGAACTGAAGCCGAACGATCTGCCACAACGTCGAATTTTCAGTGAATGGGCCCTAGAAAAGTTGGCAGAAAATCCGCTTTTTTATCGACAAATTTTGTTCAGCGATGAGGCTCATTTCTGGTTGAATGGCTACGTAAATAAGCAAAATTGCCGCATTTGGAGTGAAGAGCAACCAGAAGCCGTTCAAGAACTGCCCATGCATCCCGAAAAATGCACTGTTTGGTGTGGTTTGTACGCTGGTGGAATCATTGGACCGTATTTTTTCAAAGATGCTGTTGGACGCAACGTTACGGTGAATGGCGATCGCTATCGTTCGATGCTAACAAACTTTTTGTTGCCAAAAATGGAAGAACTGAACTTAGTTGACATGTGGTTTCAACAAGATGGCGCTACATGCCACACAGCTCGCGATTCTATGGCCATTTTGAGGGAAAACTTCGGAGAACAATTCATCTCAAGAAATGGCCCGGTAAGTTGGCCACCAAGATCATGCGATTTGACGCCTTTAGACTATTTTTTGTGGGGCTACGTCAAGTCTAAAGTCTACAGAAATAAGCCAGCAACTATTCCAGTTTTGGAAGACAACATTTCCGAAGAAATTCGGGCTATTCCGGCCGAAATGCTCGAAAAAGTTGCCCAAAATTGGACTTTCCGAATGGACCACCTAAGACGCAGCCGCGGTCAACATTTAAATGAAATTATGTTCAAAAAGTAAATGGCATGGACCAATCTAACGTTTCAAATAAAGAACCGATGAGATTTTGCAAATTTTATGCGTTTTTTTTTAAAAAAAAGTTCTCAAGCTCTTAAAAAATCACCGTTTACAAAACGACGTCGAATACAAAGATCTTAATAGTAATATATAATATATTCAATAGCTACAGCTCTTCTACAATTATGTAACTGTAACACTGAATTATATAATTTGCACAATAGTAACTCCAATTCATTTTTTTGTGCCCAATTTCGATAACTGAAACATAAAATATAATTAATAGTTTAGGTACTAATAAGGGTGGTGGGTATGATAATATTCATAATATTGTTGTAAAATGTAATTCAGCATTATTTTTTCAAATATTGACAGATTTATCCAATGAATTGTTTGAAACCGGCATCTGTCCTGATTGTTTGAAGATTGCAAAAGTGACACCAATATTTAAATCGGCAAAGAAACTGCAAAGAAAGTTGTTTGTAACTACCGACCAATTATTGTTTTGTCTGTGTTCGACAAAATACTTGAAAAATTAATTGCAACTCGTATGACTGAATGTCTAAATGCTTTAATTTTTTTTTACTGTCATCTATATAGTGTTAGACTGGGATTTGGCACAGATATCTCTTTAATTGAGATTACTGTTTTGATTTAGCGAGCTTTCAATAATCAAGAGTATATATGTGGCCTATTTTTAGATCTGCAAAAAGCGTTTGACTGTATTGATCGTTGCCTACTTGTAAGTAAGTTGTATTCGTATGGGTTTCGGGGCTTGGCTTATAATCTTTTGATGAGTTACCTTCAAAATCGTAAGCAATTTGTGGCTTTAGATGATGTAATTAGTAGCACTATAACTATTAACTGCGGCCTTCCTCAGGGTAGTGTACTTGACCCTATTTAATTTCTGATTTTCATAAATGATATATCCCACCTACCAATATTCTATAATTTTAAAAATTGCTCCCAAGCCATGACTAACATGGAAAATGATGTAACTGTACTTATAGAATAATTCAATTTAAATAAAATATCTGTAAACTTGAACAAAACCAAATTTATTATCCTTCAATTTGCCCATTCCTGCATCATTGTGATTTCCGACACCTGCAAGTTTCAAATAGTATTATCGAGGGAGTTGATAAACTCAAATATCTTAGAGTTTTACTTGATAAGCATATCGCTTGGAATGAGCATACTCATAAGTTGAGTTTAAAAATCAGTCCGTTCATTTATTTGATTAGAAAGCTTGCTTTCTTTATTCCACAACATATTCTAAAAATAATTTATTCTTCATTTATTCAAACAAGATTCCATTTTGCGATTTCATGTTTTGGCAATACTGGGAAATCAAAGATAAAAAGGTTGCAAATTTTACAAAACAAGAGCTGCAAAGTCATCTATAGGCTTCCACACTTGTTTCCCTCCGTCGAGTTGTATAAGAATGTAACTGAAGGTATCCTGCCAATAAACGCATTATTCCAATTTCAAGTATCACTATATATGTATAAATGTTTGCGGATATCGTTAACGCTATCAAACATTGAGTTTCAGCTTGTAAATCATAGCCGTACAACCCGTCGTTCTAATCTTTTCATTTGCTACAAAATAAAAACTGAATTTGGTAGAAAATCCATATTATACATTGGTTCGTACGTATATACCCATTTACCGAATATTATTACAAGATCTGTGAATCTTTACCATTTCAAGAAAAGTTTAAAGTCATATTTGGCAGAACTGCGGTAGAAGATTATCAGTAATGTAATGTATTTATTATCTGTATCTTTTAAATCTGTTTATTCACCTCTATTTTATTTATTTTTTTCATTATATTTTTAACTTATAAGTTTATTACTGATTGTTAATATATTATGTTATATTATACTTTGTACATTATTTTTGTTCTAGTTTTCGTTTTAGTAGAGAGCTGATTAGCTTTTAAAGGACAATAAATCCATTAGCTATCCGTTCTCTTCAAAACTATTAACTTTTAGTTTTATTGTTTAAAACTATTAATAAATAAATAAATAAACAAATAAATATAATAAATAAAAAATGAGGTAACTAATTCGCATTGGGGCATCTTGGAACTATATTTATGTTAAAGCGTCATCATTTCCCACTAACATCAGTATGTGTCATTTCGTTGAAGTGTAAACCACTAAACCACATATTTTTGTGCTCTAATGTCAACCTTTATGCCAACAAAACACAATTTGCGGGAAGCGCTGCTTTTTGTTTTAATTTAAAGAAAATTGCAGCTAATGGTTTTTTTTTTTTTTTTTTTAATAAAATTATATATATTTATTTATATTACGGCTGAGTCTTATACCCATTTAATAATTTACATTGCATAATAAAGGGTTTTGATTAGCCGGCGTAATCAAGTGAGTATCCCCAGTTTCGTGTAACTCCTCCTTAGAATTTTCACCACAGTAACTCTACTGACATCCGTGATAAGTCCAGTGGTTTGTTTCTTTGCACCCCAGAGTTGGCTCCCATATGTCCATACAGGTATCAGGATTTGTTTGTATAGCAGCAGTTTTTTATGGATCGCTAGTTTAGATTGACTCCCTAAGAGCCAATGCATTTTTCTAAATTTTATGTTTAGTTCTTCTCTCTTCTTTTTTATGTGTTCCTTCCATCTAAGTTTAGCATCTAACGTGGTATATGATTAACTTTTAGATTTGTAAAGTTGACTTGGATTGATTTCTCTTTATTTAATTTGATTCGCTATTTCTTTGTCCAATTACATATTTTGTTAGTAGCTTTCTGTAATTTACTAGTGGAGCCATGGATGTTCTTTGCTGTTGCAAGAATTGCGGTGTCATCGGCAAAAGTCGCCATTGTTGCTTCTGTAGTTGGTATATTTCTAGTATGTCGGAGATAGAGGATTGGCTCAAGAACACTGCCTTGTAGTACTCCAGCTGTTATTATTTTTAGCTGGGAGTATTCATTCTCATATTTTACTCGGAAGTGCCTCTCTGATATGTATGATTTTAAAATTTGAAAAAATTGCTCCGGATCTCGATGAAGTTTGAATTCTAACCCCTGGTGCCTTACTTTGTCGAATGCTTGCGCTACGTCAAGGAATGTAGTTGAGCATATTTGTTTGCTTTCTAGTGATTTCTCGATTGCATCAGTAATTCGATGTACTTTTTCTATCGTAGAATCTTTTTCCCTAAATCCAAACTGATGTGAGGGGATAAGATTACTTTCTTCGATAATTGGTTTTAGTCTTTTAAGAAAAACCTTTTCAAATAGTTTCGATAATGTTGGTAGCAGCGAAATTGGCCTATGTGAAGCTTTATCATTCGGAGGTTTGTTCGGTTTAAGTATCATAATTACTTCTGCAACTTTCCATTGTCTTGATACATATCTTAGTCGAAATGGTGCATTAATTGTATGCAGTAGTTTCCTCAACGCTTTCTCCGGTAACACTTTTATTATCTGACCCGTTATAAGATCATATCCTGGAGCCCTATACGCATTCGGATTATTCTTGGTTTCCCATTTTAGTTCTTTCAATGTTACAGGTATAATTTTTAGTTCATCCTGTTTATTTATCGAGGTGATATTTTCCTCTTCCGTTTGTTTGGGGTAAGGTTGGAATGTTTCTTCAAGGTGATTTGCGAACAAATCTGCTTTCTGTTTAGCATTTCGGGCCCAATTTTCTTTATTTTTAATTGGAGGAACCTGAACTTTGGGTCTTTTAAGATTCTTAGTTGTTTTCCATAATGAATAATCAGTATCTTTTTGCCCAGTTAGAGTGCAGAGGTATTTATTAACTGACAGATTTTTAATGTCTTTTATGAGGTATTTTAATTGGTTACACAAAAGTTTAAATACCCTCTTATTTTCGGGGTTTCGATGTTTTTGCCAATCCTTCCGTGCTTTTCTTTTATTTTTAAGAAGTTCTCTCACTTCCTCTGGATAGCTAGTATTGCGCTTCATTTCCTTACTATTATTAGGAGTACTTTCCCACGCAGCACTTTGGATATTATGGATGAGTTTATCTAGTTCGTCTTCTATTTGGGCTGGTCCCTGTATTGAGATCTGCAGACTAATTTTTTCTGCTAACTGTGTTTGGAAGAGATCCCAATTGCTTTTGAAGCTCGTTAATTTCGGATTGCTCTCTTTCATAATAATTGTTTGGCTTAGTATCACAAAAACTAGTGAATGATCTGATGATAGACTTTCATTGTTCTCTATATGGATATAATTATCTGAAATCCCTCGTGTAATAAAGAAGTCTATAAGATCTGGAGTCTTACTGATATTCGTAGGCCAATAGGTTGGTGTACCGCCTGAGTGAAACTCGCATTTTAGTTGTTTGCCTGCTGCGAACAGTTCTTTTCCTTTAGCAGTCGTTAACCGTGATCCCCAATGGGTATTTTTTGCATTATAGTCCCATCCAGTTAAAAAGACACTTCCTAGTGTTTTGAGAAGATTAGTAAAATCTACTTGTTTGAGATTGTATCTTGGAGGGCAGTATATTGCTGAGGTTCTACAAGTTTTACTATTGTTTAATTGTATTTTGGTTGTTGTGACTTGCATGAAAAGCTTCTCGACTTTAAGTTCTTCGTTATGTTTTATATAATCTTTTATGATGATAGCTGATCCACCTCTAGCTTTGTTCTCTGGATGTAATGCATGGTAGCAATTATATCCTTTTATTTTACAGAATGAAGTTTTGGTGAAATGGGTTTCTGATATAAGACATATATCTATATTATGCATGTTTAAAAATATATCTAGTTCTTGAATTTGGTGCAAGAGCCCATTTGCATTCCAGGTTACAATTCGTAATGTTTTATTCATTTCTTTGGTTTATAATTCGATTTTATATAATTTATATTTTGATACACTCGATCAAGGTTTTCTTCTACTCTTTTATTGAAACTATAGTTTGTTTCTTCTAGTGTGTTCTGTAGACTCATTTCCTGTGTAATAAGTCTTTTGTTGATGTTCTCTAGATTTCTCAGTATGTCATGTAAAACGAGATCCACTTTTAACTGTTTCTGCTCTGATTGCCGAACTATTTGTGCATAAGTAACGTTTTCATTTACTCGCTCTCTTTGAATGTCAAAATTAGCAGTTGACGATTTAAGCCCCGTGGTTTTTTTTTATAGATTGTACATTTCTTGGTGTATCTGGTTTGCGTGATTTATATCTCATTTTTTGTAGTTCTACTGCTACTTCAAATCCTCTGTATTTGGCTGGATGCTGGTTGATACACTTCGGTGTTGTAATTCGGAGAACTGTGCAGTCGTTTCCTGCGTGTTTTCCTGCACATTCAAGATGTGTTCACAATGGCAGTACTTTTGTGTATGATTATAATCTTGGCAGTTTTTACATTGAGGTATTAGCCGAGTAACCTTTCTCGGTGTTTCTATTTTAACTCTGAGGTTGAGGATAGACTTAATATTATAAATATTTTCGATTTTTTCTTGGTTGTCAAAGTTTAGCATGAATAGTGGGAGACCTCTTCTCATGATTTCAACATTTCCCTCTCTGATTTCTCGTCTCTCTTTTCTGATGATGTTGACTGCATCGATTATTTTCTGGCCTTTGTTTTTGCAAGTCCTCAAAAATTTCATCTTTTGAACAAGTTGGATGGAGACTTCTTGCCATTACTTTAATTGGGCTATCATTTTTATCCTCGTAGGTATACCACTGGTGACCATCAGAATTTAATTTGTTTGCTGGGACCTTTATAATCTTTTGGATCTAGTGAGTTTATTTTCCAAATATTACTACTGAGCGATATTATCTTGTAGTCATTTCGTACTACTTCTTTCATCAGTTTCTGAATACTACCGTGATTTGTAATTCCTAGAATATTACTTTTTACGCTATTTGCCGTACAAAAATGTGTTTATTAAGTCCTAGAATATTGATCGGGGGTGGAGGCTGTTTCTTCTTTTCTGGCTCGTGCACTTTTAATGCATTAGTTGCATTGACAGTTTCAGTGTGAGTTTGAATTGGCTCAACTTCTGGCGATGATTCAGCTTTAGTCTTGCTTAGGTTGGTTTCTTTTCTTGGTTTCTTGTTTGCTCTCTTGAATTTCTGTACTATTCAATTGGTTTCCTTTTCAAGCTCATCTTCATCAGTGTGATGTTCGACTTGATCTGTGAGTACTTGAAATTGGTTGTTCATTAATGCTAAATTTCCTGCGTTGTTATTTTTATTTACTGTATCCTTTAGCATAAGATTTTCTTTTTTTAGCACGGCAACTTCATTGTTCAGCTGCGCAATTAATTTCTCCATTTTTTCAAACTTATTTATTAACTCCGCGTTGTTTATTATAACTGTTAGTGGCATGGCTTCAGAAGTTGGTTTGATAGCTATTGGCTTATGCTTCATAGAAGAGGTATTTGCCTTCACATTGCTAAGTTCATCCAGTGTGGTGATCTCTGGCGGGGGAGTGTTTGGTGGTGTTCTAGGAAGTGCCGTACTTCTTTTACCAAAGGGCCATTCATTTATCGCTTGTTCTGTGCTTCCAGTACTACTAGGAATAGGATCAGCCTGATTGAAGAAAGAATCTAAGTTCTGACCCACCCGGAGTATGTTATTGTTTATACGCGACATCTCATCTTTTTGTTGACTATCTGCTATACTGTGTCTCTACTACGGCTGTGGGCCAATTCTAAGGTAAATCTAGGGTAAATGCCGTTTCTAGCAGTGTATGCGGTAAATTGAAATAATGTACTAAAAAGTAGGGTAAAGCGGAGACACAAAAGGTAAATAGTAGTGGTTTTTGTTTTTGCTAAACAAATCATGAAAATATGGCGGCCATGTTTCTAAACATAATTTTTTTATATTCACTAGCATTTCCCACGAAATAAAAATGCGCTTGTATATTTATGAACACAGTTTTATTTTTTAAAAATTTTATTTATTTTTTCAATGAGTTTGTTGTATAAATTACGCAACTAATATGAGCAAATATTAAATTTAAATTTATTCGTATAAACAATACGAATAAATGGAACAACAACAATAAAATTTGACATTAGTTCGTGTACCTACATACCAATTTTTGTATATTCCTACAAACCATCTATCCCTTTAAGCCGCATTTACCTAATTTTATTTACTAGAGAATTGGCACGATTTGAAAAGTAATTTGTACTAAAATTTCAATTTTCTGTACTAATCGATTTACCTGAGAATTGGCGCACAGCCCAGGGATTGGATACAACAACCGTTCAATCTACAGTACATTGCCCAGGATGCGCCACATCGAGGCTGTCAACTAGCACCCCTAGCTAATGGATATCGATTGATTTGTGAAGCATATTATGAGGAACATGCCATATCAATAAAAACTGTGAGCACTGGTTCCGCCGTTTTAAAACTGGTGAATTTTGGCAAAAGTGATAAAGACAATGGGTATGATGCAAAAACAAGGAAATTTTTCCATATGAAATCGAACGCCGTTTTTTCACGCGAGAACAACTGCTCCAAAGACATAATCGGAAGGTTTTTTCGCATCGAATCGTAACGCGGGGACTAAAAGTGAATCCATTACGACAACCCAAAGCACAGAAAATCGTGGAGTAGGCCCGGTCAATCATCAACTTCAACCGTCAAACCACATATTCATGGTAAAAAACTAATGATGTGCACCTGGTGGGATCAGCTTAAAGTGATATACTTTGAGCTACTCCAGCCTAACGAAACATCACTAGAGAATGTTATCAACAACAATTGATGTAATTAAGCTAAGCATGAAGCTCAAACGCCCACAGTAGACATGACAAAGTGATCTTTTAGCACGACAACGCTCGGAGTCGTCAAGGAAAATTTGGAAGCGCTTCCGACGACTACTTGTTCCAGTCGATGACTCACGTCCTGGCCGAGCACGTCCAGGACAATTCTTGGATTGCCTCGAAACACGAGGAATTTATTCCACGCGAAATCCATACGCTTCCTGTGGCACTATTCTGGTTTTCCCTGGGAATAGGGAATTGCGAAAAATATTTTCATAGTGTTTTTGTCTAAATTGCGTTTTACTGGCCTACTGAGAAAGTAAGTTTGGTGCAAAAAATTTCAAAACAAAGTGTATTGGGAAACTTTTGTTCCACAAAATTTTTATAGGGAAAAATATTTTCCCATTCAACTTTATTTCGAAAATATTTACACCAAACTTATTTCCTCAGTAGGCCAGAAAAATACAATTTAGACAAAAATACTATGAAAATATTTTTCCCAATTCCCTATTCCCAGGGAAAACCAGAATAGTGCCACTGAAATAAAAAATGAGAAAAAGGCGTAGCTAACCATGAACAATACTTTGAATTAAATCAGCGTTCAAAAATACTCTTCACTTTGTTTCTATTCCATTTATATGCGGTCTTACTTTAAAAAGTTTACAACAACAATCCCATATATGTTATTTCAAATTGGAATTGTTTTAAACCAACTTTTTTGCTGGTATAGTATAATTCTATTCTACCTGTAGTTTTAAGCTTCACCACCAGTGCTCTAATCTCTAAAAACCAAAATAAGTTGTAATGTGTAAAAGTGATAACCTTTACACACGAAAAAATTATCACAGAAGTCTAGATTTGTATTGGATATCGTGATGTTTTTGTAAATTCGCATTCACTAATTTTTTTTTCAAGAAAAAATGTAAAATGGCAAGATAAATTTATGTCAAAAAGTATCACCAACAATTTATCGTTGAATAACTTTACTTGAATGTGTAAAAGGCTTTCGTTTGGATATTATTAATAATTCATTGCAAGTTTTAATATTTTAGTTTATAGTTTTATTTTACAATTAAATAAGCTCTAACAATTTAATTAACTGCGATACAATAAAAAGTTATAAAATTAATTCAATTTTGAATGTAAACTTGTGAACTTAAATGGACTGTTATCGTTGGAATGAAAATATTCTTTCAGTAAAGTTAAACATTCGAATATTTTACTCGATCGTCTTCACTTTTACCTATACTTTTGCTAAATTTATCTTCCGTATTTCCACAAAAACAACAAAACAATTAAATTTATTATTTATAATTTATGTATAAAGTAGGGAATAAATAACGTGCATTTTTATATTCGAAGAAGAAGACTTAAGGGGTAGAATATCTTAGAACAAGAGGGTCTGTAAAATACTGCAAATCAATTCTCTAATATAAACGTCAATTGATTCAATTGTCTGATTTGACACCTAATGGATCAGTTCTCCACATGAAAAGCAAGGCTTTCAAGTTGGTGTTTACTCGTAATATTTTACTTGCTCATTACACTTGTACAATTAAGAAAACTCACGAGTACAATAAATATGTCGCCCTATAGAAAATCTAAGCTAGTGAACCAATTTCAGTTTGTTGTTGTTTAATATTTTATTTCGAGGTACTTTTAGGTCTCAACAATCATTAAGATCTTACAATGCTTTAATCCTATTATTAATCTTGTGTTTGAGAAATTGAAATATTAGGAGAAAATTAGAACATTAATGAACGAGTACAAAATTTAATAATGTTATGCATTAAAACTAACTTGTAAGTAGCACAAACAATTCGTTTCTTAAAACACATAGTTTTTTGTAGTTTACTCGAAATTCTAAAATTCTAGTACGGCAATCCGGGGATTACAGAAAATATTCCAGATTCCAAGATCCGACTATTATACATAGATATCGTGAACACGCACGAGCTGAAAGTGCTAAATAGGGCATTTCGTCTCCAACAATGAAATACACTGAAATTAAGATCAGCTTAACATACATAGATTTGATTGGATTTCAAAAAAATATCGTAAATAATAATTACAGAATAATGTGATTTTGTACTTAGAATAAAGAATAACCTTTAAACGATTTAGAATATACAATATTAATCAAAATTGAACGGATGAATTGTAAATATGGTTTATATTGTACACGTCTTTACCATACGAAATATTTCCTTACCTATTTGACTGTTGTAATGTTCTTTTCAAACATTTAATTTGTTTCATATCTTTATACTGTATCTTGATTTGAATACCAAATAACTCCCGATTTCGACTATTTTTCAATAAGATTTTTTGGACTAAGTGTGATTCTAGATGGTTTTGATGTATTTGCAAGAATTTACGTTTCTAGAGATTGTATTTTTTGAGTAATTAAGGATATAAAATAATTAAAATTTCGTTTTGACGTTTACTATTAAGAATAACTTATATCCATAAAAATAATGTTGAAATTTAAATGGGAACGAAGTTTAAATATGAATCTACGTAAATCATGAGAGTGTGTTAAGTTTTGACATTTATTTATCGTACCCATTTTAAATTTTAGCTTGGAGTGCAATTAGAGAATGCGAATATTGTAAAAAAGCAAGATAAATTATCGTTTACACGTTTACAAATTATCTTACTGCTTAGAGAATTATGGCACAGGACAGTTTTATTGAATACTTTTATTTTTAAATGTTGGCAATAAAACTATAAAAGTGATTTTTGTTATTTTGACATTGCATTTTTCTAAACAAGACGAGAAATAAGTTACGATTTGTAATAATATTCAATAATGTTCTAGTACATTACTATTTAATTGAATATATTTAGTTGCATTTTTACGTTGTTCTCAAATTCAAAATGTAATTGTTACCAACTAATAAAAATAAATTAAAAAATATCTTTGGTTGTTGCTTTGAGTACATTATTAATTCTATTCCAGAATGGATTTAGCTTGTACCAAAGTAAGACCACTATATTCTCTCAATTGATGATTTTTTAATTTTTCCCCACTTTTTTGATCGTGAATAGTAAAATAAAAGATTAAGAAATATATTTAGTTTCAACTAATAGTAAGCGAATAATGAAAAAACAAAGAGATCGATGTTTTGAATAGATCAGAAATTATATTTTTCTACTGTCTGCTCCTTGCTAAACGAATAATTGGTGAATATTTTATAAATTTGTATTTTAGAGAAAAAGTTTTCCATGTGGCAATTGATTTTACTATCCAATTTTTTTATTTGCGAGAACTAAAACAAAATTTTATTCTCTTCGTTTGTTTTACTTTTCATATTTGTTTGAATGGATAATAGAATATCCCACGACAGTGAGAATACATTTTTTTGTTTTCTATTCAATGCAAGATGAATATAATCAGTAAAATTTTGCTTACTATATTCACTATTCGAGACGATCAGAAGTAAAAATTATTTGTTCGATCAGTAAAGAAAGAATAATATATTTTGTAGAGCGAATTTTAGAATTAAATACATTGTACCAATTTCTCTGAATAAAGATTCAAAGTTGTAAAAAAAAGCCGCAAAACTTATATGTACCCCCAATAGATCGGCAAGTACTGTAATTATTCGAGTGTAATTCCAGTAAATAGGTTTATGTAGTTGGTATATATTACATATTGATTTCGATCGCTTTCATTGTTATTTAATTTCAACGTGTATTTTCTGTATTTGCCGGATTTAGGTTTATATGTACAGGTACACAATTCACGGTTTTAGGTTTATACATAGGTGCGTGCAGTTGAAATCGATTTGAGATGGTGAGTAATGTTTAGAGGATGATTATAAAATTTCGCTTGAAATATCATCATAACTAATTGCGAACAACGCAAATGCTTTAATTTAGAAACACTCGGCTTAAAGCTCAAAATGTTAAATGTTACAAGATAAATTTATAAAACGAACAGAAACAATAGAATCCATTTATTTATTTATTAATTTATAGTGAATACAACCGGCACAACATAACAATTGGTAAAAAATTACGGCACAAAGGCTCGACTACAAAAGACGTATTGCCCTCGGAATTGGGTCAGAAAGAAAGTAGTTCGTTAGCGCTCGGTCGATGAACAAAGCTCCATCACGTTGACGCATCCGACGTTCAGGAGCGTACAAATTGATACGTGCTAATAACTCGATACAATCGACAAAGGAATTAATGATATCACGAACAAACAGGGCGGAAGCTACATCACGGCGATTATCTAGACGTTTCAGTTTCAAAAGATTGCATCGACTCTGATAAGGCTGAAGAACATAATCCACAGCACAAAATAAACTGTTTCTGGATACTCTCAATCCTCTCAGAATGACAGTGGTAGGAGGGTGACCAAATATTAGATGCATATTCCAAAATATATCGACCAAGGCAGACATATAATGATGTCAAAGTTAACGGGTCACTAAAGTCCTTGCAGTTTCGTTCAATGAAACCAAGCATAATGTACGACTTTGAAATAATGTCGTTAACATGTCTGGTAAATGTAGCATCAGATTCAACGATCAGTTGAGGCAGTTGACAAACTTAAAATATTTAACAACGTCGTTAATAAATAATGAAAATAACAGTGGGTCAATATGACTAACCTGAGGCACGCCGTATGGCACCCGAAATAATGGGGAGAAAGAATTCAGAATCCTAACGGGTTGCCAGCAATCTGAGAGATAAGAACGCAACCAGTCGATGGGAATGAAATGAAAATCGAGACTCTCAAACTTGCTAATAAGAATAGAGTGATCAATCACACCGAAAGCCTTTGCGAAGTCGGTATAGATAACGTCTAGCTGCTGCTTGGAATTTAGACTGTCAAATAAATGACCACAAAAAGAGGACAAGTTAAACACGGTAGACTTACCGGGATAAAAGCCATGCTGACAAGGAGAAATAAGTCTCTTGGCATAGAAGTGCAATAATCTGTGACTCAAACAGTTTGGGGAAGACAGAGAGGATGGCGATTCCACGATAATTACTAACCTCGTTTCTATTACCCGCCTTGAGAATTGGATGAAAACATAATATTTTCCAGGGATCCGGAAAAAAACCACGACGTATTCTTTCGTTAAACAAGAAGGTAACTGCAGGGGCCAGACTTACAGCGCAACGTTTGAATAGGATCGGTGGAAGACCGTCGTGACCCGCTCTCTTACTAACGTCGAAAAGGAGCATTTAATCCAGAACCTCCTGTTCAATAAATTTGAAATGATCAAATACAATGGAGGTGGAAGTAGTAGGAGACCCGGTGTATGTCGACCGAAGCGGCTTGAACACCGATGCAAAGAATTTGGCAAACAAATTGGAAGTCTGGTAAGACATATTCGACTCAAAGCTACCTTTTTCTTACTGTTAATGAAGTTCCAAAAATTTTTTAGATTAGATGTCAAAACTTCCTCGATTTGCACTACGTGCTTATTGTAAAGGAACAAATTGAGGGTCTTAAATTCCTTGCGGGCTTTGACAAAATCGGGATAGTAATCTACGCCGTAAAGCCTGTACAGGGAATGAAACTTGTTGCGTCGTTTCTCAAGCACCATCAACCCGGTATTATAACATGGCTCACGAAAGCCGTATTTATTATTGATAACTCTTCGGATGATATATTGATCGTAAGCCAGGTCACGCTGATTATTATAACATCAAAATCATTGTCAAGTATGCGTAAGCGGAAATCCCTGGTTTTACCTCGGATGCTGGAGGCATTGTGATAGTAGATCGAAGTGAAGGTGTTGATGGTATTAGATGAAGCGGCGGTCGTTGATAACTGATTGGTTGATGCAGAAGTTCCCTAGGGGAAAAATTGAAATTTTTTATACTAAAAATAAACTTACGATTTCATAGAAATTTAATGATGATTTTTGTATAATTTTAGTAGGTTATGGCAATATAATTTTAGTATAATTTTTAAAATTAAACAAAAATTATACTTTCGAACATTATCTTACCAAAAATATAATTTTTATATTTTTTGTGTTATAAAAATTATATGTGCTAATATAAGTGCATTTAATTAAGGTATTAATTATGATAAAAAACAACCAAATTAAGAATTATTTAAGTATAATTTTAGTGGGTTATGGCAATATAATTTTAGTATGTATAATTTTTAAATTTAAACAAAAATTATAAATGGAATATTTTCATTAAGAAAATATTCCATTTAATGTGACTGCCGGATGTACGCGTATTGTAATTTTAAATCATTTCCATGTAGTTGTTTGTATCCGCGGACAGGCCACATCATCAATTCCCCCCCCCCCTGCATTGATTATTTAACGCCGTTGTTAATTCTAGTATTTTCAGTCAATCAGTGTAGTGAATACTTGATTCGATAACATCGCTGCCGATAATAATTTCTTAATTTTGGATTCCGACTGGACTCCGGCGACTTTTAGGATAATAACACTTAGCGGTGTACACCTTAACCACTGCACCACCAAAGCAATAACTATGTAGAGCTTAATTCCTAACATTATAAATCAATATATTTAAATACACAATTAAACTTAAAATATACTTAATTTGGATTATTTCATTTTCTGCAAACTACACCAGTGGCACTATTCTGATATTTTCCCGGGAATGAGGAACTTGAGAAATAATTTATATGTAATTTCTGTTCAAATATTTTTCCCGGCATACTGAGGTAAAAAGCTAGTGTTAAATTTTTTGATGACAAAATCAAATTTTCCCTGCCAATTTAGATATGGAAAATTGTTTCCCAATCTATTTACAACAAACTTTTCTCCTCAGTAGACCGGAAAATAAATATTTGAGCAGAAATCACTTAAGAACTCTTTCCCCACTTCCCTATTCTAGGGGAATTACCAGAATAGTGCCACAGCACACCAACATACAAAAGACCGCGAAATACGATTACAACTAAATGTATTTTTTCAGTACGGTAGTATTGACGCGCATCAGTGTTGCCAGGTCGTGGGAAATTTTCTCTTTTGCGGGAATTTCGTCTCTCGTGCGGGATGAAAAGTGATGATTAAAAAAAATTATTTTTCTAAAATGTGTAATACAATTTTCGATTCCAATAATTCACTTAAAATAATTTTTTAAATTTATGTTTAATTTTGACTAAATTTAAATTTTTCTCTATATACAAAAATAATATTTAAATTTGTATAAAATATTTCACCATAATTAAACTATTAAACTGCCGTATTAAGTATTTATCCTAAATATACTTAGTTTAGTTTAGAATTTGAATTTAAGAGTTAATTTTATGTTAAAATATTTTATGTATATTTATGTTTAATTTTGACTAAATTTAAGTATTTCTATATACAAAATTAATATTTAAGTTTGTATAAAATATTTAACCATAATTAATTATGTTTAATTTTGACTACAAAATTCATATTTAAATTTGTATAATTTTTGAGATGTATAATTTAAGCAGAATTTTGATCTTTAAATATATTAAATTTCAACCAATTTAAAATATATTTTCTATTTAAACTAATCATCTATACCAAAATAAATTGATTTTGGTATTCCTCAGTATATTTTATTGGTATAAATATTCGATTTTTTTCAATAGGGTTTCTTTGGCTGTTGAAACGTGGCCACGGTTCGGTTTTTTGATATGCGTGAATAATTTGTAAATGAGCGGATTATAGCAGCAGCAGGCCAAACATCAGAGTTGTTAAATAGATCAAAGTCAGACTCCTTCAAACCAATTTTAAAAGAAACGAACGTTAGTGAGCTGTCCAAAACTCGGTCTTTGGGCAATAATAGCCTACAATTTACGTCCCCTGGCCAATAATTTTGAAGTTTATCGCAGACATAGCTAACGATCTGATCGGTTGAGACGGATGGATCGTTACGACTGATATATAAATACGTTTTGATAGAGATGATGGGAGGCCCCGACCCTACAATAACTTGCGGTGGCGTCGATACATCATGGGTGGTCATATCGAGTGGTCAAATCTAGGACCACTTTAGTGGATGTTGTTGGGTTGGAATTATCATCAGCAACTTTATTTGTCAATGATGATTAATTTACGGTTTTCAGCCACCTCCAATTCAATTTTCCTTAAGTCCAAATTGTCAGCGGCTTTATCGACTATCATATCAATTTTCCTCAAAATCTTGGACATGTAATTGTTTGTGATCAAGGATATGCAGCAGTTGCCGAAAAAGCAAATGCTGGTGTATTTTTTAATTGAGTTGATTGCAGTACGGTCAAGCCTACTACAATCGTAAAAAAATTGACAATCACAAAGATTACATGAAACGATGTCCGTAAATGTAGCGGATTTTTTTTTTTTTTGCGCGAGTTGCAAGACATTCTAATTGAATGAAACTAAATAAACAGCTATGCACAATTTATCGCAGATTGTTTGAATTGTCTCAAATTAAGTAAAAATATCACAGTTTACAGTTATTATTGTTCGAACTAACGCAATTACGAACAAATTAAAATATGTTATTGTAAAGTAACGGTTCATTCAGAACAGGAGCTACGAGTATGCAAATTTATCACTGTTTCTATTTTGATATCACAGTTATTTACTTAGAAATATCACGGAAAAATCACGTATTATAGTTTATAATTTGAATACACCCCAATTGTAGAAGTCGTCTCACTTCAAATGACGTGACTACAGTCGTGTCACGTCGTGCCAAAATTGGTATTATTGAAGTCGTTTTAAACGACACGCATACTACAATAGAAATATCGGGCAGCACTAATAATTTCCTCAAATTTGACAAGCCATTCGACGTCAAAAAACAAAATACTTACGAATATTTTATTGTAAAAACCACGTAAATTGAAAATAGGTAACTAAAATCTAATTATTTAATTATTAAGTTAATTTCCAGAAACCATACAGTAATTTAGGCAAAATATCCATGATGTTTTCCATCGCAATTAAAAACTCCAAATGTTCAACAAACCCCTTCGATTATTGAATGATAAATTTATTTTATATATTTACTAAAACAATAAAATATTTGCAAAATGAATATAAATTGTATTACAAAAAAATCATAAATTTGTTTCATTAATGAACGTCGCATAAAATATTCTTGTCACTTGAAAAAATTAGGTGACTGTTGTCGTATCATGCGACTAGAGTCGTAGCAGACGACTTCGATAATAGCAAAAATGAAGTGACGTGACTATAGTCGTCTAAAATGACGTGAGACGACTTCTACAATTGGGGTGCTAGCACAATTATGTATGTTAATATGAAATTAACCTAACTGCCAAATTCACAATACGAAAACAAAATGTTTATTTTATTTTGGGTTTTTCCCCGTTTTTTATTTTATTTTTTTTTAATTTAAAACAAAACAAAACACGTCTGTTCATTTCAACGACCGTCGAAATATCGAAACCGATGAAAAAGGATTCAAATGTTGATCAAAGCATTTTTACTAAAATATTAATGATTAATAATAAATGATTTTGTTGTTGGTTTATGGAAGTTAGGACAAACTTATATTCCGCCAAGGCTATTAATAAATGTTTAAATGTTAATTATATTTGTATGTTTATGCTTTTATAATGAAGAGAGATCGTTTTATTTTATATGCAGGTAATAAAACAGGGTTTAGGAAAAAAACAGAATTTAGGAATCCAACCCATGAAAGAGATAATTATCCGCATATTCTAAGAATTAATTTATAAAAATTGTATTATAAATCTAATAGAGTAAATTTGCCATACCAAACCATATCTACAAAATTACGTTCGACGAATTTATTTGAAATTTAGCTAAAAATAAAAATATTTTTGCTATATTCCACTCATCCTACGTGGAAGGGTTAATAACAGCATGATACTCCTATTATATTTAATAAATAAATAACAAATTTTTAAAAGTCAAGATAAATTTTCTTGTGAAATTTTTTATTTTATTTTCATTTTTAACTTGATATACGTTTTCACTCCCTTTTGCTATACCCAACTGTCAGTTACATTGAACGCTTTTTATTAAAGTTTTTGAAAATGTTTTGTATTTAATTTTAAATGAATTATGGGATTTATCCAAGGTTACACAAAAAGTTTAATAGGTTCAGAGATTAAACTTTTAAATATTTTATTGTGTTGTATCAAATTACGTTCATATTACTAGTAAGTATGAAGGGGTTAATTTGATTTTTATTAGGAAAAAAATGTGTTTAATGGTAAAGTACCGACTAGTTTTTGCTTATACCACTATATTAAATAGATTCCGTTGTGTTGTTATTGTCGTCATACTGTGTGCTTCAAGATATCATACTTAAGACATTATAAAATAAAATATGTAGTAGTAAACTTTTTAAAAAAACATTTTCACGGGATATGGAAAATGTCAATAAAGATAATGGAAAAAAAAATTGAGACCAGATGATACAAAGACATAATAGACGACATAGACGACACCGTGTAACAAGAAAAAGTTAAATGCAGTTTTATTGTACGGGTTTATAGCAAGCATTACAGTATACATATTATCGTTTTTCAATGACATCCGTGAATACACGATATATGTTTGATAAGCGAATAGCAGAGCAATATTGGTAGGATGTTGTTATTATATTTAAAAAAAGTGATTTTGTTCACCTGTGACATAATTACTCGCAAACTTTTTTTAGTTATTAGTTTAAAATATTTTTTCAATTTTGTATTCAAAATTATAAAGTTATAGGTGGAGAAGCACAATAAATCAAGAGCAACTTATTACATATTATACCCAATTTTTTGATGTTATAAAGTTTGCTACTTCAGTGTCTTGAAAATATAAACTCAAGCTGTAATGATTTAACCAATTTTTATTTAAGATATTAAATCAAAATGTTCATCCTCTGTGATGAAATATCTCATTTTCCAAATTGTGTTTTGTTCTTCTTGGAAGGAAAGCTGTCTGAATTAATCAATTTAAATCTTTCATTTTTCATAAATATTTGAAATCCCTTTACTGTTACGTGCAATTTTTTTTTTTGCTTAAATCACAAAATTTGATATACATATTTCTGAATAATTTTTTTTTCAGGCCTTCGAAAAATCTTTCTGTTTTAAAAATGGATACAAATCGAACGATTGAGATGTCATTGATATGGTTATTTAAATAAAAATGATAAAGTTCAGAGAGGGATTTACTGTTATTATTACCACTAAAATATCGATGAGCTAAGGACTATTATTTTTTAAATTTGTGAATTTTTTTGTTGCTTGTTTTGGATGGAAATATGGATGTAAAAATAATAACAAAATATATTTTGCTGTAGCAGCATAAAAGTTGTTTTAAATAAAATCTACGTAAATTTATTTGAGTGGTAGTGGGTGTAGATACAATGTTCCGTTTTCCTTTGATTTGGTATTAAATAATTTCAAATTATTTCGGCAGGAAAATGAAAATGCAAGTCGCCAAATTTAAAAGTTTTTGTGAACGTACATGAAATGGTATTCTATTTATACTTCGCATTTTTATAAAATCACGCCCCAAAAGTATGTTCACCTGGAATCAATATTGTAGTACACAGATAAAAGGTCGGTAATAAAATTTTTTAATTCGGAAGGCATGAGGTTATATTTCGAAAAATAACAAACACTTAAAATGTAGAAATACCAATCATTTTTACCAAACAATGGTGGGATTTACTTTAAACTTGTAGTTATTTTATGAATATTATACTTTTATTACAATTTTATTATATCAAATTTATTTAGTTTATCTTACTAGAACAAAATATCTTACTAGAACAAAATATATACTCGTAAAACGTGAAAATTAACAATAACGCTATTCTTTAGGTTATATTTTCCGAAAAATACGAAAAATGTACAAAAACCAAAACAATTAATAGTAATCTAAACTACCCATGAGCCTCAACCCTCACTATTTGAAATATTAAGAGAAGAAGAATAAATGAGTTACTATATTTGTAACCATAAATTATACTCTGTATAGTCTGATGGTTCCCATGGCAGGTTTTAATAAAATTTTTGTCGATCATGGGTAGTGCTTTTGTTTTACAGACTACTTTATTAAAGATTATATATACATATGTGACCGTGTTCTTTATATTAAAGAGATAAATATTACGAACTATAACGTCTGCAACGGAATCTAGAACACAAAACTACAGGTATGTACAAAAATATTAGTGAAATAAATAAAAACAAATAAAGAAAATATATTTAAAGAATGATCACGTTAATTATCGACAACGTGCTATCTGCAGAACGTATGTCTGTGAAGCTGCCTAGCCCGAAATATATCCCAAAGAAATGCGATGGTAACACTCCAAAACGAATATCGCCACATTTTTCAGTGTCGTCCCCAAAAATTTACTTTATTACGCTAGTTTTGAATGTCATCCCGAAAATTTTTTGCTAACATGAAAAATTTATGTCAATACGAAATTTTTAAACTATCGCGAAATTTTTTTCTGTTATTCCGAAAAAAACTGCACAATAGCAAATTTCAGCAAACAAAAGTTGTTCGTACCATCCGAAACCCAAAAATTATTGAAGCGCAGAAATTTACCACACGACAAATTAATTTAATAACAAATAATTTACTGGCAAGGTTAATCCAATAAAGCAAAATCAAGCATTCTTGCTATTAGAAAATGAAACAATTATTGTAAAAATAAAATATTAGTAATAATAGTCAAACGATTGAAAATTCCAAAGCTCAATTTTTAATACAGTCATATAAAGTCATAGTAGATATCAATCGAGTCTATAAGTCAAATTTGAAATATAGCCGTGTGAAGTTGTAGTAGTTATTAATAAAGAGAGCATAGTTAAAGGAGAATTTGTAGCGGAAGGTAAAATGTCATATCTAAAATTTGGCTCATAGAATCGATTTGCCATTTTAGTGTTTGAAAGGTGGGGTTTTCCTCTACAAACTCCATACCAACTTTGCTCTCTCTATTTTTCTTTAACGAAAATGCCATACATTTCATTCAACCAGAACAGTTTTATTCCAAGATTTTGTAGGAATAGGTATCTGATTATTACGCAAAGTTATCCTATTGAGCACTAAAGCAACTTTTTCAAAAATTATTATTTTATGGGTGGACATTTTGACAAGAAAAGTCAATTTTGAGTTTATCGACAATGTAAATCATCAATTTTGTTTTGTTTTTCTTGCACAAGAAACCAAATAAAATAAACTAAATAATACAAAAAGTGACTAACGATATATTAAATATATTAATAGTAAGAAATATTACATCAAAACACATTTTATATTTTTCATAATTAATTTTTATGACTTAAAAATAAATCGTATGATTTGTTTGCTTTTATTAAAATATGGCACAAATTCCATTCCTATTCGAATAGAAATAATAGTTCCCCACTCGTCCCCCTCTTTATCGCCGCTTTGTCAAATAATATGCACTCATTCAAATTAATAACACCAAACTGATTTATTTTTTCTAATTGATGATTCAGCAACAGAATAGTGTGTGTAATGTGTTATTGTTATTAAGATAGTGTATTAGATTTTTTAAGGTCCGATATTTCAATTCATATAACTTTAATGTATTCTGCTGAGTTACATATATGTACAATAAGATTTACGCAGTCGCGCTCCTATTGTACATATTTGTTGCACCAACATTTACATAACACCAAGTGAAAAACATTAAATATTCTGAATTAATTATTCGCATTTAAATAAAATGTAACAGCAAATATAAGTACTCGTATATTTTGAAACTTTATAAAAATGTACCACTGTTAAAAATTGCAAATAAAAGAAGGCTGCGCTTTTAGAGTATTTCGGGATTGAAACTTGCTGAAATGCGTAGTCCATAAACGTATTTCAGCAAGTATTAATCCTGAAATATTCTAAAAGCGGAATATCATTTATTTACCTTCTTTTATTATAATCGTTATAATGAATAAATATATGAATAATAAATAACTAGCGGACCTGTGACTGAATAATCAGTCACGTGATTATATTTTATTGAATTTTTGGTTAAGAAATGATTAAAAAGATTTTTTAAGATGTAAATTTGATGCACTTTTATCAAAAATAAAGTAAATTCATATACGCTATTAAAAATTTAATAAGAAATGTTCAAAAGGATAACAAAATATGAATTTACATTACAATTTACATGCGTAGAATCTCTACAAAAACAACATTCTTTGTTGTAATGCAGCCGTCCCGATCAGATGATTGATCGCTTGACTCAACCATAAACACCTTGAGTTCGTCAAATGAGCGGCATCGTGAAAAGGCCACATACATCTGACCGTGTGTAAATACGGGGGCCGACAAGTACACTTCTACCTTCTTCAAGCTTTGGCCCTGACTCTTGTTGATGGTTATGGCGAACGCGAGCTGGACCGGAAATTGGAGGCGAGACATTTTAAATGAGAAGATGCCTTCCAAGGGTGAGAGCTTCATACGTGGGATGAGAACGCGCTCGCCTTTTGAGAAGCCAGTCAGCAAATCACATTCCAGACTGTGACAATCTAATTTTGCGACCTGCATGCGTGTTCCATTGATAAGACCCTTGCTAGTGTTTAGATTCTTCATCAAAAGAACGTTCGCGTTTACCTTTAGCCGGATGGCATGGCGTAGAAGTCTGGACCCGTCAATCTTGTTGAGAAACTCGACGGTTAGGCGGAGTTCCTCATTCATGTCACTCTCAACTTTATCAACACTAAGTTTGACTTGTTGTCCGCCGGGCAGGAGATCATGCACCTGCTGATTGATTAGCGCGCAATCATCATTCTTTGGGGGCAAGGATGGCGCGCTCCTCGATGGTTCCCTGGGCTAGTGTTGTGTTGATGTCACCATACACGAAATCGATCATACTTTGAGAACTGGAACGGCGTGCCAGAAGTGTGATCGATTCGGTTCGAGCATCGCCGTGTCCAACAGAAAGCAAGTATTGCGCAAACTCGTCCTCACCTTCATCGATGCGCATGTTCTTGGTTAGTGTAAACTTGTTTACCAATTTCCAAAGCGGTTTCAACTTGATGGTCGATTCGCAACTTCACGCGCATCTCGCTTTTAGTACTACAGGCAAGCACTGTCGGAAGTCACCAGACATGAGGATGATTTTTCCAGCGAATGGAACACCCTCTTCCGGTTTTCCTCTATACAAATCTCGTAATAGTCTCTATGATTGTGAGCGCTGCCTCTGGCATGATGCTGGCCTCATCTATCATGATGAGTCTCGCGCTTTTCAACTTGGCAGCGTTGGAGGAGTTTGGCTTCATTGATGACACTGATGACTCATCCATTGGGACCGGCAGTTTGAAAATGTTATGTAGCGTACGCCCACCTTCCATCAAGCTCGCGGTAATTCCAGTGAAGGCGGAGCAAATAAACTCCAAGGCACGCCCCTTGGCAAATGCAATGAGTGATTGCAGTACAAATGCTTGCCACACCCGCCGGGAGCGTCAACGTAAAAGACCTTTGCTGACAGGGTTTCAGATTCGAGTGCGTTTCAGACCTCATTAATGACGTGCTTCTGGTCTTCATTTGCACTCGAATACATGTTGTCGAAACGCGCCATTTTTAAATATTAAAAACTCAAAAGGGAAAAGCACACAATTTCCGGAGCGCACAACTTTAAACTAAATACGTTAATAAAAAAATGTACAAAAGGACCGCTGTATTTGTGTGTTATTTTCATTTGTATATGAATAGTTTTGACGTTTTGACCAAAACAAATCTCGTATTAACCAAAACTAATGTACTTATGTAGATTATATAGTCGATTCGTCACCACGGCGGTAAACATCACGCTAGTTCAAGCCGTATACATACGTTGGATAAAAATCTCGGATTTTTCTATCTCATCGTTTTAACCAATTACATCACGTAAACTATACAACAGACACGCCTCTTTTCATACAAAAGAGTTGAAAAAAAATCTCGGATGTAAAAATCCCGGATTTCCATCCGACGTATGTATACGACTTCAAGCGTGAAATTAAGAACTTAATAAATTATCCTGTTACGAAATATACTGGGACACAAATCAACCACATATCGGGACAAGACTTCCCACTTAACCTTTTCGCATAAGTTAAGAGATCCCATGACTTTTGCCTGAAATTGACGGAAATGATTATTCCACACTTTCCATAGATATTATGTTTGTGTAAGTACTAAGGTCTAAGGATCTTCACTCGCAAAATTTTTATCATGACGATAGAGTGCCATGACAAAATTGTATTTTTACACTCACACCTTTTAACACCAAAATGTTTGTATGTATGTAAAATCATTTTATGTTCTCTGTTTTGTTCTCTATTGTCACGGTGTAATGACGGTTCAATACAAACATATTTTGTCATGACATTCTGGCGTCGTGATTAATATATACGATGTACAGTATAGGAAAAACGTTTTTTGGCTTTTACACCTATTTCCAGTGCACGTTCCTTAATAAAACATATATTCTGCACATATATGAAAAAATACCTTTCACTTGATATATGTTTCATTAAGATACGCGCACGGGAAATAGGTTAAAAAGGGAGCACAAACTAAAAATTAAGCGTATTAATATATAAGATAGTTTCCAATAATTTAGCTAGACCCAAGTAGATTTGGTACACTCATTTCAATTTCATACGACGAATAAAAGACATCTAAAGAATTTTATGATTGTCAGCATTTGATTTTCATGAAGCTCACATTTCAGAATCAATCCGGACCGAGGCAACTTAGCGGTAACTTTTGATTGAAATAAAGTTATCTTTTTAACGTATGACAGTGTATCGTGCCACTGACTGATTCAAATATAGATTCCTTGATCAAAGTGAACGTGGCATTACTTGTATCAAGTGGCAGGTATATAGACGCCCCTATGTCGAGTTATAAACGTTTCAAAAATGACACATTTACTTTGGCCAAGGAATCCATATTCGTGTCAGTCCTATACTGCCAACTTCAATCCTCTAATAAATTTTAATTTTTGCTACAGCGAGGTTCCAATATTAGTGACACACCGCTAACGTGACTTATAAATTTCGACTGAACATTTGCATTCTGCCTAATTTCCTTTATGTATTTGAAAAATTTCACAGGGTGTATAAATATATAAATACAAAATAATAAAATTGGTGTATATTAAAATGAATCAAAACGATATTGAAAAAATAAAGCTAATTATAAAGCAAACTGAAGTCGAAATCGCAATTTAAGTAACAGAAAAAGTTAACAGCAACCAGCAAAAACCTGGCGTTGTTTAATTGAGTTGGAGGAAGGCTATAAACGTGCCAAATAGAATAGCTGTCGCATTACATGCATCGGGCTCGTCAGCAGAATATGCCACTATTGGTCATCTTTTTGGGATTGGGCGAACTACTGTAGGAGAAATCACATAAAAGTGTGACGCAAACTAACGCAAATGAAAAAATAGAAAAATACGTTAAGGGGCTCCAAGATGTTTGGGGATTTCCTCAGTGCTATGCTGCAATAGGTATATGAATTTATGCTCGTTTAGACCCATGCAAGCATGGGTTGAAATTTATGATTTGATTAGAAATAAAAGATGAATTAAAATAAAAATTTAAAGAAATGCGAAATAAAGAAATTAATATACCTCTAAACATTGTAATAAGTAGTATTTTTATGTTGCAAAATTTAAAAATATCAATTTTTGAATCCCATGTATTTTCAATGGCAAGTTTCTGAAACTATGATCCGTCACAGCTCAGCCCAGGAAGAACCTATCGGTATATTTCAAACGGCTATGAACTTTTATCACGTTTCTTTTTGCATGCCAAATATCAACTTTCTATCTATTACCCTTCTCGAGTTGAAAAAGCTACGGACATTTGTGCATTATTAATAAAATATAATACAATATTATAATTGTTTACTTATTATAGATGGGTGCCATATAGAAATTAGCCTATGTGCTAACAAAGCAACGGAATATTTTAAATATAAAGACTGGTATTCAACCGTTTTTTGGCAGCTGTATGCTATATTAATTTAAATTAATCTTTATGATTACAATAAAGGTATCGTTTTATTTATATGTATAAATGTCAGCCTGCCTGGAAGAAATAATGATTCCTCCATATATGAAAATTCTAAATTGAAGGATATCCATACAAATGATCGAATATTAAAAAATATGAAACTCAAAGAATACGCTCATAAAATTAAATAAAAAAACAGTTTTATTTAATAAATTCATTATTTTTAATATAAAAATGTTTTTTCAAATTAATCACAAAATTGTATCACAACGATGATCATCGTACATAAACATTTAATTAGTATATATGGGTACATAGTAATTAATTATTCAAATAACTAACTAAGACCTACCGAAGTTTTAAATTTTCTTCCGGCAACAATAGCGCCTAATATTCCAGGTGATATCATAAACTGTGCGCTTCGTTCATAATATTTTTCTTCTCAATGGTTGCGCTCTTCTTCAATTTTATTAAATTTTTGGATTTCATCTCAGCATTATTTTTATCTATATAGATTTTGCTTCTGTACGACTCAATGGGCAAATCAGACGAAGAAGAATTGAGGAAATACAGAGTTTACGCTGGAAATGTACAACTATCGAGCGATAACTTTTTACAGTGGATCGTAGAAAACCCTTTTCAACTACATGCCTTAAAGCACTGTTTTTGAAATGCCGAAAACATACCTTTATTGTTGAAACTTTAGCAGCTGATTATTGTCGAGCCAAGAATTTACGACTTTATCACATTCCACATCCTACCACAACAAATAGATGTTCTAAATAGATGCTTCTTAAAATTTGTAAGATTGCTTCTATAATTTTATTAATAATAAAATATTACGTGTTTTTAAATGATTTTGTTTCTCTCTAATACTTTGCTGTATCCGGAATTAATCAATTTTCGTAGTTCTAGCTAATTAATTTTTCGCTGCTTGTTAACCGGACAAAAAAGAACCAATATTTTAGCAAATAGAAATAATAATCAAGTATAATTTGCAGTCATAAGAAGCAAATATTTTTTTAAATTCACTTTCATGAAAGCAATGCAAAAAATGAAATTAAAAATCATTTTATTCACCCCTAAGTCTTTGCTGACAAAGAACATCCTTCGTATTTTTGCACAATTATTATTAGTTTAATCAAAAGGATATTAGCTAACGTAAATGTAAATATTGAATGTACACGTTTTTTATAGTATTTTTTGAGGGTTTGAGATTATTACCCTATATTGATTTTTGTATGGTATGTGTAAACACGAAGGAAATTACAAAATTTTATTTACAATTATGTCGGAACTCGAACACAATATGGCTTATCTAATTTAAATTGATAAAATGAATTATTTTTGTTTGGGAATACGGGGTTCTCGCACTCCTAACACACTGCTAATTTACATAACATGGAGGAAAATGTGAAAGGCAATGATGATAATTAACTTTTACAATTTGGGTTTTATATATGTTTTATATGTACTTCAGTACTTGAAAATTGAAAAATGAAACGATGAGTTGGAAATGAGAGATATATTTTATGAATAGTAAACCATTCAAGATCGTGAAGGTACACGTTGGGGTCAACATCCGGCTTTCTTTTTTAATGAAAATAGTTAATTTTCAAATACACTGCAATTGATTTCGATGGTGAGTAAAATACAACAAATATCTATGATTTCAGGCATTTATTTCTCAAATAGATCACTCGCCAAACGTTATATTCAATTCATAAATTGCATCTCTATATTTTTAATTCTTCGTTATTTTCTCTTTTAAAGTTATGGTGGAAAGTAACGCCAAAAGAACCTTGCGGTTAGTCGATTCCCATAAACATCAATGCGTCATATGCGTCTATATGTGTTTGTTTCGGGTGTACTGCAAATTCTCGGTTTTCAAAATCCCGGTTTTCAAAATCTCGTTTTTCAAAATCCCGGTTTCAAAATCCCGGTTCTCAAAATCCCGGTTTAAAAATCCCGGTTTTCAAAATCCCGGTTTTCAAAATCCCGGTTTTCAAAATCCCGATTTTCAAAATCCCGGTTTTCAAAATCCCAGTTTTCAAAATTCCGGTTTTCTTTTCTTCTAGTTGTAATTGCACAAAATAATTAATAAAGTTTTGCAATTGCAAGATTTGATACTTGTAACATTTTGTAATTGCTATATTTTGTAGTTGCAAGATTAATAAAAAAACAATATTTTGTTAATGTAATATTTTGAAATTGTAGAGGCTTCAATAACTCTCACGGATACGCGGGAGGTCGCCGCGCACCCCCCTTCGCTCGCCCTCAAGGGGCTTTCGATTTGAACTTCGGGGGACGTAGGAGCCGTGATCAGCAAACATTTCGCACTGCGTGCCGCACATAGAAGCGGATTATATAGAATCTATTAATGACACCTTCTAAAAAGAAAAATAATTGCACCATTTTGTTATACGAGATTTTGTAAATGCAACATTTTGTAGTTGCAATTGCAAGATTAATAAAAAAAGTAATATTTTGTGAATGCAACATTTTGAAATGCAATAATTGTAGAGGCTGACTGCTTCGATAACTCTATCGGTTTTTTTATACAAAACCGGGATTTTGAAAACCGGGATTTAGAAAAAAAACGGAATTTTGACAAACCGAGATTTCATTACACACGAGTTTGTTTCGCGTTCTTAGTAGTTGGCTGCTACACAGTTGAAAATTTTTGTGATATGCGATGCTATTAGCATCGCATATGCGTCCGACATTTGCTTGTATCGAATTTCGATGTAACCTATACATCGAAAATAATTTGAATATAATTTGCTTCGAAATGAAAAATAAAATGCATCGATTTTTTTTCGAAGCTTCTTGCGTTGCAACATAATGTAAGATGCAAAATTAAATCTAATAACATTTCGATGTTACTGTCACTGAAAGAAGCGATTCAATGAAAATTGTACCAGAACCAATTTCGATGTTAATAGCGTCAAATTTACATTATAAATGTTTCCTACCAACGAAATTATTCCAATGCAATTTATATCATATAAAATAAAACCGATGCAAAAACCGGTTAGTTTTATTTTATATACTCCATGAGATTTCAAAATCTCTGTATAAAATTTTAGTTGTCATAGTCACGACAGACCAGACTGCGCTCACCAAACTGCAAATATATGAAAAACATTTCAAGTTTATTAAAAGTATACATACTGCCTTAGCGAATTATTATAAATTCGCTAAAAAATAAATCACCCCAGATTATATAGAAATTTTCTTTCGACACACTACTGCATTAGTTTGAGACGCAATTGCATCGTAAATATTTTCAATGCATGCTTTGCATCAGAATTTGATGCACGATTGCATCGTATATGCCCCGATGCAAGGGTTGCATCATAAATCGCAGCAAAATTTTTAAGTGTGAGCTAAAATAATAAAATTTAACTTCTGTTTAATTTTTGTATGTATCATTAAATTATTATTTAAATAATAAAATTATTTTATTATTTAAATGATAAAATTTAATAAAACAGAAACAAAAATTTGTTTTGGAAAGAAATTTTCCTATAAAGAAAACGACGTAAAACAACAATATTAGGGACTTTCGATTGACCGGTTGTTTTTGTTAGATTTTTGACATTTATCCAATAAATGGCGTTCATTCTGCATTTTAAAAAGTGTGTTAGTGTTTTTTTCTAATTAAAATTAAACAAATTCCAATAAAAAAGAATTAAATTTCTACTGTATGATTAAAATTAACTAAATTAATTTAAGTAATATTAATATTACTTATTTAATTAGTTATTAGTTATTAAAAATCGCGTTAGAAGACGACATTATCGAATATGTCCGTTTCGACAACGAGTAGGATTTTTTAAATGACGCTCCTGATAAAGAATGTAAGTTTTTTATTTTATCGGAAAACAAACAAAATATTATAAACTTAATAACACATACATATGTATGTAGATTGTAGAATAAAATATATACATATTTGGTATTTTATAGTAAAGTCTTCGGTTTGGACAAAATCTGAAATTTTAAAACTAATTGAGACATACGACGAATATAAGAGGATTTTTACTCATGTAAAGCAGCGGGAGCATGCTTGGGACCTAATATCAACCCATTTACAAGCGTTAGATGTAATGGAGAGTTGGACATCATACATTTTTAATGAAACTCAAGGGGCTTTCGATTTGAACTTCGGGGGACGTAGGAGCCGTGATCAGCAAACATTTCGCACTGCGTGCCGCACATAGAAGCGGATTATATAGAATCTATTAATGACACCTTCTAAAAAGAAAAATAATTGCACCATTTTGTTATACGAGATTTTGTAAATTCAACATTTTGTAGTTGCAATTGCAAGATTAATAAAAAAAGTAATATTTTGTGAATGCAACATTTGGAAATGCAATAATTGTAGAGGCTGAGGGCTTCGATAACTCTATCGGTTTTTTTTTATACAAAATAGGGGTTTTGAAAACCGGGATTTAGAAAAAAACGGAATTAGGACAAACCATATATATACATATACGTACATATAATTGATTATTTTATAATACAAAAATCAGCCAAAGATTATTCAATAAAATGGAATCTCTAACTCGCACGTATAAAACGGTGAAAGATAATAGAAATAAGACAGGCCGCGGACCAATTCGGTTCGAATTTTTTGAAAACATAGATGCTATCATCGGGCATAAGGCTAGCAATGCCGAACAAGGAGTAGGAGTATATATGGGGTCATATGGGGTCTTCAGTGGCTCAGTGGAGACCGAAGAAACGCAACTAGCTTCCAAAGAAAGAAAACGTCATTTAACAATAAAAGATAGTTACTATAAGGCAAAAATGGAACGGTTGGAAAAAAAAAGAAAAACGAGAAGAACTTGAATTAAAAAGGAGAAGCTAGAAGCCTTAAAACAGCTATTGAATAAATAAAATGTAGGTGTAAGTTTTTGTACTGCATCTTTGACCTATAAAACTACTCACAAAAAAAATTGTGAGTAGTTTTATAGGTGAAAGACACTATGGAGAAATTGTTCATTGAATTGAATTTAATAAATAAATAAAATAAATAATTTTATTAAACTGTAAATTTTTAATTTTTATTATTTATATAAGTAAGTAGTAATAATAATTAGTTGTAATAAAAAAGAATTCAAAATTAAAAGATGATCTCTATAAACGATGTTGTCTTCTTCTTCATCACTTGACCTGGAAGATGAACTGTCCATACAACTTTCCTAAGTCGAATTTTGTAAACAATAGACCTAAAATTTTTCGAAATTAAATTTTACTAATGCAATTCTTCTATAAAATATATAAAATACGTATATGTATATAATATATTATGTATGAATATTACAAATTATAAAACTTACCATTAATGCTTTATCAACAACTGTTATTCGACATGGTAGTATACTATATTTATAAAACTATTTTTAGCACTATTTTATACATTAACATTTATTAACATTTGTACTATAATCAACAAAAGCCAAATTTAAAATGATTTTTAACATTTATCTGAAATGAAGAGGTGCGATTCGAACACCCAATTTACTTCAGTAGCTCAATTAAGTGAATGGTAATTCAATTATCTGAATAGTAGCTCAATTCCAAAATTGCAGTTCTGTTAATTCAAGTCAATCAAAAGCCCCTATTATCTTATCAAAATCATTATTTGCACTTAAAATTTGTAAAATTCTAAGAGGTGCCGAATTTTTGAAAAAACCTTTTTATCAAAGCTCATAGAAATTCTAAAGCCGCAACAACGTGTTGGAATTATTAAATCGTTCTGTTTTTGGCAAAAAACCAGTTGTGGCAAAAAGTCTTTACTTGTCTGGCTTTGTTAATAAACAGAATAGCCGCTATTGGGATACTGAAAAACCTCAATTGATACATCTAAGACCACTATACCCTTGTAGACTAGCTGCATGTTGCGTCATTTCGGCCGGCGGCATCATCTTTGAGGATGCTTGAGACAATGGTGTCACAACTACTTGTGGTCACTGTCGGGACATGTTGGAAAACTTGCTTGTGCACAAATTGGATCAATTAGGCCTATAGAACATATGGTTCCAACAAGACGATGCAATATCACACACTGCTCTTCTTTCGATGCAAATTTTGTGACAATTTTTTCCCGGCCCAATAATATCAAAATGTGGTGGAATCGAGTCAAATTCCCTGATTTGACCCCTTCCGATAGGGAGAAATCGGAACGGAAGTAAAAGAGCCCTGCTCGGGCAAAGCTTACAAAAAACGATTATTGTATAAATTGTTAAAAACTGAAAAAATCATTGTATTTCATTTTCTAATGAAATGTATAAAAACCCAACAAATTATGGACACCCTTTCTTCCCAAAATTAAACTGTAAAATGGTTTAAAACTAGACAATTTAAAATAAAAATGTTTTTAAGTATAATCTGGGTATCAATTTTGTTCGAACCCCGAGACACGAGACTTGAAGTTTTCGTATACTTATAAGGAGTATAGTATACAATTTTTTATTAGTGTGTGTAATTTTTCTGTAATTATATTTGTTTGTTTTCTGCTAATGTAAGCATCAAAAATTATGAATCGGTACAAATCGGTTCAGTTTTATGGTGCATAATGCTTCTGTCGTTTCTTTGTCTCACCTTTTCGACATCTCCATATAGCTTTTCAGTATGCGAATTAGTAAAAATAGTTATTGAATTAAGATGTTTTTTGTTTAACTACTTGCGAAGTAAAAAAATAATAACATACACAATAAACGCTATGTCGGGTTTTTTCAAAGCGATATCGAATAATTTTTCCCCGCACGTTTTAAAACTAATATTAAATAATTTTAAAAAAAATTAATGTGCTTTAGACCACACTACTGAAGTAAAACTAATATATATTTAATATTTATAATATAATATAGAAAAATTATAATATTGAAAAAAAATTGGTCACCCTGTGCGTTCTCGAGTGTCACCTAGCCGTTTATGTCTGATGCCACAAGTGGTAACCTTGTAACTTGGTAACTTTTTCAAGGCCAACTAGTCGTAATAAATAATGTTTATGTATGTGTAACAAAATGGACAAAAAAAACATTTTTGAAATCTCTTCGCATAGTAAAAATGGCCTTGAAATATTTTTTATTTCATTTATGTATAACCACAGTACACCATGTGGTTTCATCGCAAATTTGTTTAAGTCGCATTAAAACCTGTATCATAGGCAAACGGGGAAAGAATCGAAGAAAAAATCGGTTTCTGTGATACATCGAAGAAAGAATGTGAAATGGAGCTATAATATAGAAAAAATACATATATATTACACGGACGAATTTTTTTTTTTGGTCACCCTGTGCGTTCTGGAGTGAGTAAGTTAGTGAGTGACATAAATGTTATAATATATAAAAAAAAAAAATTTTGGCCGCGTTGTGCGTTCTCGTGTGAGTCAGTCAGTGACATAGACCTCTATATTATGACTTTCAAAATTTTCCTGTTTTTCAATTTTCCAATGTAAAAATTTTAAAATTTTCCAAATTTTCTAATATCATATTTTTTTATTTTCATATTTTCATATTTTCCAATTTTTCAATTTTGCAATTTTTCAATTTTCCAATTTTTCAATTTGCCGGTTTTCCAGTTTTCCAATTTTCCGATTTACCGGTTTTGCAATTTACCAATTTTCCAATTTTACAAATTTTCATATTTTCATATTTTCATATTTTCATATTTTCATATTTTCATATTTTCATATTTTCATATTTTCATATTTTCATATTTTCATATTTTCATATTTTCATATTTTCATATTTTCATATTTTCATATTTTCATATTTTCATATTTTCATATTTTCATATTTTCATATTTTCATATTTTCATATTTTCATATTTTCATATTTTCATATTTTCATATTTTCATATTTTCATATTTTCATATTTTCATATTTTCATATTTTCATATTTTCATATTTTCATATTTTCATATTTTCATATTTTCATATTTTCATATTTTCATATTTTCATATTTTCATATTTTCATATTTTCATATTTTCATATTTTCATATTTTCATATTTTCATATTTTCATATTTTCATATTTTCATATTTTCATATTTTCATATTTTCATATTTTCATATTTTCATATTTTCATATTTTCATATTTTCATATTTTCATATTTTCATATTTTCATATTTTCATATTTTCATATTTTCATATTTTCATATTTTCATATTTTCATATTTTCATATTTTCATATTTTCATATTTTCATATTTTCATATTTTCATATTTTCATATTTTCATATTTTCATATTTTCATATTTTCATATTTTCATATTTTCATATTTTCATATTTTCATATTTTCATATTTTCATATTTTCATATTTTCATATTTTCATATTTTCATATTTTCATATTTTCATATTTTCATATTTTCATATTTTCATATTTTCATATTTTCATATTTTCATATTTTCATATTTTCATATTTTCATATTTTCATATTTTCATATTTTCATATTTTCATATTTTCATATTTTCATATTTTCATATTTTCATATTTTCATATTTTCATATTTTCATATTTTCATATTTTCATATTTTCATATTTTCATATTTTCATATTTTCATATTTTCATATTTTCATATTTTCATATTTTCATATTTTCATATTTTCATATTTTCATATTTTCATATTTTCATATTTTCATATTTTCATATTTTCATATTTTCATATTTTCATATTTTCATATTTTCATATTTTCATATTTTCATATTTTCATATTTTCATATTTTCATATTTTCATATTTTCATATTTTCATATTTTCATATTTTCATATTTTCATATTTTCATATTTTCATATTTTCATATTTTCATATTTTCATATTTTCATATTTTCATATTTTCATATTTTCATATTTTCATATTTTCATATTTTCATATTTTCATATTTTCATATTTTCATATTTTCATATTTTCATATTTTCATATTTTCATATTTTCATATTTTCATATTTTCATATTTTCATATTTTCATATTTTCATATTTTCATATTTTCATATTTTCATATTTTCATATTTTCATATTTTCATATTTTCATATTTTCATATTTTCATATTTTCATATTTTCATATTTTCATATTTTCATATTTTCATATTTTCATATTTTCATATTTTCATATTTTCATATTTTCATATTTTCATATTTTCATATTTTCATATTTTCATATTTTCATATTTTCATATTTTCATATTTTCATATTTTCATATTTTCATATTTTCATATTTTCATATTTTCATATTTTCATATTTTCATATTTTCATATTTTCATATTTTCATATTTTCATATTTTCATATTTTCATATTTTCATATTTTCATATTTTCATATTTTCATATTTTCATATTTTCATATTTTCATATTTTCATATTTTCATATTTTCATATTTTCATATTTTCATATTTTCATATTTTCATATTTTCATATTTTCATATTTTCATATTTTCATATTTTCATATTTTCATATTTTCATATTTTCATATTTTCATATTTTCATATTTTCATATTTTCATATTTTCATATTTTCATATTTTCATATTTTCATATTTTCATATTTTCATATTTTCATATTTTCATATTTTCATATTTTCATATTTTCATATTTTCATATTTTCATATTTTCATATTTTCATATTTTCATATTTTCATATTTTCATATTTTCATATTTTCATATTTTCATATTTTCATATTTTCATATTTTCATATTTTCATATTTTCATATTTTCATATTTTCATATTTTCATATTTTCATATTTTCATATTTTCATATTTTCATATTTTCATATTTTCATATTTTCATATTTTCATATTTTCATATTTTCATATTTTCATATTTTCATATTTTCATATTTTCATATTTTCATATTTTCATATTTTCATATTTTCATATTTTCATATTTTCATATTTTCATATTTTCATATTTTCATATTTTCATATTTTCATATTTTCATATTTTCATATTTTCATATTTTCATATTTTCATATTTTCATATTTTCATATTTTCATATTTTCATATTTTCATATTTTCATATTTTCATATTTTCATATTTTCATATTTTCATATTTTCATATTTTCATATTTTCATATTTTCATATTTTCATATTTTCATATTTTCATATTTTCATATTTTCATATTTTCATATTTTCATATTTTCATATTTTCATATTTTCATATTTTCATATTTTCATATTTTCATATTTTCATATTTTCATATTTTCATATTTTCATATTTTCATATTTTCATATTTTCATATTTTCATATTTTCATATTTTCATATTTTCATATTTTCATATTTTCATATTTTCATATTTTCATATTTTCATATTTTCATATTTTCATATTTTCATATTTTCATATTTTCATATTTTCATATTTTCATATTTTCATATTTTCATATTTTCATATTTTCATATTTTCATATTTTCATATTTTCATATTTTCATATTTTCATATTTTCATATTTTCATATTTTCATATTTTCATATTTTCATATTTTCATATTTTCATATTTTCATATTTTCATATTTTCATATTTTCATATTTTCATATTTTCATATTTTCATATTTTCATATTTTCATATTTTCATATTTTCATATTTTCATATTTTCATATTTTCATATTTTCATATTTTCATATTTTCATATTTTCATATTTTCATATTTTCATATTTTCATATTTTCATATTTTCATATTTTCATATTTTCATATTTTCATATTTTCATATTTTCATATTTTCATATTTTCATATTTTCATATTTTCATATTTTCATATTTTCATATTTTCATATTTTCATATTTTCATATTTTCATATTTTCATATTTTCATATTTTCATATTTTCATATTTTCATATTTTCATATTTTCATATTTTCATATTTTCATATTTTCATATTTTCATATTTTCATATTTTCATATTTTCATATTTTCATATTTTCATATTTTCATATTTTCATATTTTCATATTTTCATATTTTCATATTTTCATATTTTCATATTTTCATATTTTCATATTTTCATATTTTCATATTTTCATATTTTCATATTTTCATATTTTCATATTTTCATATTTTCATATTTTCATATTTTCATATTTTCATATTTTCATATTTTCATATTTTCATATTTTCATATTTTCATATTTTCATATTTTCATATTTTCATATTTTCATATTTTCATATTTTCATATTTTCATATTTTCATATTTTCATATTTTCATATTTTCATATTTTCATATTTTCATATTTTCATATTTTCATATTTTCATATTTTCATATTTTCATATTTTCATATTTTCATATTTTCATATTTTCATATTTTCATATTTTCATATTTTCATATTTTCATATTTTCATATTTTCATATTTTCATATTTTCATATTTTCATATTTTCATATTTTCATATTTTCATATTTTCATATTTTCATATTTTCATATTTTCATATTTTCATATTTTCATATTTTCATATTTTCATATTTTCATATTTTCATATTTTCATATTTTCATATTTTCATATTTTCATATTTTCATATTTTCATATTTTCATATTTTCATATTTTCATATTTTCATATTTTCATATTTTCATATTTTCATATTTTCATATTTTCATATTTTCATATTTTCATATTTTCATATTTTCATATTTTCATATTTTCATATTTTCATATTTTCATATTTTCATATTTTCATATTTTCATATTTTCATATTTTCATATTTTCATATTTTCATATTTTCATATTTTCATATTTTCATATTTTCATATTTTCATATTTTCATATTTTCATATTTTCATATTTTCATATTTTCATATTTTCATATTTTCATATTTTCATATTTTCATATTTTCATATTTTCATATTTTCATATTTTCATATTTTCATATTTTCATATTTTCATATTTTCATATTTTCATATTTTCATATTTTCATATTTTCATATTTTCATATTTTCATATTTTCATATTTTCATATTTTCATATTTTCATATTTTCATATTTTCATATTTTCATATTTTCATATTTTCATATTTTCATATTTTCATATTTTCATATTTTCATATTTTCATATTTTCATATTTTCATATTTTCATATTTTCATATTTTCATATTTTCATATTTTCATATTTTCATATTTTCATATTTTCATATTTTCATATTTTCATATTTTCATATTTTCATATTTTCATATTTTCATATTTTCATATTTTCATATTTTCATATTTTCATATTTTCATATTTTCATATTTTCATATTTTCATATTTTCATATTTTCATATTTTCATATTTTCATATTTTCATATTTTCATATTTTCATATTTTCATATTTTCATATTTTCATATTTTCATATTTTCATATTTTCATATTTTCATATTTTCATATTTTCATATTTTCATATTTTCATATTTTCATATTTTCATATTTTCATATTTTCATATTTTCATATTTTCATATTTTCATATTTTCATATTTTCATATTTTCATATTTTCATATTTTCATATTTTCATATTTTCATATTTTCATATTTTCATATTTTCATATTTTCATATTTTCATATTTTCATATTTTCATATTTTCATATTTTCATATTTTCATATTTTCATATTTTCATATTTTCATATTTTCATATTTTCATATTTTCATATTTTCATATTTTCATATTTTCATATTTTCATATTTTCATATTTTCATATTTTCATATTTTCATATTTTCATATTTTCATATTTTCATATTTTCATATTTTCATATTTTCATATTTTCATATTTTCATATTTTCATATTTTCATATTTTCATATTTTCATATTTTCATATTTTCATATTTTCATATTTTCATATTTTCATATTTTCATATTTTCATATTTTCATATTTTCATATTTTCATATTTTCATATTTTCATATTTTCATATTTTCATATTTTCATATTTTCATATTTTCATATTTTCATATTTTCATATTTTCATATTTTCATATTTTCATATTTTCATATTTTCATATTTTCATATTTTCATATTTTCATATTTTCATATTTTCATATTTTCATATTTTCATATTTTCATATTTTCATATTTTCATATTTTCATATTTTCATATTTTCATATTTTCATATTTTCATATTTTCATATTTTCATATTTTCATATTTTCATATTTTCATATTTTCATATTTTCATATTTTCATATTTTCATATTTTCATATTTTCATATTTTCATATTTTCATATTTTCATATTTTCATATTTTCATATTTTCATATTTTCATATTTTCATATTTTCATATTTTCATATTTTCATATTTTCATATTTTCATATTTTCATATTTTCATATTTTCATATTTTCATATTTTCATATTTTCATATTTTCATATTTTCATATTTTCATATTTTCATATTTTCATATTTTCATATTTTCATATTTTCATATTTTCATATTTTCATATTTTCATATTTTCATATTTTCATATTTTCATATTTTCATATTTTCATATTTTCATATTTTCATATTTTCATATTTTCATATTTTCATATTTTCATATTTTCATATTTTCATATTTTCATATTTTCATATTTTCATATTTTCATATTTTCATATTTTCATATTTTCATATTTTCATATTTTCATATTTTCATATTTTCATATTTTCATATTTTCATATTTTCATATTTTCATATTTTCATATTTTCATATTTTCATATTTTCATATTTTCATATTTTCATATTTTCATATTTTCATATTTTCATATTTTCATATTTTCATATTTTCATATTTTCATATTTTCATATTTTCATATTTTCATATTTTCATATTTTCATATTTTCATATTTTCATATTTTCATATTTTCATATTTTCATATTTTCATATTTTCATATTTTCATATTTTCATATTTTCATATTTTCATATTTTCATATTTTCATATTTTCATATTTTCATATTTTCATATTTTCATATTTTCATATTTTCATATTTTCATATTTTCATATTTTCATATTTTCATATTTTCATATTTTCATATTTTCATATTTTCATATTTTCATATTTTCATATTTTCATATTTTCATATTTTCATATTTTCATATTTTCATATTTTCATATTTTCATATTTTCATATTTTCATATTTTCATATTTTCATATTTTCATATTTTCATATTTTCATATTTTCATATTTTCATATTTTCATATTTTCATATTTTCATATTTTCATATTTTCATATTTTCATATTTTCATATTTTCATATTTTCATATTTTCATATTTTCATATTTTCATATTTTCATATTTTCATATTTTCATATTTTCATATTTTCATATTTTCATATTTTCATATTTTCATATTTTCATATTTTCATATTTTCATATTTTCATATTTTCATATTTTCATATTTTCATATTTTCATATTTTCATATTTTCATATTTTCATATTTTCATATTTTCATATTTTCATATTTTCATATTTTCATATTTTCATATTTTCATATTTTCATATTTTCATATTTTCATATTTTCATATTTTCATATTTTCATATTTTCATATTTTCATATTTTCATATTTTCATATTTTCATATTTTCATATTTTCATATTTTCATATTTTCATATTTTCATATTTTCATATTTTCATATTTTCATATTTTCATATTTTCATATTTTCATATTTTCATATTTTCATATTTTCATATTTTCATATTTTCATATTTTCATATTTTCATATTTTCATATTTTCATATTTTCATATTTTCATATTTTCATATTTTCATATTTTCATATTTTCATATTTTCATATTTTCATATTTTCATATTTTCATATTTTCATATTTTCATATTTTCATATTTTCATATTTTCATATTTTCATATTTTCATATTTTCATATTTTCATATTTTCATATTTTCATATTTTCATATTTTCATATTTTCATATTTTCATATTTTCATATTTTCATATTTTCATATTTTCATATTTTCATATTTTCATATTTTCATATTTTCATATTTTCATATTTTCACATTTTCATATTTTCATATTTTCATATTTTCATATTTTCATATTTTCATATTTTCGTATTTTCGTATTTTCGTATTTTCGTATTTTCGTATTTTCGTATTTTCGTATTTTCGTATTTTCATATTTTCATATTTTCATATTTTCATATTTTCATATTTTCATATTTTCATATTTTCATATTTTCATATTTTCATATTTTCATATTTTCATATTTTCATATTTTCATATTTTCATATTTTCATATTTTCATATTTTCATATTTTCATATTTTCATATTTTCATATTTTCATATTTTCATATTTTCATATTTTCATATTTTCATATTTTCATATTTTCATATTTTCATATTTTCATATTTTCATATTTTCATATTTTCATATTTTCATATTTTCATATTTTCATATTTTCATATTTTCATATTTTCATATTTTCATATTTTCATATTTTCATATTTTCATATTTTCATATTTTCATATTTTCATATTTTCATATTTTCACATTTTCACATTTTCATATTTTCACATTTTCACATTTTCACATTTTTATATTTTCACATTTTTATATTTTCATATTTTCATATTTTCACATTTTCACATTTTCACATTTTCACATTTTCACATTTTCACATTTTCACATTTTCACATTTTCACATTTTCACATTTTCACATTTTCACATTTTCACATTTTCACATTTTCACATTTTCACATTTTCACATTTTCACATTTTCACATTTTCACATTTTCACATTTTCACATTTTCACATTTTCACATTTTCACATTTTCACATTTTCACATTTTCACATTTTCACATTTTCACATTTTCACATTTTCACATTTTCACATTTTCACATTTTCACATTTTCACATTTTCACATTTTCACATTTTCACATTTTCACATTTTCACATTTTCACATTTTCACATTTTCACATTTTCACATTTTCACATTTTCACATTTTCACATTTTCACATTTTCACATTTTCACATTTTCACATTTTCACATTTTCACATTTTCACATTTTCACATTTTCACATTTTCACATTTTCACATTTTCACATTTTCACATTTTCACATTTTCACATTTTCACATTTTCACATTTTCACATTTTCACATTTTCACATTTTCACATTTTCACATTTTCACATTTTCACATTTTCACATTTTCACATTTTCACATTTTCACATTTTCACATTTTCACATTTTCACATTTTCACATTTTCACATTTTCACATTTTCACATTTTCACATTTTCACATTTTCACATTTTCACATTTTCACATTTTCACATTTTCACATTTTCACATTTTCACATTTTCACATTTTCACATTTTCACATTTTCACATTTTCACATTTTCACATTTTCACATTTTCACATTTTCACATTTTCACATTTTCACATTTTCACATTTTCACATTTTCACATTTTCACATTTTCACATTTTCACATTTTCACATTTTCACATTTTCACATTTTCACATTTTCACATTTCCACATTTTCACATTTTCACATTTTCACATTTTCACATTTTCACATTTTTATATTTTCACATTTTCACATTTTTACATTTTCACATTTTCACATTTTTACGTTTTCACATTTTTACGTTTTCACATTTTCACATTTTCACATTTTCACATTTTCACATTTTCACATTTTCACATTTTCACATTTTCACATTTTCACATTTTCACATTTTCACATTTTCACATTTTCACATTTTCACATTTTCACATTTTCACATTTTCACATTTTCACATTTTCACATTTTCACATTTTCACATTATCACATTATCACATTTTCACATTTTCACATTTTCACATTTTCACATTTTCACATTTTCACATTTTCACATTTTCACATTTTCACATTTTCACATTTTCACATTTTCACATTTTCACATTTTCACATTTTCACATTTTCACATTTTCACATTTTCACATTTTCACATTTTCACATTTTCACATTTTCACATTTTCACATTTTCACATTTTCACATTTTCACATTTTCACATTTTCACATTTTCACATTTTCACATTTTCACATTTTCACATTTTCACATTTTCACATTTTCACATTTTCACATTTTCACATTTTCACATTTTCACATTTTCACATTTTCACATTTTCACATTTTCACATTTTCACATTTTCACATTTTCACATTTTCACATTTTCACATTTTCACATTTTCACATTTTCACATTTTCACATTTTCACATTTTCACATTTTCACATTTTCACATTTTCACATTTTCACATTTTCACATTTTCACATTTTCACATTTTCACATTTTCACATTTTCACATTTTCACATTTTCACATTTTCACATTTTCACATTTTCACATTTTCACATTTTCACATTTTCACATTTTCACATTTTCACATTTTCACATTTTCACATTTTCACATTTTCACATTTTCACATTTTCACATTTTCACATTTTCACATTTTCACATTTTCACATTTTCACATTTTCACATTTTCACATTTTCACATTTTCACATTTTCACATTTTCACATTTTCACATTTTCACATTTTCACATTTTCACATTTTCACATTTTCACATTTTCACATTTTCACATTTTCACATTTTCACATTTTCACATTTTCACATTTTCACATTTTCACATTTTCACATTTTCACATTTTCACATTTTCACATTTTCACATTTTCACATTTTCACATTTTCACATTTTCACATTTTCACATTTTCACATTTTCACATTTTCACATTTTCACATTTTCACATTTTCACATTTTCACATTTTCACATTTTCACATTTTCACATTTTCACATTTTCACATTTTCACATTTTCACATTTTCACATTTTCACATTTTCACATTTTCACATTTTCACATTTTCACATTTTCACATTTTCACATTTTCACATTTTCACATTTTCACATTTTCACATTTTCACATTTTCACATTTTCACATTTTCACATTTTCACATTTTCACATTTTCACATTTTCACATTTTCACATTTTCACATTTTCACATTTTCACATTTTCACATTTTCACATTTTCACATTTTCACATTTTCACATTTTCACATTTTCACATTTTCACATTTTCACATTTTCACATTTTCACATTTTCACATTTTCACATTTTCACATTTTCACATTTTCACATTTTCACATTTTCACATTTTCACATTTTCACATTTTCACATTTTCACATTTTCACATTTTCACATTTTCACATTTTCACATTTTCACATTTTCACATTTTCACATTTTCACATTTTCACATTTTCACATTTTCACATTTTCACATTTTCACATTTTCACATTTTCACATTTTCACATTTTCACATTTTCACATTTTCACATTTTCACATTTTCACATTTTCACATTTTCACATTTTCACATTTTCACATTTTCACATTTTCACATTTTCACATTTTCACATTTTCACATTTTCACATTTTCACATTTTCACATTTTCACATTTTCACATTTTCACATTTTCACATTTTCACATTTTCACATTTTCACATTTTCACATTTTCACATTTTCACATTTTCACATTTTCACATTTTCACATTTTCACATTTTCACATTTTCACATTTTCACATTTTCACATTTTCACATTTTCACATTTTCACATTTTCACATTTTCACATTTTCACATTTTCACATTTTCACATTTTCACATTTTCACATTTTCACATTTTCACATTTTCACATTTTCACATTTTCACATTTTCACATTTTCACATTTTCACATTTTCACATTTTCACATTTTCACATTTTCACATTTTCACATTTTCACATTTTCACATTTTCACATTTTCACATTTTCACATTTTCACATTTTCACATTTTCACGTTTTCACATTTTCACATTTTCACATTTTCACATTTTCACATTTTCACATTTTCACATTTTCACATTTTCACATTTTCACATTTTGACATTTTGACATTTTGACATTTTGACATTTTGACATTTTGACATTTTGACATTTTGACATTTTGACATTTTGACATTTTGACATTTTCACATTTTGACATTTTCACATTTTCACATTTTCACATTTTCACATTTTCACATTTTCACATTTTCACATTTTCACATTTTCACATTTTCACATTTTCACATTTTCACATTTTCACATTTTCACATTTTCACATTTTCACATTTTCACATTTTCACATTTTCACATTTTCACATTTTCACATTTTCACATTTTCACATTTTCTCATTTTCACATTTTCACATTTTCACATTTTCTCATTTTCACATTTTCACATTTTCACATTTTCACATTTTCACATTTTCACATTTTCACATTTTCACATTTTCACATTTTCAATTTTCACATTTTCACGTTTTCACATTTTCACATTTTCACATTTTCACATTTTCACATTTTCACATTTTCACATTTTGACATTTTCACATTTTCACATTTTCACATTTTCACATTTTCACATTTTCACATTTTCACATTTTCTCATTTTAACATTTTCACATTTTCACATTTTCTCATTTTCACATTTTCATATTTTGCTATTTTCCAATTTTCCATTTACCTATTTTCCAATTTTCTAATTTTCATATTAATTATATCGTAGTTTAAAAATCAAAATAAAAACCGCGATGAAAAAATTAATTTATCAGCAAATTTAACAATGCAGAACGAAACCAATAGTAATGAACTCAGTGCGACAAGCTCTAGTGACCGTCAGTATGAAAATAACCTTGTGCAAACGGGAATGGATAGGCATATCACTGTTCAATCTAAAAGAAAACGTAGCCCGAGATCTGCCCAGTTTGCTGGCAGGAGCAAAGTGACACGGACTGAAGGAGGTGTTAACCAAATACCTCTTAACAACCGATTCTCTAGTCTAGAGGTCGTTGGCACCAATGCAGCGCCAAATTTGAAAACGGAGAAACCACCTCAAATTTATTTAAAGGAAGCATCTAATAATGAATTGGTTAATAACATCGCAACATTAACAGATTCTAAATTTTATATTGCCCCGCTCAAAAGAGGTAATATATACGAAACAAAGATTCAAACTTTCAAAATCGATGGCTTCAGAGCCCTAGTTAAACATTTTGACGAAGTTGGTAAAAAATATTACACATACCAGCTTAAAAGTTGTAACGTAATATTCGTCACTATTAATAAACTTTTGACTTT
>OW052220.1:149290776-149348276 GCA_932526605.1 Nephrotoma flavescens
CATATTTTCATATTTTCATATTTTCATATTTTCATATTTTCATATTTTCATATTTTCATATTTTCATATTTTCATATTTTCATATTTTCATATTTTCATATTTTCATATTTTCATATTTTCATATTTTCATATTTTCATATTTTCATATTTTCATATTTTCATATTTTCATATTTTCATATTTTCATATTTTCATATTTTCATATTTTCATATTTTCATATTTTCATATTTTCATATTTTCATATTTTCATATTTTCATATTTTCATATTTTCATATTTTCATATTTTCATATTTTCATATTTTCATATTTTCATATTTTCATATTTTCATATTTTCATATTTTCATATTTTCATATTTTCATATTTTCATATTTTCATATTTTCATATTTTCATATTTTCATATTTTCATATTTTCATATTTTCATATTTTCATATTTTCATATTTTCATATTTTCATATTTTCATATTTTCATATTTTCATATTTTCATATTTTCATATTTTCATATTTTCATATTTTCATATTTTCATATTTTCATATTTTCATATTTTCATATTTTCATATTTTCATATTTTCATATTTTCATATTTTCATATTTTCATATTTTCATATTTTCATATTTTCATATTTTCATATTTTCATATTTTCATATTTTCATATTTTCATATTTTCATATTTTCATATTTTCATATTTTCATATTTTCATATTTTCATATTTTCATATTTTCATATTTTCATATTTTCATATTTTCATATTTTCATATTTTCATATTTTCATATTTTCATATTTTCATATTTTCATATTTTCATATTTTCATATTTTCATATTTTCATATTTTCATATTTTCATATTTTCATATTTTCATATTTTCATATTTTCATATTTTCATATTTTCATATTTTCATATTTTCATATTTTCATATTTTCATATTTTCATATTTTCATATTTTCATATTTTCATATTTTCATATTTTCATATTTTCATATTTTCATATTTTCATATTTTCATATTTTCATATTTTCATATTTTCATATTTTCATATTTTCATATTTTCATATTTTCATATTTTCATATTTTCATATTTTCATATTTTCATATTTTCATATTTTCATATTTTCATATTTTCATATTTTCATATTTTCATATTTTCATATTTTCATATTTTCATATTTTCATATTTTCATATTTTCATATTTTCATATTTTCATATTTTCATATTTTCATATTTTCATATTTTCATATTTTCATATTTTCATATTTTCATATTTTCATATTTTCATATTTTCATATTTTCATATTTTCATATTTTCATATTTTCATATTTTCATATTTTCATATTTTCATATTTTCATATTTTCATATTTTCATATTTTCATATTTTCATATTTTCATATTTTCATATTTTCATATTTTCATATTTTCATATTTTCATATTTTCATATTTTCATATTTTCATATTTTCATATTTTCATATTTTCATATTTTCATATTTTCATATTTTCATATTTTCATATTTTCATATTTTCATATTTTCATATTTTCATATTTTCATATTTTCATATTTTCATATTTTCATATTTTCATATTTTCATATTTTCATATTTTCATATTTTCATATTTTCATATTTTCATATTTTCATATTTTCATATTTTCATATTTTCATATTTTCATATTTTCATATTTTCATATTTTCATATTTTCATATTTTCATATTTTCATATTTTCATATTTTCATATTTTCATATTTTCATATTTTCATATTTTCATATTTTCATATTTTCATATTTTCATATTTTCATATTTTCATATTTTCATATTTTCATATTTTCATATTTTCATATTTTCATATTTTCATATTTTCATATTTTCATATTTTCATATTTTCATATTTTCATATTTTCATATTTTCATATTTTCATATTTTCATATTTTCATATTTTCATATTTTCATATTTTCATATTTTCATATTTTCATATTTTCATATTTTCATATTTTCATATTTTCATATTTTCATATTTTCATATTTTCATATTTTCATATTTTCATATTTTCATATTTTCATATTTTCATATTTTCATATTTTCATATTTTCATATTTTCATATTTTCATATTTTCATATTTTCATATTTTCATATTTTCATATTTTCATATTTTCATATTTTCATATTTTCATATTTTCATATTTTCATATTTTCATATTTTCATATTTTCATATTTTCATATTTTCATATTTTCATATTTTCATATTTTCATATTTTCATATTTTCATATTTTCATATTTTCATATTTTCATATTTTCATATTTTCATATTTTCATATTTTCATATTTTCATATTTTCATATTTTCATATTTTCATATTTTCATATTTTCATATTTTCATATTTTCATATTTTCATATTTTCATATTTTCATATTTTCATATTTTCATATTTTCATATTTTCATATTTTCATATTTTCATATTTTCATATTTTCATATTTTCATATTTTCATATTTTCATATTTTCATATTTTCATATTTTCATATTTTCATATTTTCATATTTTCATATTTTCATATTTTCATATTTTCATATTTTCATATTTTCATATTTTCATATTTTCATATTTTCATATTTTCATATTTTCATATTTTCATATTTTCATATTTTCATATTTTCATATTTTCATATTTTCATATTTTCATATTTTCATATTTTCATATTTTCATATTTTCATATTTTCATATTTTCATATTTTCATATTTTCATATTTTCATATTTTCATATTTTCATATTTTCATATTTTCATATTTTCATATTTTCATATTTTCATATTTTCATATTTTCATATTTTCATATTTTCATATTTTCATATTTTCATATTTTCATATTTTCATATTTTCATATTTTCATATTTTCATATTTTCATATTTTCATATTTTCATATTTTCATATTTTCATATTTTCATATTTTCATATTTTCATATTTTCATATTTTCATATTTTCATATTTTCATATTTTCATATTTTCATATTTTCATATTTTCATATTTTCATATTTTCATATTTTCATATTTTCATATTTTCATATTTTCATATTTTCATATTTTCATATTTTCATATTTTCATATTTTCATATTTTCATATTTTCATATTTTCATATTTTCATATTTTCATATTTTCATATTTTCATATTTTCATATTTTCATATTTTCATATTTTCATATTTTCATATTTTCATATTTTCATATTTTCATATTTTCATATTTTCATATTTTCATATTTTCATATTTTCATATTTTCATATTTTCATATTTTCATATTTTCATATTTTCATATTTTCATATTTTCATATTTTCATATTTTCATATTTTCATATTTTCATATTTTCATATTTTCATATTTTCATATTTTCATATTTTCATATTTTCATATTTTCATATTTTCATATTTTCATATTTTCATATTTTCATATTTTCATATTTTCATATTTTCATATTTTCATATTTTCATATTTTCATATTTTCATATTTTCATATTTTCATATTTTCATATTTTCATATTTTCATATTTTCATATTTTCATATTTTCATATTTTCATATTTTCATATTTTCATATTTTCATATTTTCATATTTTCATATTTTCATATTTTCATATTTTCATATTTTCATATTTTCATATTTTCATATTTTCATATTTTCATATTTTCATATTTTCATATTTTCATATTTTCATATTTTCATATTTTCATATTTTCATATTTTCATATTTTCATATTTTCATATTTTCATATTTTCATATTTTCATATTTTCATATTTTCATATTTTCATATTTTCATATTTTCATATTTTCATATTTTCATATTTTCATATTTTCATATTTTCATATTTTCATATTTTCATATTTTCATATTTTCATATTTTCATATTTTCATATTTTCATATTTTCATATTTTCATATTTTCATATTTTCATATTTTCATATTTTCATATTTTCATATTTTCATATTTTCATATTTTCATATTTTCATATTTTCATATTTTCATATTTTCATATTTTCATATTTTCATATTTTCATATTTTCATATTTTCATATTTTCATATTTTCATATTTTCATATTTTCATATTTTCATATTTTCATATTTTCATATTTTCATATTTTCATATTTTCATATTTTCATATTTTCATATTTTCATATTTTCATATTTTCATATTTTCATATTTTCATATTTTCATATTTTCATATTTTCATATTTTCATATTTTCATATTTTCATATTTTCATATTTTCATATTTTCATATTTTCATATTTTCATATTTTCATATTTTCATATTTTCATATTTTCATATTTTCATATTTTCATATTTTCATATTTTCATATTTTCATATTTTCATATTTTCATATTTTCATATTTTCATATTTTCATATTTTCATATTTTCATATTTTCACATTTTCATATTTTCATATTTTCACATTTTCATATTTTCATATTTTCATATATTCCTATTTTCTAATTTTCCAATTTGCCAATTTTCCAATTTTCCATTTACCTGTTTTCCAATTTTCCTATTTTAAAATATTCCAATTTTCCAATTTACAAATTTTCCAATTTTGCAAATTTCGAAATTTCCAATTTTCCAATTTTCCGATTTTCCAATTTTCCAATTTTCCATTTACCAATTTTCATATTTTCTTATTTTCCAATTTTTTTAACCAATTATTAAAATAAAATGGTATCAACTAATGTTCCACCTAGGGATTTATGAATTGTCATGGCACATCCTGATACTAAAGGAAAATGACTTTGTTTTGCGTTTATTGTTTCGTTCGCCTCGTTCGATTACACTTTTCGTAACGCATTTGCCAGCTTAGTCCCCAAGTCAAGCGTACCTAAAGAAGTTTTACTTCAATAAATTTAATTGTATTTAAAGTATATTTGCATTTACAGTTTTAAATTATTAATTGAAATGTCATATCTAGAAATGTCATATCAAAGAAATTTAAATGGCGTGTATTCGCACTAACACAAACACGAGTCATGCAACAGTATTGTCTGCTTCCTTGTTCAGTGAATGGCCCTTTCTGAGGCCTGGCCTCAATAAGTATACACAATTTTCCACTAGAAGTCCTTTTTTTGTTGTCGGGCAAGCAGTGAAAGGCATGTGTTCATACGTTCACGTATAGGTTGTGTTCGGTCAACACATGTGAGACCACATTCCAAGTTCTTGAATTTTTCCCATTTGGTGCAAGCGCTTGGAAATAATTATTTGGGTGACTCCTTTCGAGGTTGTCTACGGCGCGGCGGGTCACTAAGATAGAAATCACTACTTCTGAAACGTTTGTACCAATTATTAAAAGTTTCATAAGACACAATATCGGCACCAAGAACAATACAAATTGATTCCCGTGCTTTAGAAGCATTTTTTCTGATTGGAATTCCTATAGAATGCAGTAAATGTGCTGTTTATCAGTTGCCATCGTAAACTCTGCTATTTGAGAGGTCATGTAACCTAGGTTGACTTGTCGTTCGGTATTCTGAAATCGTGCGTTCGATGCTGTCGTTAATGTAATGTAAATTTTATTATTTGGCAGCCATAATAAAATTCAAAATAGTAAAAAACGGTTTAAACCAGATTTTTAAACTAACATTTGTGTACCCATCCCAGCAATGTCGCAGATTATCGGTGGAATATCTGTAGAATACTCATCGGGCGGCTAATCGCAATATCGCCTATGATTCGCAAATATTGTCGCACGAATAACTTTGATTCCACGCAAGAAAAACTATGAAATTTATTTTTAATTCTGTACCAAAACCTATAATCGCCTAACTACACTAAGCTGTTTTTCCGTGTGTATTGTTTTTAAAAAAACTAATATAATTTCTAGAACATATTTTGATTTTATTTAATTCGGCGAAAAACTAAAAAAGTTATCACCAAAAAACTAAATTTGAAACAATACCTTTTAAAACAAAACACGATTTACAAAAAACTATAAAAAGTGACTTAAGCGAGTTGACCTTTTTGGTACAGAATTTATCTTGCGCTTATCTTTTTTAAATAGGTCCGAGGTGAGCTAAAGATAATCGGTCGAATATCGGTCGAATGTCGTTAGTACAAACTAGAACGAAACTTTCGTAAAACTGAAGGATACGCTGGACGTACTCGTCAGTATACGTTATCGCCAGATTAACTTTAACCTAATCTGACAATGGTAAATAGTATACCACTGGTATAACCTAGAACGAAACTTTCGTAAATCCGGAGGATAACCTGTGTATACTCGCCCGTGTATCGCATATAATTCTCAAATGTTGCCGCTTGATTAACTTTAATTCGTATCATGTTTAAAATTGGGTTATTCTGGTTAGGGTGAGGTTACCAAGACGTTGGCAGTTTGTTTCGAACAATGAAACATTGAATTCTTTTATATTAAAAAATTCGGTCGTCTCATCAGACTGCAGTGACCAAACTGCAAAAAGATTGAAACTACTTTGTACTTACATATGTACAAAGTATAATCATAATGCCTTTCACAAAAAATACCGCAAAAATCTTGCTGGGCATTTAGTCGAATACAGGATAAATAAAAAATAAAACTTCCCTTTTCAATTTGGAATTTTAACCGAAAAACATCGGTCATTTATATAAGGTGTTCCAATAAGAGTGATATATTTTCTTTTAAAAGAAACACACTAATTGTTAAGGAAATTGAAATGGTTTTTATTTAATGTGAAGTACAATCGATACAATTAAGTTCTGAATAAAACATCATTCAAATGGCCTCCACGATTTCTTCTGCATGAACGAATTCGATGAACCCAATTTTCGAGCACTTTTTCCACTAAATCAAGTCGTATGTCATGAATAGCACGTTCAATATTGACTTGTGAAGCTTGAAGAGAGTTTGGTTTATTGATAAAGACCAATGACTTCAAATAACCTCACAAGAAATAGTCTAGTGGTGTTAAATCACAACTTCTTGGAGGCCATTCAATATCACAATTTCTTGAAATAATCGAATCTCCAAACTTTTCTCGCAATAATTCAATTGTTGCACTAGCTGTGTGGCACGTAGCCCATTCTTGTTGGAACAAAATGTTGTCAAGGTCAACTTCTTCCAATTTCGGCCATAAAAAGTTGGTTATCATCGATCTATACCGATCTCCATTGACAGTAACGGTGTTACTGTTACAGACCAAAAACCACACCAAACTGTCAATTTAGGTGAATGCAATGTTTTTTCATGAATAATTTGTGGATTTTCTTCACACCAGAATCGACAGTTTTGTTTATTTACCGCACCACTCAGAAGAAAGTGAGCCTTATCGGAGAAGATGATTTTCTTACAAAAATCGTTATCGTTTTCAAGTTGTTCCTAGGCAAAATCAGCAAATTCACTACGTTTACGGTGGTCCAATGGCTTCAGTTCTTGAGTGACAACAATTTTATACGGATGCAAACCCAAACCCTTTCTCAAAATCCGCCAGGTTGTGGTTTGAGACAGTCCCAATTCTTGAGAACGTCTTGAAATCGACAAATTGCGGTCTTCAGCAACACTTGCCTGAACGGCAGCAATATTTGCATTACTTCAAGCGTTCCTTTATCTTATTGGCACTTGAACATTATGTAAAGAAAATGTACTCTCAAAATTTTCAACAATTCGACGAATAGCGAGCACACTTGGACGAACGATTATTACGAATATAAAATGGCAAAAGCGCATACGAAAAGTTGCAATTGGAGAACGATTATTTTGATAATAAAACTGAATAATTTGTAAACGTTGTTCTTGCGTATATCTCACCATGATGAAATTGTAAACATTACTAAATACATTGCAATGTAATAAAAAATGACAGATCATTACATATTGCAAATGGCCGAAACGTCATCTAAAAATCATATTGCTATTGGAAAACCCTATATAAAACATGCTGTATAAGATAGCAGAAAATTGCCAGCATAAAAAATGAGTTTTGCTATTCACCGCTAGAGGCATCACTATCACAAAAATAATGTTACGATTTTGCCTTGTCACTCAAGGTTCGAATCACTGGATTGTGAATAAATACAACTGCTTCAAATTTGAACTCACACAATTTATTTACACAACACAATTTATTATACAACACAATTTATTATACAACACAATTTATTATACAACACAAAATTCCTAATTAATTATTATAATTATAACACACTTTTTAATTATCACTTTAATAATCGCTTTAATAATCACTTTAATAATCTTTCTATTTAACCTTCACTGTATCACGTTTAAAATAAGACTCAGCATTCCACGTCAACGCGCGCCTATATATACCAAAATATTTGTTTCCAGAATAATCCTAAATGCGCATCGAGCAAATATGTTAGTATAGAAATGACGCCTAAATGTTGAGTATAAATATAAATGCAATTGAACTATTAATGAAATTAACTTATTCTATTCTAATCTAGGTGTCACCGTAACACTACCCCCCACCTAAGCCTGTTCGTCCCGAACAGGATCCAGATCACCTCCTCTGTAGAGCGCCAAACGTTCTAAATGCACCACCTTTGGTTTACCTTTCCGTCCTTTCTGTATGCGATAAACCACGTCGTTCAACTTTTTAATGACAGTGTAAGGTCCTTCCCATGTGGGTTGCAACTTCGGTGATAATCCTTTTTGCCGTTGCGGGTTGTGAAGCCATACCAATTGCCCTTCCTCGAAGCCTTGATTATTTGCTCGTATGTCATATCGAGCTTTCATTCGATCACTTGATATTCGAATTTTCTCCCGTACAAATTGATGTATTTCATTAAGTTCCTCTTTCATCCGGTCGACGTAATCCTGTCCGCATAGAGCTGCTAATGGAACAGCCCCAAACTTTAAATCTCCTGGTAATCGCAGATTGTTCCCAAATATGGTTTTAGCTGGTGTCACTCCTGTTGTGTCATGTACCGCTGATCGGTAGGCCATCAGAAACATTGGTATATGTCGATCCCAGTTACGTTGGTTCCTTTCCACAACCTTTGCTAGATATTCCTCCAATGTGCCATTGAATCTTTCCACCATACCGTCCGACTGTGGATGTAAAGGCGTCGTTCTTGTTTTATTGATTCCAAGCATCTGACATATCTCCTGAAATACCACCGATTCGAAATTTCTTCCTTGATCCGTGTGAATTTCCATCGGTACACCAAATCTGCTAATCCAGTTGTTGACCACGGCATCAGCTATTGTTGTTGTCTCCTGATTAGGTATCGGGTACACTTCCGGCCATTTGCTGAAATAATCCATTATTACTAGCACATATTTATTTCCGCTCTCGGTAGTCGGAAATGGCCCCGCCACATCCATTGCAATTCTCTCAAATGGTGCCCCGACATTATATTGTTTCATGGTTCCACGGCTTTTTCGTGCTGGTCCCTTTACTGCCGCACATTGGTCACATCTTCGACACCACTCTACTACTGACTGTCTACATCCGGACCAGTAGAAACGTTGGCGAATTTTGGCTAATGTTTTATTAATCCCTAGGTGACCTCCACTTGCTCCTCCATGATACTCCTTGAGGATTTCCGCTATCCGATCTTTTGGCACCACTACCAACAATTGTTTTACTTTGCCATCCGTGCTTTCCCACTTTCGTTTTAAACATCCATTTTCTATGTGAAGGCTATCCCATTGAGCCCAATATGCTTTTGCAATGGGAGTTTTGTCAGCTATCTCACTCCATGTGGGCCGGTGTTCCTTTTCCTTATGTTCCATGATGAATGATAGGTCAGCATCCCGTAATTGCTCCTTCTTGATCATTTCATCAGTCCATTCCTCATCAGGTAGCACTTGCATAAGCCGAATATCGATGATGTTTTCCTTACCCTCCACACGCCCACAATGCTTGCATTCCACGGGACATGGCCTTCTCGATAATGCGTCGGCATTTCCATGTGCGCTTCCATTCCGATGTTCAATTTGGAAATCGTAGCTTTGCAAACGTTCGATCCAACGTGCTACTTGTCCCTCTTGATTTTTGAATTGTAACAACCAGCGCAAAGCTCCATGATCCGTTCGTAGAAGAAATTTTTGGCCATAGAGGTACTTATGGAAGTGCTTAACACATTCGACAATAGCCAACAACTCTTTCCGTGTTACACAATAATTCCGTTCCGGTTTTGATAACATCTTGGAGTAATAACTCGTTCCTCACCATTTGTTGCCTGTGATAATACTCCTCCTATACCATCATTACTTGCATCGGTGTCCAAAATGAATTTAACGTTGGGTATAGGGTATGCGAGGATTGGTGCTTCACATAATCGTCGTCTTAGTTCCACAAATGCCTCTTCCTGATCATCCTTCCATTCGAACGCCTTGTTCTTCCTGGTTAACTCGTGTAAACTCTTGGCGATACTGGCGAATCCTGGCACGAATCGTCTATAATAGGTGCACAATCCAAGGAAGCTCCGTAATTCATGTAAGTTTTTAGGTCGTGGCCATTCCTTCACTGCTGCGATCTTTTCTTCATCGGTATGGATTCCATTGGTTGTTACCTTATGACCCAAATATTTTACTTCCGTTCTAAATAGTTTGCATTTCTTCGGGCTTAGCTTCAATCCGGCGGCCTGTATCCGATCCAAAACCTCTGCCAAATTCCTTAAATGTTCGTCGAAATCCTTGCCCATAACGATGATGTCGTCTAAATATACGAGGCACGTCCTCCAATGTAATCCCTTTAATACGCGCTCCATTAGCCGTTCAAAAGTCGCAATTGTTTTACAACCTCTTTCTGCCCTTGCAAGTTAGTCGTATTAATCGGATTTTTCTGCTCACACTTCACTATCGCAGATATTTCTTCGCATTTTCCGATTATTGTCCCTTTCTTGATGGTTTTCGTCTTATCCGAGAGATTTGAGTCCTAATTGGTACTCTATTATCGCTGTCTGGTTTCACCAGGACTTTCTCGATCATAATTTCTCTGGCTCCGCTCTCCGCTTCATTGGCTTCTATAACCCACAACCTGGGTGACCCAGAATCTCCCTCCAATCTTGCCCATACTATTGTTTCCGAGTTCGGTGGCAGCTTCTCCCGATGGTCCATTATAATTTGCCTGCTCGGTTCTCGTATAGCGGCGCTAACGTGAAGTGGCAACTCGATATTATCGTAGGTTAATACACCCCGTCCAACATCCACCACGAAGCCATTCGTTCTCATAAAGTCCATCCCCAAGATGACTTCGTCTACAATATCTGCAACCAGCACCTCGTGTTGAAAGTGATTTGGCCCAATCCTTATTTTTACGATCTTTTTCCCTTTTATTGCTGAATTTTCTCCAGTCGCCGTTCGTAATTTCATTCCATTAGCTGGTTCCATAATTCCATTGATAATATCCTCACGAACAATCGTATGAGTTGCTCCCGTATCCAGCGTAATCGTGCATTTCTTCCCATCAATATCGGCTTCAATTGTTAAGCTGTCACCGCTCCTTGCTATTCTCGAAACATGGATGGAGGTTATGGGGCAATCGGTTGTGGGAGTCAGCTTCTGCCCCTGCAAACTGACTCTTTTAAGTTTAACGACTCCGCTGTCGTCTGACCTGCCCTTCTGGATTCTATCTGCTCCTCGTTTGATCTACGCTTCATAGGAGATGGCGACCGTGCTCGTTTCTTCTTAATCTCCCAACAGTCCCGTGAGATGTGACCCATTCTATCACATACCCAGCATTTAATCCTGCCACTTCCATCTCTGAACCTTGGCGTAGCCCGCGCCGTGTCTATTCTGGAATCAATCTCCACTCTACGAATTTTCATTGCTGGTTTGATGATGGTTTGCGCAGTTTCGTTTGTTAACGCACAAGCGATGGTTTCCGTGAAAGTTGTCTTAGGTGACAACATCACCGCTCTGCGCGTCTCAGGATCTCGAATACCGTCAATGAATGCATCTATTTTAATTCGCTCCATGTAATCGGCCGACATATTTGAATGTGCTAAATGCGCGAGCCGCTCAATTGCCGATGAATGTTCCTGTAGCGATTCTCCTCCTCTTTGGTATCGACCCTTCAATTCCATGCGATAGATTTCTCGTTTGTGGTCACTTCCGTATTTTCGATCTAATGCCTTCATAATTCCCATGTAAATGTTCCTTTCCTGCTCGGGAATGATTTGTAGTGTTTCTGCCGCTTCGCCTTTAAGACAATTAACGCTGCAACACATTGTTCTTCAGTCCACTGATTTTGCTTAATCGCCGTTTCGAATTGGAACTTAAAAATGCTGAAGGATGTTGTTCCATCAAATGTTGGTGGTTTTATCTTAACTGCATTAACCGTCTGGATCATTTGATGTGTCGTTCCATTCGCCTTGACATCTTCAAGCTCTTTCTCGAGACGTTGCACTTCGGTTTGTAGATCTTGTTTAACCGTTTGTATATTTTGGTTAACAGTTTCAAATTTTTGTTGAACGTTCCCTTTAACATTTCGAATTTCTGTGTGTAACTCGGTTTGCAGCTTTTCCACTTCGCCGTGTAATGTAGAACATAACTCCAGAAACTTCTCGTCCATTTTCTTTTGACCGTCTTCTATTTGATGTTTAATATCCGCGTTCGATTGTTTAATGTCCGCGTTCGATTGTTTAATGTCCGCTCCTTGTTGTTCCATTTGTACCATCTTCTGTTTAATGTCTGCTCCTTGTTGCTCCACTTGTAACATCTGTTGTTTCATTTGATGTTTAATGTCCGCCCCTTGTTGCGTCAGCTGTTGTCCCATCATATTCATAGCAGCCATCAACTGCGATAAATCAAAACTTCCGGATGGGTTTTGTGTTGTTCCGACCATCATTTGTACGTCGCCTTCTTTCTTGTCCACACCGGTCTCATCCGTTTTTTCCTCCTCGAAATCATATACGTCTGGATTTAAACCGTCCTTCTCCATGGTCTCACGTAGTCGCTCCACCAAACTAGCTTTTGTGCCTTCACTGGCCAAACCTCGCTGTTTCAGCTGCTCCTTTAATTGCGCAAGCTTTAATTCGTAGAGTATCATTTTCTTTATTATTCACAATCCCACCGCTGTCACCAATTGTTACGATTTTGCCTTGCCACTCAAGGTTCGAATCACTGGATTGTGAATAAATACAACTGCTTCAAATTTGAACTCACACAATTTATTTACACAACACAATTTATTATACAACACAATTTATTATACAATACAAAATTCACAATTAATTATTATAATTATAACACACTTTTTAATTATCACTTTAATAATCGGTTTAATAATCACTTTAATAAACTTTCTATTTAACCTTCACTGTATCACGTTTAAAATAAGACTCAGCATTCCACGTCAACGCGCGCCCTTATATACCAAAATATTTGCCTCCAGAATAATCCTAAATGCGCATCGAGCAAATATGTTAGTATAGAAATGACGCCTAAATGTTGAGTATAAATCATAAATGCATTGAACAATTAATGAAATTAAGTTATTCTATTCTAATCCAGGTGTCACCGTAACAATATTAAAATTACCATAATCATCATTATGCAAATACAGGGCAACATCAAACAAATTGCCATCGTTCAAAGCACTCCATAGAATTCTGAAGTCATTTTACTGTGAATGTTTTCAGTTTTTGAACAAAAGTGTGAAAACCCCCCCTGTAACTACCCTGGGTACACATAGCGTCAGTAGCTTTCCATACATTTTTGAAGGCATTTTAATGTAAATGTTTTCAGTTTTTTAACAAAAGTGTTAGAAAAATCCCCCTGTAACTACCCTGAGTGTATGTTTTTATGGTAGCTGAGACCATATTCTATATACATGAGCAACATAAGATTCACACCTAGCGTCAGTAGCCTTCCATACATTTTTGAAGACAATTTAATGTTTTTAGTTTTTTAACAAAAGTGTACAAGTGGCGCAGTGGTTAAAGCCATTTGGACCGGGAGGTACTGGGTTCGAATCCCACCAGACGCAGGATGTAAATCGAATTTTCTTCATCGATTACGATCGGTGATGATAATAAACATAACTTAGACCCTCTGTTGGAGTGCAGAATTCAGCACCGACCCACCGTTCATGTCAGTGTGCAGGTTGACATGGAGCTTGCAACGTGCAGGTGGTATACTGTAATTGTGTGAATAGGTGAATGGGGTGGGTGGGTGCATGAATGAAAAGGGGAGTATTAATTGACCTTAAAAGGACATTAAATCCACTGGATGATTAATATTTTCTTTTTATAAAAAAAAACAAGAAAAAAAAGATGTTTTCAGTTTTTTAACAAAAGTGTTAGAAAAACCCACCTGTAACTACTCTGGGTGTATGTTTTTATGGTAGCTGAGATCATAATCTATATACATGAGCAACATAAGATTCACACCTGGCGCCAGTAGCCTTCCATACATTTTTGAAGTCATTTTAACGTAAGATGTTTTCAGTTTTTTAACAAAAGCTTTAGAAAAACCCCCCTGTAACTACCCTGGGTGTATGTTTATATGGTAGCTGAGATCATAATCTATATGTATGAGCAACATAAGATTCACACCTGGCGTCAGTAGCCTTCCATACATTTTTTGAAGTCATTTTGATGTCAAATGTTTTCAGTTTTAAAATTTACATGTCTGTGTTATTTATTATACAAAAACACGAACATTTAGGCGTAAATAATTTTTTCAAATTTCAAAAATTCCACCCAAAAGTAAATATATTGTGTAATTTTAATATGTATATCTCCAAAATTCCTCATACCAGTACGTTTGAAATACCATAAATCATTACACAATTAATAAGGTGATGTTAAAACATTATACTATATATCGTAAATTTATACTTAAAACTAAATTGAAGTTTGTTGAATTGGTTGAGATTTAGCGAATTGGTCATCAATATCACTATACTCCAATAATGTTACTCCTATCAAATGCCAATATATATAATGATGTTTAGAATTTTGTCATAGTTCTGACATGGGCAAATATGGCCCCGAAACGTGTGAGTGATGATTTGCAGTATTTTTGCAATTCAAACAATTACTAATCGAGATTTTGCCTGGTTCTCATCGATACCGGTATGTATATTTGCACATGCCAGAACTATGACAAAATTCTGAACAATAACATAGACATTGGCATTTGATATATCTTTCTGCAAAACAATCTGCAACAAATGTTTATGTTTTGTGTATAATCACTAATAGAGACACGCAATTTTTAAAACTGAAAACATTTCACGTTAAAATGACTTTAAAAATGCATGGAGGACTACTGATGCCAGGTGTGAATCTTATGTTGCTCATGTATATAGATTATGATCTCAGCTACCATAAAAACATACACTCAGGGTAGTTACAGGGGGGTTTTTCTAACACTTTTGTTAAAAAACTGAAAACATTCACAGTAAAATGACTTCAGAATTGTATGGAGTGCTTTGAACGATGGCAATTTGTTTGATGTTGCCCTGTATTTGCATAATGATGATTATGGTAATTTTATTATCAAATAAAAAACCTCTTAACGACGAGGTAAATGTTCGAGTGACGAAAGCCGAATTCAATTCACAAAATTTCTGATATCAAATTTGTGCCGAAAAAAACAATTGTATTCGATTTGTCAACGATTTTTCGGAATGTTAGTGCATTCAGCGCGTTGTTGTTTAACATTCAAAAAACCGTTGACAAGTTGTTGTTTTTGACAGCTAGAAAGAAAAATGTAAACAAACGCGCCGAATGCACTAACATTCCGAAAAATCGTTGACAAATCGAATACAATTGTTTTTTTCGGCACAAATTTGATATCAGAAATTTTGTGAATTGAATTCGGCTTTCGTCACTCGAACATTTACCTCGTCGTTAAGAGGTTTTTTATTTGATATCAATGATTTTAGCAAGGCAAATTGAAAATGAATTGAATTGCGATTCGTTTTATTGTTGTCAGTCGTTTTGACTTCGACTTTGAGTTCACACACACACACGATAGCACACAAGTGGCCGCTACGTGTTATTGTGCCTCATACACAGATGCGCGGCATTGAAATGACCAAAACGAACAACAAAGCCATGCTAATGCAACAAATACAGAAAAAACTACACTATAGATAGTTGTATTAGAATATATGTGTACATCGTATGTGCGCACTAGTTTAATAAGTAGTGGTGCGAAAGAAAAAAATTAACATGAGATTGTTAGTGTAACCAATACAATCTTCTGTAGTTTGTTGAATATTGGCATCTGCGTTTCAGACTTTGTTCAGAGCTTAATTGTTGTTCGTTTCCCGAAAAACGAATTACACATACTCTCACACAGCTGCCGGCTGTGTGTTACGGAGTGGGAATGATTCGTTCTTCTTCTCTCGATATTCGTCACTCCAGTGGCCTGCGTCTGTGTATGAGGCACAAAAGAACGTAAAACAATAGAACGAAACTGTTTCAATAAAAAAATGGAAAACAATAAAACAAAATTGTTTCTATTGACGAATGGTTCAATACGATTTATGTTTGAAAAGTATATGCTCCTGGCCTCGAAATAGTAAAGACTTATATTTTTTCTTTTTTATGTTGAAAAGTAGGGTCAGGTCTCATCATTAGGTTCAGGTAGGTAGTTTTTTTTTATTATGTCCAGCACGATAACCTACGTTCTGGTGTACTGTTTCTAGTGTGTGGAAGACGATTCTATTTCTTTATTTTGCATGCAATTTTTCAATCTTCATTTTGTAGTCTTTTAGTAGATTTTATTTCAGAATCCTTTACCACATGCCACAAACAGGTCATGTCGGGTGTGATCTTATTACACACCCGGTTCTCGTAGGCTATTGGCTGAACATTTGTAGTCTAGTTTTTAGTGTATGTTACAGAGTAGTAAAAATTTAGACCAGATGCATGTGTTTTTGGTAGAAATTCGATTGAGTAATTCAACAATTTTTTTTGCATGTTTCTTGCTGTTTTGTCACTAACTGCATGCGGCTACCATTCATTTTTGACTCCTTAAACAATACAATGAAATATACATATTTTAGTGTGTTAGTTGGAAATAAAAGTTAATGGTAGCTAGTCTCTCGCTGATATTCCATCTTCATGCGATGGGAGGGGAGATAAGATCTATTTTTCAAAGAAATCAACTTAATGATAAAAAAATATCGATTTTATGCAAGGAGACGCAAATGTTCAATGTTTTTGGTGATTTTTTTCGATCACATCAATTTGTCAGTTTTTTCATTTTTTTTGTTATGAAAAAAGAGTCACTGGTAAAAATTCTCTTAGCAATGATAATAATATGATGTATTTATATTTGTTTCATTATAACACGTTGATTCACTATCATTATGAACCGCAACGGACCGATATTAGGGTGCATTTGAGCCAAAAAATAAAATTTTGCAAAAAAATTAGGGTGGCTTTTAAGTTGTGGAGGTCAATATCTAAAATATACGAGTTTTCTGGGACAAACGGTTGATGTCATATTGTAGGTGAGATTTGTGGCTAATAATCCTGAAAATATGAACCAAAAGTCTTGGGCTCATTTTTTAGCAATTCGGAATAATGTGGCCGGGCGATTTCGCATTTTTCAGTTTTTTGGCCAAAATGACCCTCCAACCTAATTTTTTGAATTCTTTTTTTTGCTATTTGATAGCTGGCGTCAATACCTTTCCAACGATATGCATATGTCCAGGGTATGTCGAATAGATTCAGCACTGTGGACGTGGCAAAATGGCCAAAAATGGCCGTTCAGAGGCCGGCCGCGGCCAACATGGCAATCAAATCAAAAAGTTGTAGAACAAAAATTGCTTAGTTTTTTAAGTACTACAACCCCTGAAAATATGAGATCAAATAAAAGAGGTACGGACAAACAAACATATATACCAAAGCAAGATTATATGGTGACGTCATAGAAAAATTTAAAATTGTCATAACTTTGGTCAAAATCATCCGTTTTGGACGTTTGAGGTGTCGTTGAATTGGTATTGACGTCTACAATCATAATTTGCCAGTTATAAAATAATTTTGGCATTTTTTGGGGCAGTTATACGCGAAAAACTGATTTTTTGGGGCAATTTTTGGAAGGTCATATCTCCACTCAATTTTGGTAGAAATTCATGCTTTTATAAATTATTTAGGTTTATTTTTCAAGACCTTTCCAACGGTATATAACATGATCCTGGCGGCCTCAAAGTGAAAAAGTTCGAAACTTGCTGTATAATATACTTCGTTCGACTTCCAGCACAGTAGGTGCTTTCGTCACTCGTTTGGACTGCCGTCCAAAGTGATATTTTAAGAGTCGTTACACACTACATATGCAAATCGTTTTTTAAACAAAATTAATCGCTTCAAAACCTTTAAACATATATGTATTTACTCTTCATTTTCATAAATTCTTTGAATTTTCATAAAACTTTCTGCTGAGAATTTGTAATTTGCATAAAAATTTCAAGAACTTTCTGCTGATGTTAATAAATATCAGCAGAAAAAATTTCATTTTTGTGATAGTGATGCCTCTAGCGGTGAATAGCAAAACACATTTTTTCTGCTGGAAATTTTCTGCTATCTTATACACCATATATAAAACAATTAATCATAAATTTATTTAAAAAATATAACTTAATAAAAATCATACATAGCTATATTAAAAATAATACGATTTTTTTCACATATGGTTTTTCACTTCTAACTCGAGTTTTTTCATTTCAAATTCAAATTAAATTATTTTAAATTCATTTTTTTCATTTCAAATTCAATTTTATTTACTTAAAAATCAATTTTTTTCATTTCAAATTCAATATTTGTAAAAAAAATCTTTACTATTTTTAATTCTAATAAAACAAAATCAATTAGTGTATTATTAACCCTCGTCAGGCGGCATAGGTACAATTGTACCTTTTCTGTTTTTAAATACTAATAAGTCTTCTTGTAGAAGCTGGAGAAAGTTAAAGCTTTGTGAGATTTCTACATTTTAATAATGTGGAAATTCCCAATATTATCTATTTATAAAAATTATGACTACAGTGACGATTTTCATATAAAATATATGAAAGTACAATAATTGTACGCCTCCCGCCTTTTAGCGTAGTAAAATTATGCCGCCGGACGAGGGCTAAAATTATATAATTAATTAATACAATGGTTCTCCAACTGCAGCCAATGGCAATTTCATAGACATATCGACATAATAATTATTACAATCAACTGAGGTAATTAACAGTTGTCACGGATGTTTCAATTACACTTACTTAATTTATATTAGTCTGTGAATGAGCCAGCAAATTCCCCGCTGACAATTTGAAATTCTTTCCAATGGGATGCAACATCGGGGAGTACGGAGAAAGAAAAATTAATGTATGAGTTTTCTCAATAACTTTATCACGCATTTCTTTAGTTTTGTGGATTGTCCCCTGTGATGTTACTACTTCAGCCAGTTTAACGAATAATTCATCAAGGAATGTGATAAAAATATTAGCATTAACAGATGAGTTTGTTATTATATATTTGACTGTATATGATCCCATGCAAATCCATCGCCGCTATGAGTGATACATTTCGTCCCCTCACAGTTGGTACTATTATATGAGCAGCAGTATTTATTTTGGATCTAGCCCTAGTTCTGCTGTTAGAAATGCTGACTGTGCATAAACTGACGGTTTTGAATTCAAATATCATCGACTTGATGGGAGGTCATGCAATGAGAGGTCATGTAACCTACGTAGACTTGTCTTTCGGTGTTCTGAAACCGTGCGTTCGATTCTGTAAAAACCACAATATACCGTGAAAATATTTCTATTTTAAATATAATTTTAAGCTCGGAGAGAAAACGTGTAAAAATTAGGTTATACACCTAATACATCTTAAACGACATACAGAGGAGTGCTTAGAATAAAGGACTGTAACTTGGGATGCCTACCAAAATTGTTTTTGTAGTATGGAGGGGAGTTGAAGACATTGAAAAATATAATTATAAATAATATTTCAAACAGTCGATTAAATTTATAGATTGAACCACTATTTCAATGTTAGGTATGCAGCAGCTAAATTTGAATTCATTACCCCTACTACAGGTAATGGCGTTATCATTATATGTATATATTCAACTTAAATTGCGATTAATCTAATATGGATTAAATTTTTAACCTAAATCCTAATTTTAATCAATATTCTGACAAAAATCGTGCGACAATCCATTCTTAAAAGAAAATTAAAAATTACGTGTTTGATAATGAAATGTGAAACGTTACGGTAATGCCGTTAAATAATACATACTATGTAATTTTAACTTAAGGTATAGCTGATGTTTATCGAATACTAAAAGAAAGGAGCAGAAATTAAACAACAAATCCAACTCGCAATTCTTTATCCGAAATTTAATAGCATCCATTAATGCCAAAATTATTACTTTTAAAAGTCTATAAAACAAGATAAAGTAGTTTTAATTCTTACATAACAGCAGATGTGGCCTCGTCGATATTGAATCGTGAAATTATTATTTTTCCATCTTCTGCCCCAATATGAATCTGTGTGTTCTATATTTATCCATTGGATGGAATTTCGTAAAATTATCTTTATTTTTTTTTACTTGCTGTTGTTGTTGGTATACTTATTTTTATCTTCAGCAAAAGTCAAACAATAAACCAAATTTTTTTTTCGTCTTTTATTTGCGAGATGAAAGGAAAACAATATGAATTTTCTTTTCTGAGCCCCATCCAGCTCTCACACTAAAATATGTTTTGGGAAAAAACCTTTTGAAATGTTTATAGATTGCAATCTATCATGAATGAAAATCAAATAAATATACATACATATATATATTATACAAGTGTGTATGTGTTTATACAAAATTCTATTTTAGAAAAACATATACAAATAAACTTGTATAGCTTTAGAAAAGCTCGTTTTAATTTTAAAAGTGGGAAAAAATTATTATCGAAAAGTTACGTACAACAAAAAATAGAGCTCGAATGGCAATGAATGAGAAAATTTGAGGGAAAATATATTATTTCGATTTTCTTTTGTTTTGTTTTTGCGGTAAAAATAAAAATTATTTAAATGATTGAAAAATTTTATTTTCTACGTTTTGTTTTCCTCATCAACTTTTGTTTTGTTTTGTCTAAATTTCTTTTTCATTCTTTATTGATTATATTGATAAGAAATGGTTATTATTGTACATGTGGATCATTATTTTATATCCTTTGTGTGTTTTACGTACGTTTCCTATATTGAAAATAGAAAAAAGAATAAAATGAAAAGCTGATAGAATAATCAGATACTAGACGTGTATTTATTGGAGGGTAGAATTCTATGAAAATTTTCTCGGGAAATAGCTTTAAGGGTATATAGACATAGATATTTGAATATACTCTCAATGTTCACTTTCGTTTGGAACCTTGCACTCACAGGCTTTTATTATTATATATGTAAAGGAGTTTCAACAAAATTTTCAAATTACTATACATATATGTACGTGTACATATAAATACATCTACATATTAAATAGGTATTTATAATATTTTAATTTTTAATGGTATTTAACTCATTGTTTACAAAACTATATTTCTGCCTTAGCTTACGACACCATTCCGGTGTCATTTTCAAAAGCAATGTACAACGAAAAAAAAGTCGTACAGCCGTTCAGCCGTTTAGGAGGAGTTCAATTACAAACATGCATACAGAAAATTTTGGGCGGTGTTGGTGGTAAAATTTTGGGGTTATATGTTTTAATATGCGAAAACGTGAACAAATAAAAAAAATAAAAAAATTCCTAGCACGCAATTGCAGTGCATCCTGACGAGTCCAGTTGTGAATCTAAACCATCCATGAATCCACACACACACACATACACACACACACACACACACACACACACACACACACACACACACACACACACACACACACACACACACACACACACACACACACACACACACACACACACACACACACACACACAACATTTCATTAAAACCGGTTCAGCTGTTTAGAAGGAAAGGGGGGGGTAGTGATGTGTTGGGGTTATTGGTTCTGATATGTGAAAAAAAAACAAAAAGATAAAAAAAATATTTCGTCAAAAAACAAAAAAAAATCCTAGAACCCGATTGCAGTGCCACCTACCAGGTCCAATTGTGAATCTTAACCATCCAGGGACCCACTCAAATACACAACAGTTCATTAAAATCGTTCCAGCCGTTTAGGAGGAGTTCAGTCACATATACACACGTACAAAAGAATTATATATATATATATATATATTTTTTCGTTGTACATTGCTTTTGAAAATGACACCCAAAGGGTGTCGAAAGCTAAAGCAGAAATATAGTTTTGTAAACAATGAGCTAAATACCATTAAAAATTAAAATATTATTAAAAAATAAGCAAGAATAGTATTAATTAATTAAAGATTTATGCTTCTAAATAAATAAATAAGGAACAGAAAGTTTTTTCTATAAATCAATGCACACATTATAAAAAGTTTGGTCAAACTAGAAAGGACTTCTGAGCCGATTTTGTCTAAATGTTTTACTACGTTCATATTTACCATAGATCGCCTGCAAGGATTATCTATGAGCGAGCGCTTATCAGATAGGTGTGATTTTAATACTATGCTGAATAGCACACATACAGTAATGTTCATATTACCAGTAAACGAAATTTATTTTATATATACATATTTGGTTATTGTTTGGTAAAGCAAAATCGATTAATTCTATTTTAAGTAGTCAATGTTTATTCTATTGACGATTGGAAACAGTAAACAAGCGCCTCTTGTGGTGAACTGTATTTGAAACATGCTGTATGGTTGTGCTCCAACCTATTTTCTACACAATTGATTTCAGAATATAAATGAAAATTTTAATTTGGGAACCGCAATGAATTAGTTTTGGTGATTATGTGTTGCTACATCGCTTGCGAACACCTATTTATTTTCTCCGCGTTACGACAATGGAATGATAATTATAATCAATTTTTGATCCGTCTCCTAAAACCAGATTTTATTGAAACTTTGTACACAGTGACTCCAGTGAAAAAAATTGAAAGTGACCGGACGACCTCAGGATTGGGGCTGCTATACAATTTTTTTTGAAAATAACTTGTTTTCATCGTTTTTTTTATGATTTCGATGATGAATTATTTTTTTTTTACAAGTTATAGACGAAGATATTCTTTACACTTCGTTCAATTTAGTTTAAGGGCATTTTTAAAGTTTTCTTCAAAATTCTCATCTGTAAACTTGGAGTATTAAAATTGTGATTTTTAAATAATACTCAAGTGCACATCATTGCTATCCTTTTTGATAGTGTCCAAAATGTAATCATCAACATCAGGAAGTTGACCGGCAAACCACACATGATGATATGTAGCGATGTTTTGACATTCCATTTTACATTTAATAACTAATTAAAACAATTTTTTAATTTATTAGTTGCTTGATTTATTAGAATTTTATTTTTGAATATCGATTTCGAAATATAATATTTTTCGTAATCGATATTCGAAAATAAAATTTAAACATTCCCTTTAAACAAAAAAGCGAATTCGTAAATTACGGTACACTATTGAACTACAAACGAAACTTTTTTTTACTATTCTCCTATACATTCTTAAATTTTATCTGCATAAAAACGCCGTAGAAGTAGCAGTGTCTTTGTATGTGTATACGGCCGTCTTTCAATATATGGATTTTGTATGTATGCAGGCCCAAAAACGTAAACACGAGAAAACACTTTCATACAATTGCTGTGGAACATAGAAATAGATTATATAGCAACTGTCATTACAAATTCGGTGGGTAAAAGAGAAAGCATAAAAATCAAGAGGGCCGTATTTAGCATTTTTATTTCAACCGTATTAGAGTGTTCCATCGAACTATTTTTTCTTCAGTATGATAAGGAGTTGCGGTTTGATTAATATTGGGACATGTATTTTCAAGATTATTTTCATCAACAGTAAATCCACACGTTGATACGTCAATGAAAAAGGTGGGAATGACCGATTTTTTTAATCTCGATCTCCTTTGATTCTCTTTTCTTTGTGGCATGAAAATAATAGTGTTTTTCAAAATGTACCGAGCGAATAATTGCATTTTTACATACTACATCTTCCAATTGACTTCCAATTGACCATTCCTTTTTTAACTCTCCATATTTTGGTAAGCTAAAAACAAATGTTTAAATTAAAATTTTTATTAAAAGTTGTACTAATAGTAATTAAAATAAAAATAAATTATAAAAAGCAAAGCACATATCACATGAAATATCTGCCGTTTTATTAAACTAAAATAAAAAATACGGTCCTGTTAATAAAACTTATAAACACAATATAAGAACCCCACGCCAACAATCAAAATTGTTTTCTTAATTTTCTCTGATTTATAACTTAAGGATAAATTTACCACAAATCACTTTTTCTTAACATAATTTACATTTTACTTTATATAAACACTTGGTAAACTTACTGATGGTAAGATATTCCTTCTGAATTTATTGAGGCGTAGTTTTGTAAATATTCACAATACACTTCATTTTACTTAAAGCTTGTAATTTTTATTATCAAATGATGCACTACTACATAAACCACTAACTATTTTATAATGTTAATATTATTTTAATAAAATGCTTAAAATAATAATAATAATAATAATAATTTTAAAAGCACAAAATTAGGTCGTCACTTCGTACAAAAACAAAAACTGGTTTTGAGATTTTATATAACCATCCTGCTCTGACTTGTGACACTGAAATAGCAAATTTTATATGGGTAAAATCTTTACACCCATTCTAGAGTATATAATTCTATGCTATGGAAATTTTTTTAAAAATTTTTTTTTGATTTCATTTATTTATATTTCGTAAATGCGGCGGAAAAATAAATTGTCATTCCCTTGAGCGTGAACTTTGTTTATTTATCATATATTTTGGTATATTGTTTTTTATTTTTAAGGTAGTTTTCATTTAGAATTTTACTATTTTCCGGTATGATGTCTTTAATTTGATGATTGTCATATATTATATAATATATAGAGCATAGATTGTGTGTAAGCATGAAGAGTACATAGTTATTTTTTCGTTTTTCTTCTCTATGTCATCCACTCTATGTAAGTACTTGGGGTCCAAATTTTTAATTTTTTTATTTTTGTCTGATATGGTTTGATACATAACCAAAAACAATAAAATCAATATAAAAACTCATTTAACGAAATAGTTTTGTTGTAACCCCATTTCGTCCAAAATCTCCTTGGACTCGAAAATTTTGGGATGTAAGTACTTGGGGTCCAAATTTTTATGTATGTGCATACACACATTTGCTCTCTATATTATACGGCGATCATCTAATTAAAGACATTATAGCGGAAAATGGTAAACTCTAAACGAAAACTACCTTAAAAATAAAAATCAATTTACCAAAATTAATGATAAATAAGCAAAGTTCAAGGGAATGAAGATTTATTTTTCTGCCGAATTTACGAGACATAAATAAATAAAGTAAAAAAAAAATTGTTTGAAAGTGTTTTTTCGTGTTTACTTTTTTTGGGCCTGAATACATATAAACGTTATTTTTTATATTTTCTTCAACTTGGCCGTATACGTATACGCAGTGGAAATAGATTACATAGAATGAATGAAGCAGCTATCAAGTGATTCAAATTCGGGGGGTAAAAGAGAAAGCATATAAATCAACAGCGCCGCATTTAGAATTTTTTCGATCGAATGCAATGAAGTTAGAAGGTTGAAATTAAAAACTTCACAAATTCAAAATTATTTTTATTCCTCCAATATAGTACATTAATTGTTTTTATTTAAGGTAAAATATTGTACTTATAGTATTCCAAAATAAAAATAAATTATGAAAAGCAAAGCACGTAGCACATGAAATAAACTCCGTTTTATTAAATTAAAATAAAAAAAATACAGGCTTGGTAACAAAACATGTTTACAAAAAGAAAAAACCCAACAACAACAACTGAAATTTTTTACTTAGTTTTATCGGATTTCTAAATTAAAATATTATTTTTACCACAAATCACTTTCTTTTTAATTTACATTTTATTTTATATAAACCCTTGGTAAACATTCGAGTTTCTATCCACTAACCATTTTATAATATGTTAATAATTTTAATTAATAATTTCAAGATTTTTAAGAGCGCAAAATTGAGCGCGCTACTTTGTACAAAAGCAAACAGTAGTTTGGTTGGGTTTTTCATTGAGTCTTGAAACCGTCATATGCATTTTTTATATAACCATCCTGCTCTGACTTGTAACACATGAAATAGCAAATTTTATATAGATAAAATCTTTACAACCATTCTATAGTATGTATATAACTTTATGACTTTGATGAAAAAAATTTAAATAAAATATTTTTGCTAGTTTTTTTTAAGAAAATAACCAATGATTGAATTTGTGTTGTTATGATCTGATTCCATTTTCTAATGTTTAACTTTTGTCATTTTGACATTCAATAACTAATTAAAACATAACTAATTACAACAAACTCTATAAAATATGTTTTTGTAAACATGTTTTAAACATGTTATACAAGCACAATTTTTTACCGAAAATAAAAACCTATCCCTTTTCCTACCAGACAAAATTTTGTTTGCTTAATTTAAGTCCTACCCCAAATATAACAAGACGAAACTCAAAATTGAGCTATCGTATTTGCCTTCGAAATATTAGAAAAAAGTCGAAGAATTAATATTTTAGTAGTGGTGCGTATATGTATTCTATGTTGTTACTACTGGATACTGTGTACCACTATTTTTCTTTCGTAGTAATGTGTATAGCATGCACATGGTTTGTTTTTATTTTTCATGTTCACGACATGAGTTTGGTAATTTTATAAAAGAGATTTTGTTAAAAAAATTTAAAGATGTGCGTTAGGTTAGGTTAGGTTAGGTTAGAGTGGCTGCTATCGCACACTTAGGCCAGTATTGGCACATTGTGATACCACAGGATCCTATCTCCCCTTTACTCCTGCTGAAACCATCCAGAGCTACTTATGTAGCGTAAAATATCTCGTATTCCACAGCCCGCGAGTTCCGAAAGGCTGTCCATACCGTACACACCTAAATACTTATGCCTTCTGTATGATAGTGCCGAACACGAGCATAGGAAGTGATCTAGCGTCTCTTCCTCCTCTTCGTCTAAACAACTTCTACAAAAGTCATTCGTCTGTAGACCCAGCCTTCTTGCATGTTCCCCAAAAAGGCAGTGTCCTGTCAGTATCCCTACGACCAATCCTAACTCTCGTTTTCCCAGGGATACTAGTGCTTTGGAGCGCCGCAAGTCCAGTTTTGGCCAAACCTGTTTTGCTACCCTGCACGTGAGGGTGTTGGTCCACCTCTCATTTGTCAAGGCGATTGCCTTTTTGCTGAGCGCCGATCTAAGCGCTGCTATAGGCCTCCCCAGACCTGCCCTTTCCGGTTGCATCTGGAGAGTCGTACTGTACCTAGCTAGTTCGTCCGCCCTGCAGTTTCCCGTGATGTCCGAGTGACCAGGGACCCAGATTATCTGGATACTGAAATACTCGCTCATCTCTTTAAGAGATGATCGGCAATCCAGCGCCACCCGTGACTTCAGACAAACCGCCTCTAGTGATCTGACCGCCGCTTGACTGTCCACATAAATCGCGATATCCCTAACGGATACCACGTTATGCTTCAACCATGTCCCGACTTCGCCTATCGCCACCACTTCAGCCTGGTACACGCTGCAGTAGTCAAGGAGACGAACTGAAATATTAACATTAAGCTTCTCACAGAAGACTCCGGCTCCTACTTTGCCGTCTAGCTTAGAACCGTCCGTGAAAAATTGCAGTGCCTCGTTTTCCAGTATTGATCCGTTCCTTCAGGATTCTCTCGAAGGACAGATGGTCCGGAAAACTTTATCGAAGCACAACGTTGGTTTAATATAATCTAGATTCGCCAGTTCTTCCCTAAGCGATCTAACTATCGTTGAGTGTCCCGCCTGAAGACACTTCCACTGAGAGACAGCCGAGAGCCTTGTAGCCACATTGGCTGCCATCTGCTTACCAAAAAATTCGATTGGAATAAGGTTTAACATAACCTCTAAAGCGCGTGTAGGTGTCGACCTAAGCGCCCCGCTTATAAGCATACAGGCCGTTCTTTGCACCTTCTCCAACATCTTCCTATAAGTTACCTTCTCCAGAGCTGGCCACCACACACCCACCCCGTACATCAGCACAGGTCTTACCACAGCGGTATAGAGCCAGTGTATCAGCTCTGGTTTTAGACCCCATCTCTTCCCTATGGCGTTCTTACACGAGTAAATGGCTACATTAGCCTTATTCACCCTTTCTACAATGTTAGGCTTCCAGCTTAGCTTACTGTCCAAGATTATGCCAAGAAATCTCGCTCTGTCAGCAAAAGCCAGTCTAGTGCCTGCCGTTCACGGTAGGAGGACTGACTACCGTAATTTTATATTTCTTAGTAAATAGTACCAGCTCTGTCTTGGAGGGGTTAATCCCTAATCCACATTTGCTGGTCCATTTCAAAGATGTGCGTTAATTCAAATAAAATTACATCAAAATATATTTTATATCTATTCAAAAACTGTTTTAAATTAATTAATTTCTAGTTCAGTTTTACATTTTTAGGTAGAAAATAAATGTGAAAGTAATAAACGATGTGCAATAATCATAGTAGCTATTTGGAAAATAATTTAAACTTTTAAAGTTTACTTTACTTTGTGTAATAATAAAAAATAAGTAAAAAAATTAACTAAAATATAATTTAGATTCGTATATATGTATGTATGTATATTTTTATACCGCAAATTTAATAAAATAAAAATATTCATTTTAAACCTAAATTTTAAGAAAATTTTTAGGAAAAAAAAACAAAATGGCGGGAGCGAGCTTGTGCATGAATGTAAAAGGCTATATTTGAAAATTTTAGAAGAAAAAGATGGCGGCATCCAAATGTCACAGAGCAAAATAAAAATTTAGGATTCATTTTAAACCTAAATTTTTATTTTGCTCTGTGACATTTGGATGCCGCCATCCTTTTCTTCTAAAATTTTCAAATATAGCCTTTTACATTCATGCACAAGCTCGCTCCCACCATTTTGTTTTTTTCTTCTCTGTTCACACATCCGTGTATACAATTCTCCTTTATTGAGTTTCGTCCAGTTTCGAATAATCGCGACACTTTTCATACAGGATCTTATTCTAAGTCGAAAGCAAAACTAAGTCAAAGTCGAAACTAAATATAAGTTTTTACTTCGGAAAATGGTAAAACCCCAGTATTTTTACTTTCAACTTACAATAAAACGTATGAAGCGTGTCGCGATTATTCGAAACTGGATGAAACTCAATAAAGGAGAATTGTATACGTGTATGTGTGAACAGAAAAGACAAAAAACAAAATGGCAGGAGCGAGATTGTGCATGAATGTAAAATGCTATATTTGAAAATGTTAGAAGAAAAAAATGGCGGCATCCAAATGTTACAGAGCAAAATAAAAATTTAGGTTTAAAATGAATATTTTTATTTTATTAAATTTGCGGTATAAAAATATACATACATATATACATATATATACGAATCTAAATTATATTTTAGTTAATTTTTTAATTATTTTTTATTATTACACAATTTGAAATTATTCTTTGATTGTAATATTAAAAGTTTAAATAATTTTCCAAATAGCTACTATGATTATTGCACATCGTTTATTATTTTCACATTTGTTTTCTACCTAAAAATGTAAAACTGAACTAGAAATTAATTATGAAAACAGTTTTTGAATAGATATAAAATATATTTTGATGTAATTTTATTTAAATTAACTCACATCTTTAAATTTTTTTGACAAAATCTCTTTTATAAAATTACCAAACTCATGCCGTGAACATGCAAAATAAAAACAAACCATGTACATGCTATACACATTATTACGAAAGAAAAATTGCAGTGACACAGTATCCAGTAGTAACAACACAGTATACATATACGCACCACTACTAAAGTATTAATTCTTCGACTTTTTTCTAATATTTCGAAGGCAAATACGATAGCTCAATTTTGAGTTTCGTCTTGTTATACTTGGGAAAAGTCGAATTTTGTTTTACTTGGGACCCCAAGTATAATAACCCAAGTATAACAAGACGAAACTCAAAATACAGCTATCGTATTTGACTTCGAAATATTAGAAAAAAGTCGAAGAATCAATAATTTAGTATTGTATACTGTCCAAAGATAAAGAAAGAAATTTTATTGTAAACTAAGAATGGAGACGTCATCATAAATATAAGTGATGTGAAAGGCGAAGTGCAGGTTTAACATTTTAATTTAAAATGTAAGTATTACAAAATTAAATACTTATTAATTAATTGTCTGGATATTAATGGTTTAAATTATGTTCATCGAAATTTCCTCACAAAACTTAATTCAATTGGTAAAATTGAACTTTTATATTGTGGAAACAATGAAATTGTTATCAGAAATTATAGTGATTTGTTTATAATACAGCACATAAAGTGTATACGCACGCCTTGTTATAATATATCAAAACAAAAATTATGGGAAAATTTCAAATAGATAATATTTTTCAATCAACAGATTTATGTTAGTCGTATGGTATAGAATAAAATTCTGAAATCAAAATAGTAGTTTTTAATTCCGCCAGCATCTCATCCCCTAATAGTTTCGGTGGTGACGTTTCACACATACTTACACCAAATTGTTCCACCAATTTTTATTTACACACATACAAAAGCACAATTTGATTGTATAGAGTTTCGTACAGTTTCGAATAATCGCGACACTTTTCATACAGGATCTTATTCTAAGTCGAAAGCAAAACTAAGTCAAAGCCGAAACTACATATATATATATATATATATATATATATATATATATATATATATATATATATATATATATATATATATATATATATATATATATATATATATATATATATATATATATATATATATATATATATATATATATATATATATATATATATATATATATATATTGTATATATATATATATATATATATATATATATATATATATATATATATATATATATATATATATATATATATATATATATATATATATATATATATATATATATATATATATATATATATATATATATATATATACATACATTTCGATTAAATTATTCAGTTTTTTAATTTTTAATATTTACACTAGATTTTTTTTTAAATAACTTTCCTTGTTTGTCTTTTATATAATAAAAGTAATTTGTGGATATTAAATCGGTTTCGATAGAGTTCGTAAATTTTTCCATAGTACAATCTAAAATGTTGAAAATAATATTATAATTATTAAATTTAACACGGAGTAACTTAAACCATACCTCACATTATCTTTATTGACCGTTAAACGTAAACTTGTAGCTAAGCTCTTCGGTGAACAGCTCTATAAAGTTTGCCCTAATGCACTTTTTTAGTTCGTGGCCATCTTGCTTCATAAATAATGATTTCTAAATATAAAATAGGAAAACAAAATATAATAGATTGTACCAAATTATCTCGAATGAATCTTTACATTACCAATTGTTTTACAGCCTCCCTATCTTCAATTAAATTAATATCAAAGTTGACAAATGTATCCGCATCGTTAAAAGTTACTATAAACTTAGCGTTCTCACAATAAACTAAATAACGCCATTTGTATACGTATATGTATATAATACGTATACGCTACAAACACTATCATTATAATGTGAAGTTTAACTTTCGTTAATTTTGGATGAAAACGAAGGAATATACTATGCTCAATTTTTACTTTCGTTTTGTTATACTTGGGTGAAACTCAAAATTGAGCTATCGTATTTGACTTCGAAATATTAGAAAAAAGTCGGAGAATCAATACTTTAGTATTGGTGCGTATATGTATACTGTCCCAAATATAAAGAAAGAAATTTTATTGTAACCTAAGAATGGAGACGTTATCATAATTATAAGTGATGTGAAAGGTGAAGTGCAGTTTAACATTTTAATTTAAAATGTAAGTATTACAAAATTAAATACTTATTTAGTAATTAATTGTCTGGATATTAATGGTTTAAATTATGTTCATCAAAATTTCAGCACAAAACTTAATTCAATTGGTGGCCCTGTAAAACTTTCATATTGTGGAAATAATGAAATTGTTATCAAGAATGAAAGTGATTTGTGTGTAATACAGCACATATATACACTTAATGCCATGTTATAATATATCAAAACAAAAATTATGGGAAAAATTCAAATAGATAATATTTTTCAATCAACAGATTTATGTTAGTCGTATTGTCAATCTTCATGTGAGTTTTAATAAAATTCTGAAATCAAAATAGTAGTTTTTTAATTTCGCCAGCATCCCGTCCGTTTCACACACATACTTACACCAAATTGTTCTACCAATTTTTATTTACACACATACATAAGCACAATTTTATTGTGTCGAGTTTCGTCTAGTTTCGAATAATCGCGACACTTTTCATACAGGGATCTTATTCTAAGTCGAAAGCAAAACTTAGTCAAAGTCGAAACTAAATATAAGTTTTTACTTCGAGAAATGACAAAAAAATCGAATTTTGTTATACTTGGGACCCCAAGTATTTGTTTTGATATATTATAACACGGCATAAAGTGTATATATGTGCTGTTTTACACACAATTCACTTTCATTCCTGATAACAATTTCATTATTTCCACAATATGAAAGTTTAATTTACAGGCCCAATAATTGAATTAAGTTTTGTGCTGAAATTTTGATGAACATAATTTAAACCATTAATATCCAGACAATCAATTACTTAATAAGTATTTAATTTTGTAATACTTACATTTTAAATTAAAATGTTAAACCTGCACTTCGCCTTTCACATCACTTATAATTATGATAACGTCTCCATTCTTAAGTTACAATAAAATTTCTTTATTTATACTTCCCAAGTATAACAAAACGAAACTCAAAATTGAGCTATCGTATTTTCCATCGAATCCCAAGTATAACAAGACGAAACTCAAAATTGAGCTATCGTATTTTCCTTCGAATTATGACGAAAAAGTCGAAAGAAAAATTATTTATGTATGACGCACTGCATTTTTTTTATTTAGAGTGTTGTGTATAAGAACATTGTAGTAGAGATAAAACTAAAGTATCGTGCTATAATTTGTATTCATAAATAAAAATTAAAACGTAATTAAAAATTATAATATACGAGTATTATTTACTAAATTTGTAAATAATAAATTTATTTGTAAACATACAATTTTTTTCGTGTCACCATCAAATTACAAGTTAGAGAGGATATTAAATATTCATATTAGAAAAGGTATATATGACAGACAAAAAACATAATTTAATTCTACAAAATTTTAATTATTTTTATTAATTTGCTATTCTATTTTAGATACATAATTTGAATTTCAAACGTATGGTGCAATTTTAAGTGCAATCATTTAAGCAGCTCATCATTTAACCTAGTTTTAAAAGTTTTATTTGTTAAGTTGGTGTACTATTTCAGTTTATGTATACATTTAATACAATATTTTTTATATAAATAAAATAAAATTTAGTTTTGTTAATAAAATATTTAGAAATCTCCCAAATCTATTTTGACATTTCATATACAAAAGTGCTCCCGCCAATTTTATTGTAACACACACATGCACAAAATTTTAGTATATTGAGTTTCACCGAGTTTCGAATTTTCGCAACAAGTTTCATACGACTTCTTAGAATAACTCGAAACTAAATCTTAGGAATATTCGAATCTTAGTTTCGAACTAGTGTTCGATAAAAAGACAAAAAGTAGAAAGTAAAAATACTTGGGTTAGGACAGTACACATATACGCACCAATTCTAAAGTATTGATACTTCGACTTTTTTCTAACATTTCGAAGGCAAATATGACAAGCCAATTTTGAGTTTCGTCTTCTTATACTTGGGACCCACGTGTCTTCCGGATTTTAACGGATCTTAGTGAAATCGGAATCACTTTTGAAAAACATTATAATTTGATAACATATTAATTATTTCTGATTCTGTTTCTTGTTATTATTATTATAGTAATTAATTATTAATTTTTTTAATTATTATTATAGTTATAGTGGTATTTTCAGACGAAAACGATTTAAGTGGAATTCACATGTGAATACTATATTGGAGGAATTCAAATAATTTTTAATTTGTGTAGTTTTTTTTCAACTACCGAGCTTTATTACATTCGATCGAAAAAATTCTAAATACGGTGATTTATATGCTTTCCCTTCTGCCCCTCGGTCCATATTTTTTTTTGACTTTTTTGAAGTCAACCGTACACAAATGTACAACCGTACACAAATGTACAACCGTACACGTTAAAAATGACAGGTTCTAATGTCTTCCGGATTTTAACAAATCTTACTTAAATCGGTATTCATTCTGAAAATAGAATTATAATTTGATAACATATTAATTGTATGTTTTTGATGATTTATTTTATTATTATTTCAGTTACAACACCATCCGCAATAGAATTTCTTATGACTTTTTCCTTACAGAAAAGTATATAAAAATACTTGAGAACTTTTTTTTTTTTTCTCAAGTCTTTATTTCATACTTTTCTGTAAGGAAAAAGTCATAAAGAATTCTATTGGAGAAGCGCGATATAGTGTTATTTTTCGGAGGGAAACGGTTTAAGTGGTTTGCACATACGTGTATGTTGGTCCAAAATATCACAAAAAAACTTGATTCTCTTCTGTAAATGCACAATTGTGACAGCGGGCCGGAAAATGGGATATATTCTGTTTCAGTGATCAAAATTGTTATGTTTTCGGACAAAAAAATCGCACTACTGAACGCAACCAAACACAGTCGATCAGTTTTTTTTCGACCTATTTAGGTTTTCTCGTTTGCGCCAAATTAAACGTCAGAATTATTCATACGATCGTATGTTTATGTTTTGTGTTTTGATTAAAACGTGCCGGTGCTTTTATTTAGTATAGTTTTCCATTGTATAGTGCGATAATTTTAAGGTGGATAATCGAATAAGTTGACGCATAAAGCAGAAAATGTCGATCGTATTAGCAGAAATTGATTCAACTTGTTCGTATCTCGGTAGTTTTGTTGACGATGAGTATAAAATTACAGCGGATACAATTTCATGTCTTAAGCATTTGATTTGGTTTCTTCGAAACGATGGTGATACCCACGAATATCGACGACATATTGGTCAAAGTAAGATTTTACAGAAGGATTTGCTACCTATGCTTGTTAGTAATTCCGATAACATTGAGTTGTCGTACGTTTTGTTGCGCTTACTAGTAAATTTATCGTATCCTGCGCTTCTATTGTACCGCGAAGAATTACCAAAAGATGGCCCGGGCCGTCGCAATTTTCTCGAAATCGTCGAGATATTGCAAAGCTACAAAGAAGCGTTTGCGTCAAAACAGGTTTGGGTAATTCTCGGCGTATACCTGCAAAAGGTACTCGAGATTGATGTGGCGTTACGAGCTGATAGTGATTCGCTATTAATTGAACGTGTGCTATCGTTAATTCGTAATATATTACAAGTTCCTGTAAATCCGAGTACTGAAAACCGTGCTGATAACGATGCAAGTGTTCATGATCAGGTATTGTGGTCGCTCCAACAATCTGGCGTACTGGATTTGATTTTGTATATTTTGGCGTCCGAATTTGAAAATGTTTATCATTTACATGCAATAGAGATAATTTATCTGGTGTACCGCGAACAAACTCCAGAATCACTTGCCAATGCCTTGCTTCAACGCAGTGAAACAGAAAAATACCAAGATGAACAAGAGCTGATTGCAATTCTTCGCCGGGAAAAGGAACAAAAGTTGAAACAAATTCCAAATTCACGTCACTCACGTTTCGGTGGATGTTATGTTCTTAAAGATGTGAGGTCGATATCGGAAAATGATTTAATTTGTCACCAGCCGGTCGATAAGGCCTACAAAATGGAATTTGATCGTGAAAAAAACCGTAAAAAAAAATCTCACCGCATTGCTAAAGAAGAGAATGTAGTTCACAGAAGAAGCGCGTTTTCTATCCGTTTGTTTTTGCGAGAATTTTGTTTGGAAATATTACATTCTGCCTTTAACAATTTTGTGACAAGTATCCGAGCCACAGTTCAACGGGAAACAAGCGGAGGTCACGATGATTCTTATTTGCTGTGGGCGATGTCGTTCTTCATGGAGTTCAATCGATTATCGAATTTTAGGCTTGAGCTTGTGAGGTAAGTGACTGCATACAATTAAATAAATATGTATTCCAATTGCATAGGTAAGAACTGAGTATAAAATGAACCCACTTTTTAGAATATTTTTGGATTTATAGGGTTAAAAGTTAAAACCTTTTGCTCCAAATGTAACCATTGTCGCCTCATGCCAAACGTGTCCGCCGAACAATAGTTAAATCATAGCTAAATGCATTTCTAAAATAGGGTTTCAAATTTCTGCGGTCGTGAATTATTTATAAGTTCCCCAATAGCCAGTAACCGATAGATTTTAAGTCAGGAAACAGACAAAAATGCAGAAATTCGGCAAGAATTTAATTCTCGTATCCTCTGATCTTGTTTTTCCGAATACTTTGGTATATTAAAACTTCGCCTAACGTTTCAAGCTTCGATATTTAAATAAAACGAAAATCTACAAAGCCATTGCTAACCCAATCAAAATTTTAAGCTGTTTAAGGGGTTGTTCTGAAACAAGTCTTTCAAAATTTTGCTTCTTAGTTGGGGGGTCTGCTAGATGGTTCTACGCTATTCGGACCTATAGCCGTACGTGAGTACGTCCTCCATTTGGTTACTGCGTAAGGTAGGACATTAAAGGGCAGACCGCGAAAAAGTTGGGGTTCAGCCCCGGAATAGATTGCAAAGCTAATAAACAAACAAACAATAATAAAACTTCTTAATTCGTTGAAAAATCAGACTAATTCTAAGTAGGTTAAGATAAGATGTATACAACGCAGGGCAGCTGTTAGGCTGGTTACCTGTAACATACTTCATGCTAAGTATGCCCATGTCAAGATGATCACAGATTTATTCGAGCAACTTTGTTAGTAAAGAATTATTGTATTATTGAGGTTAGTTCACTCACCATAAGGATGAGGAGGGCACTTCGCCAAGTAATGGTTTATGATTTGTTACATCGTTCTTCTGGTTTTCGCTTTTAGGATTAAAGAAATTCACGAACAACATTCCCGAACAATTACCTCATGATCATTTTCCTCAAACAATGTTTCACTTACATGTCACCCCCCTTTTTTTAAAGTTTGAGAAAATAAGGCGAATGCTTCTATATTTTTTTTTAAATAAATTTTATTAGTTAAACAAGATTGCAAGTAATAATACTTACTTTCTTTGCGTCTGTAGCCGATTTCGCTGTACTTACTCATTTCTCTAATCCAATGATTTTAAGTTTTTATAGAATTGGGTAGCAAAATGAAATCGCGAGGCATTTACAAGACTTATCAGTGGATTAGGACCAAGGAAAACTACAGAAAACCTTGATCAAGAAAGTATTACAATATTAAGTACTACATATAAAATTATAAACTAATGTAAATTAAAAATAAGTAACATAATAATTAATTCTACAATCATGCGATTAAGATTTTTTTTTTTTTAATTATGCATTTTGAACGTATCATCGCTAGGCTCTATAGCTTTAGTCCGTTAGTTATGTATCCTTTGGTTCGGATATCTTCTGTTTCAATGACTCAACCCATACACTACAACTATTACTACTGCATATTTTTTCATCTTAGAATGACAAAAACATCTATTCAGATTTTCCGCTCCATAATCCTAATAAATAAAAACTACAAAAATTTAACAATTTTCATTAATTCACCCATAAATAAATTAATAATGTTTAAAAACAAAATAAGAATAATAATATAAAATTCATCAATATAGTATAAAATAACATTTCAATTTTGGCTGCTCGGTTAACATCTAAAAACCCTTACCTAGGACAAAAAGTAATCAGCATCCCAACATCAACAGCTCTTTTAACCTCACATCACTTCATTCTCACTTGACCAATCCTGACTCGATGAATCCCCTGAAGATGCATCTGTCAAATCGTAAATCGTTTCCGCTTTTTCTTTTAGGTTCTTTTTGTCTCTTGCGAGTAATTGCCATTTTTGATCAGATACGTTAAATTTGCTAAAGCCTCTTCGTAACGATGTATTCCATGTGAAGCATGGTCGTCCAATTTTCTTTTGATCATGTGTATACCTTATCACTGAATTTAACTTATGGCCTCTGTTTCTTCTTAGAACATGACCCCAATAGCAAATGCGATAAACTGTTACGCTCTTTGTAATTATTCTTCCGGGTAATGCCTCTCTTACACTTCTTCTGGCGGGCCTGGCAGATGAAAATTTTAACATTTCTGAAAGAATTCTTCTTTCATAGCGTTTAAGCTTTAATCTATAAGTTTTTGTTAATGTTGCTGCTTTTAAACCGTACGTTAAGAGTGGAGCTATGATGGCTTTATACATTTTTATGACAGTCTCCGAAGGTATTTTGTTTTTTTAAATAAATATAGATAAGCTTTTGCTCACTCCTAATGCTTTACCATATCTCACTTTCGCCGTCTCCTTCATACTAAGATCACTCGAAATGTGCGTACCCAAATATTTTAAAGTTTTTTTTTACCTTTATCAATTAACCTCCTATATTCAGTTCCCGTACGTCATGGAAATCTTCTAATGGAGATCTTATAAGAATCTCCGATTTTCTGTTGTTTATTGTAAGATGTCGGAAGGCTTTATAGGATGAAAAAACGGTGATTCGAATTGTGTTCCTTGGAGAAGGGCACCCATATCTACAGATATGTTCATTGTAGAAGATCTTACTTTCGGTTTTCAGCGGTAATTTCTCGGAATGAAAATGTTTCCGGCCAACAGGATAATCGGTCGGGATGATAGCCATTCGATTGGAGCAGTTGACCATCCAGGTATGTGTAAATGCGTTCAATCATGTTACTTGGTAGCTCAAATTTACCAAGTTCTGAGTTCGCGTGGCTGTGAACTTTGAACGTTTGACATTGATGGAAAAGAGTTCGCCCTGTTGCTTATATTAGTGCTCATTTTTGGCCAAGAATATTTCGAAGCAATAAGTTTTCTTGTAGCACGAATGTCCGGATGTGATAAGCCATGTAGACTATCGAAGATTGCATGTCGCATGTTGAGGGCAAATACAATAAAATATATACGGTTAGGCATTATAGAGAGGATAGCGGGTTTAATTATTAAATTAACAGTATTCACGCTTCATTTTTGCCTGTAAAAGTCTCACACCAAATATGCTGATGTTGCAGGTTATAAATAATTCTTTCATGTCGAAAAAGAAGACGCAGAGTTCTGTGAGAAGTGTTTCACTAAAACGAGACAAGCATTCGCTCACCACATTGTGTTTATCTTTAATGTGATGAATGTTTGTAGTGAACTGAACAAAATAGTCGAGATGTCGGAATTACCGGGGACTACCTTCTGACTGAGGGGTTTATAAATATAGACAAAATTACGGCCTTCGACGAAATGGCGAAAGTGTTTAATTCAGTGTTCAAATCCAAATTTTATTTTTCGAATATTCTTTGGTTTTTACTTTCCTTTCCTACGCTTTTTATTTTTAAAAATATTTTGTTTTCGTATTGTTAGACAAGAAATTTTGGTATTTTTATTTCATTCCTTTCAATTTATTTTTTGGTATCGTTTCCTTTTTTCTGTTTTCAAGGAAAAGAAAGATATTTATTTATTTTAATTTCCTTTCCTTTGGAAGAATAACAATTATAATTTTTATTTTACTCTTAAAGATCGAAATATATATATTTTATTATTTTTTATTTCTTTTGTAAGAAATAAAAGGATTAGAAATTTATTCATAATTCATTATTTTATTAATATACAGGTATTAATATACAGAAGTTCTGGAATATGGCCACCTGGAACGGAACTCGACCAATTCTTAACCGATCATGATAGGATTGGGTATGTTGGATAAAAATGGGATTCTTAAATAATTTTTGCAAGAAGTTCTTGAATATGACCATCTGGGGCGGAATTCGGCCCATTTTTAACCGATTATGATGGGAATATGTATGTTGGATGGAAATGGGATTCTTAAATGAGTTTTAGTAGAAGTTCTGGAATACCAGGCCACCTGCGATGGAACTCGACCAATTCTTAACCGATTATGATGGAATTGGGTATGTTGGATGGAAATGGGATTCTAAAATGATTTTTGAAAGAAATCCTTGAATATGGCCACCTGGGACAGAACTTGGTCATTTATTGACCGATTATGATGGAATTGGGTATGCTGTGGCACTATTCTGGTAATTCCCTGGGAATAGGGAATTGGGGAAAGATTTTATATGTAATTTTTATTTAAATTTTTTTTTTCTGGCATACTGAGGTAAAAATCTAGTGGTAAATTTTTTGAAAACAAAATAAAATTGGGAATAATTTTCCCTGTCAATTTAGATATGGAAAAATTATTCCCAATTTATAAATATTTGCATCAAACTTTTCTTCTTAGTAGGCTGGAAAAAAAATATTTGAACTAAAATTACATATAAAATCTTTCCCCAATTCCCTATTCCCAGGGAATTACCAGAATAGTGCCACTGGATAAAAATGGGATTCTTAAATGATTTTTACAAGAAGTTCTGGAATATGACCATCTGGGGCGGAACTCGGCCCATTTTTAACTGATTATGATGGGAAATGGATATGTTGGAATGAAATGAGATTTTGAAATGATTTTTGGAAGAAGTTCTGGTATATGGCCACATTGGGGGCGGAACTCGATCAATTCTTAACCGATTGTGATGGGATTGGGTATGTTGGATCGAAATGGGATTCTAAAATGATTTTTGGAAGAAGTTCTAGAATATGGCCACCTGGGACGGAACTCTACCAATTCTTAACCGATTATGATGGGATTAGGTTTGTTGGATGGAAATGGGATTCTTAAATGGTTTTTGAAAGAAGTTCTGGAATATGGCCACCTGGAACGGAACTCGACCAATTCTTAACCGATTATGATGAGATTGTGTATGTTGGATGGAAATGAGATTCTAAAATGATTTTTGGAAGAAATTCTGGAATATGGCCACCTGGGACGGAACTCGAACAATTCTTAACCGATTATGATGGGATTGGGTATGTTGGATGGAAATGGGATTCTTAAATTATTTTTGAAAGAAGTTCTGGAATATGGCCACTTGGGACGGAACTCGACCAATTCTTAACCGATTATGATGGAATTAGGTATGTTGGATGGAAATGGGATTCTTAAATGATTTTTGGAAGAAGTTCTGGGATATGGCCACCTGCAACGGAACTCGACCAATTCTGAACCGATTGTGATAGAATTAGGTTTGTTGGATGGAAATGGGATTCTAAAATGATTTTTGAAAGAAGTTTTGGAATATGGCCACCTGGAACGGAACTCGACCAATTCTTAACCGATTATGATGGGATTGGGTATGTTGGATGGAAATGGGATTCTTAAATGATTTTTGGAAAAATTTCTGGTATATGGCCACATGGGGGCGGAACTCGATCAATTCTTAACCGATTATGATGGAATTGGGTATGTTGGATGGAAATGGGACTCTTAAAAGATTTTTGAAAAAAGTTCTTGAATATGGCCACCTGGAACGGAACTCGACCAATTCTTAACCGATTATGCTGAGATTGGGTATGTTGGATTGAAATGAGATTTTTAAATGATTTATGGAAGAAGTTCTGAAATATGACCACCTGGGACAGAACTCGATCATTTCTTAACTGTTTATGATGGTATTGGGTATGTTGGATAGAAATGGGTTCTTAAATGATTTTTGGAACAAGTTCTGGAATATGGCCACATGGGGGCGGAACTCGATCAATTCTTAACCGATTATGATGGGATTGTGTATGTTGGATGGAAATAAGATTCCTAAATAATTTTTGGAAGAAGTTCTGGAATATGGCAACCTGGGACAGAACTCGACGAATTTGTAACCGATCATGATTGGATTGGGTATGTTAGATAAAATGGGATTCTTACATGATTTTCGAAAGAATATCTGGAATAGGCCCCTTGGGACGGAACCCCACCAATTTTTAACCAATTATGATGGAATTAGGTATGTTGGATGGAAATAAAATTCTAATTTGATTTTTGGAAAAAGTTCTGGAATATGGCCACCTGAGACGGAACTCGATTAATTATCAACCTAAATTAACTTACTTTAACTTAAATTATTAAAGAATCCCATTTTCTTCAAACGTATACAATCGCATCATAATTGTTTAAAAATTGATTGAGTTCGTCTCAGGTGGCCATATACCAGAAATTCTTCCAAAAACCATTTATGTATCCCATTTCCATCCAACATACCCAATCCCATCATAATCAGTTAAGAAATGATCGAGTTTTGTCATAGAAGGCCATTTTCTACAACTTCTTATAAAAATCATTTAAGAATCCCTTTTTGATCCATCATACTTAAAATCGGTTAAGAATTGGTCGTATTCCGTCCCAGGTGGCCATATTCCAGAACTTCCAAAAATAATTTAAGAATCCCATTTTCATCCAACATACCCAATCCCTTCATAATCGGTCAAAAAATGACCGAGTTCTGTCCCAGGTGGCCATATTCCAGAACTTCTTCCAAAAATCATTTAAGAATCCTATTTCCATCCAACAAACCTAATTCCATTATAATCGGCTCAGAATTGGTCGAGCTCCGTTCCAGGTGGCCATATTCCACAACTTTTACTAAAACTCATTAAAGAATCCCATTTTCATCCAACATACTCAATTCCATCATAATCGGTTAAGAATTAGTCGAGTTCCGTCCCAGGTTTCCATATTCCGGAACTTTTACCAAAAATCGTTTAAGAATCCTATTTCCATCAAACATACCCAATCATATCAAAATCGGTTAAGAATTAGTCGAGTTCCGTCCCAGGTGGCCATATTCTAGAACTTCTTCCAAAAATTATTTAAGAATCCCGTTTCCATCCCACTTACCCAATTCCATCATAATCGGTTAAGAATTGTTCGAGTTCCGTCCCAAGTAGCCATATTCCAGAACTTCTTTCAAAAATCATTTAAGAATCCCATTTCCATCCAACATACACAATCCCATCATAATCGGTTAAGAATTGGTCGAGTTCCGTTCCAGGTGGCCATATTCCAGAACTTCTTTCAAAAATCATTTTAGAATCCCATTTCCATCCAACATACCCAATTCGATCATAATCGGTTAAGAATTGATCGAGTTCCGCCCCCCCATGTGGCCATATACCAGAACTTTTTCCAAAAATTATTTAAGAATCCCATTTCCATTCTACATGCCCAATTCCATCATAATCGGTTAAGAATTGGTCGAGTTCCGTCCCAAGTGGCCATATTCCAGAACTTATTTCAAAAATCATTTTAGAATCCCATTTCCATCCAACATACCCAATCCCATCATAATCGGTTAAGAATTGGTCGAGCTCCGTTCCAGGTGGGCTTCTTTCAAAAATCATTTTAGCATCCCATTTCCATCCAACATACCCAATTCCATCATAATCGGTTAAGAATTGATCGAGTTCCGGCCGCCCTCCCCCCCCCATGTGGCCATACACCAGAACTTTTTCCAAAAATTATTTGAGAATCCCATTTCCATTCCACATACCCAATTCCATCATAATCGGTTAAGAATTGGTCGAGTTCCGTCCCAGGTGGCCATATTCCAGAACTTATTTCAAAAATAATTTTAGAATCCCATTTCCATCCAACATACCCAATCCCATCATAATCGGTTAAGAATTGGTCGAGTTCCGTCCCAGGTGGCCATATTCCAGAACTTCTTCCAAAAATCAACTTCTACCATTTCCATCCAACATACCTAATCCCATAATAATCGGTTAAGAATTGGAAGCTCTGAATTTGTTTTGCTAAAAGTTGATTTTGAATTGTAAAAATTTACAAACTTGAAATATTAAAATTTTCCTGGATTGGATTATTAATATTTTGTTTTAGTTTTACATACATGGGAAACGAAAGAATCTAAAATATAATTCGAATGCATAACTATTGAGAGAGAGAATTAAAAATATTCTAATCAGAAAGAAATTAAAACAAAATACTTAAACGTTTTTTTCTGGGGAAAGATATTTAATGTTTTACATTTGCTTTCCAATAGAAAGAAATCTAATAACATTCCGTTTATTTCGTAAAATAGAGAAAGAAATTTTTGGGAAAGAAAATTTAATTTTGAACACTGGTTTAATTGCTAAATACATAGCAAGTAGTAAAAAAACACTAACTCCAACATCTTTTGTTATGTTGTTGGACAGCTCCAACTGTGCCCTTGAAAGCGTCGGTATTTACGTTGAACTATAGGCACATTCGATTGAAGTGATTTAACTGAACAATCTGAATTAACTGAATATATCACATCAGTTTACCTCAGTAACACACATAAGGTGTCGCACATAAGGTGTCACACATAAGGTGTCGTTCAATGGATGTGCCAAAAGAGCTACAGCGAACAGAGCACGCTTGACCATTACGTTCGATTCTGTGCAATCTTCAAGAGAAGTTTTTTCTGTTTTTTCATTTCTTAAGTAACGTGGCCAAATACCTGTGAATAGGGGATAACACTTGAGGTGATTGACTTGAGATGGTCACTGTGTTTCATCTCGGTGCCACATTGAGAGAAATTATAGCCCACAGAGATATATTTCCATATATTTTTATATATAAATATATCTCGTTTCGGGACAAGAATATTTTATATCTACAAAAATAATATTTTATATCTGTAAAAACGAAAAATATATCTAATTTTTTATAACGTTTAGAGATATACACATATCTCTCTTAGCTCGGTATATACTCCTCAAAGTTAAAATAAATACTATAGCATAAAAAGGGCCTTTTTTATGACTATAGCATAAATATGCACTTATAAAACAGATAAACATATTTCCAATGTAAGAATTTGAATACCTCATTGCAATAAAATTCACGAGATATGCAATTATGCTATTTGAGATATATTTTTTATTGAACTTGGTTAATTTTAATACCCATGCTTCTATATTTATTTCCAAATCGGTCAAATGTTGCAGATAAATCAATATAACTAAATGGAAAATAATTTTTTTTTCAGTGCAGAACTTAGCCACAAAGGATTCAAAATCCTAAATGCTGTGAACATACTAAAGCATAAAGCCACTAAAAACGCAAACAGTGAAAGAGAAACAACCAAAGTTGGTCTCCTCCTTTTCATGCTAATGCGTGAATTCCACAGTGAAACAATTTTTTCAGTAAAATTAACACGAGAAAAAATGTAAATCTTTTACTTGTTAGAGAGAAATAAAAAAATTTTCTTTAAAATTTATTGGCAAAATAATGGGGAAAACTGGGTAAAATGTTGCCCTAAAAATTATGAAACTCAATACTTTTTATGGCAACATTCTTAACACACTTCAAAAAATAGTATGCGATGAGAAATATTTTTCACACACTACGACAATGTTATGGTTGGAAAAATATAAAGGTTCAAACAGAATAGATCCGCTCCGTCCGTTTGATTTCCTAAAACACAACATACCCGTTCCGCTTGTCAAAAATAGATATTAATTATATATTATATTTTTCAAATTTTAATTTGTGGGAGATTACTAGAAGAGATTAATAGAATTAATACAATCTTTTGTTGCAACGTCTTTTATTGCAAAAACTTCTCGTTTAAGATTTTTTCTGATATGTCAAATACTATGTGAGGTTATGTCGTCCGCAAAAATTTGAAATTGGATTTAGTGTCCGCTCCTTTTTTTTTCTCCTCCGTTCATTGTGTTCATATTTTCGTTTTTATATAAATTGACAGTTCTCATAAAATGGAGCGGACGGAACGGATACATTCTGTTTGAACCTTTAAAGTCAAATGTCAAGAGAAAAATGAAACGCGAGATGATTTTTACAAGGTAACCTACAACGTGTTCATTGTACGGTAAATTAAAATTTTGAAAATATTTTTTAGGTTTTCTTGCCCAATCTGTCACTATTTTGACTAAATTTTGCTATTATAAAAAACATACAAAAGTTGCTCTCTTTGAGGCTCTAACGTAATTTAAATATACCCTTCTCTTTCCGGTTTCCCAGTATTTTTTACTGCAAAAAATTGTTTCACTGTGGAATCCACGCATTACATTTGACAACACTGAAAGCATTGATAGGGTATATGGAAAGCAATACTTAATATGAAAGTTAAGATTGAGACATTAAAAAACAACATTAGTATAATGCCACAATGCTACAAATATAAGACGTATAACCACACATGCAAATACTGTAATAGGGATCCCAGGTGCGTGAAGTGCGCTGGAAAACATCCATCAAAAGAATACGACAAAAGTAAAAACGAACCAGTGAAATGCATGCAATGGTAATCTTTACAAAAATACGAGGTAGCCAAAGAGATGCAAAGAATAAGAGACAACAAGAGAAATCAAACAAGTAAGAGGTTTCAACTTAGGATGCAAACCTTCTTAATACAAATCTCTCTAAATAGCGCTAAAGTAAAAGAAGGCACATATGTTGTGCACAAATGGCTAAGCAGAACGAAAATATCAAGAAAGGCCAGGAAAACCATGTCCTGCAAGAAATACTTCAGAAGCTAAACGCTGTCAATTCACATCTGGCTGCGCAAGACCAAAGACGAATCTATTGGTGAGCTACTGAAAAACAAGAACAGAGATTACGAACACTGGAAAATACATCGATGAGCCAAGATAAAATAATAACGGACGCGTCAAGTAACGGGTGATTTTTTTGTGGTTAGGATTTTCATGCATTAGTATTTGACAGATCACGAGGGATTTCAGACAAGGTGTCAAAGAGAAAGATGCTCAGTATGCTTTGACATTTCATAATGAATAGACTTACGATCTGCCACAACGACGAATTTTCAGTGAATGGGCCCTAGAAAAGTTGGCAGAAAATCCGCTTTTTTATCGACAAATTTTGTTCAGCGATGAGGCTCATTTCTGGTTGAATGGCTACGTAAATAAGCAAAATTGCCGCATTTGGAGTGAAGAGCAACCAGAAGCCGTTCAAGAACTGCCCATGCATCTCGAAAAATGCACTGTTTGGTGTGGTTTGTACGCTGGTGGAATCATTGGACCGTATTTTTTCAAAGATGCTGTTGGACGCAACGTTACGGTGAATGGCGATCGCTATCGTTCGATGCTAACAAACTTTTTGTTGCCAAAAATGGAAGAACTGAACTTAGTTGACATGTGGTTTCAACAAGATGGCGCTACATGCCACACAGCTCGCGATTCTATGGCCATTTTGAGGGAAAACTTCGGAGAACAATTCATCTCAAGAAATGGCCCGGTAAGTTGGCCACCAAGATCATGCGATTTGACGCCTTTAGACTATTTTTTGTGGGGCTACGTCAAGTCTAAAGTCTACAGAAATAAGCCAGCAACTATTCCAGTTTTGGAAGACAACATTTCCGAAGAAATTCGGGCTATTCCGGCCGAAATGCTCGAAAAAGTTGCCCAAAATTGGACTTTCCGAATGGACCACCTAAGACGCAGCCGCGGTCAACATTTAAATGAAATTATCTTCAAAAAATAAATGTCATGGACCAATCTAACGTTTCAAATAAAGAACCGATGAGATTTTGCAAATTTTATGCGTTTTTTTTTAAAAAAAAGTTCTCAAGCTCTTAAAAAATCACCCGTTAAAACTAGAGAGGCCATTGACTGTCTTCATTCTAGGCCATACGGACAACAAGAAAAAAATAATGATACGCTATTTAAGAATTAATACCTGAAATGCAAATGGCCTTGCGTCAATGTTTTGTTTTTTGTTCCTTCTGCTGAGGACTACCAGTAGCAGTAAGATACGAATTTCCAATTAAAATGTCAGTATCCGTATCATTATCGCAGGTTGTAACTTTTTTGTTACAGCTTAATGAATGTGCGCTCTACTTTGGCGCTAATTTCACAATCACAGTGCTTAACTTTACTTTTGTAGAATTTTAGATGCGCACTATGTTATTCCACTCAGCAGTATTTTTACGTCCACTTCCTCGAGACATTCTATATTTCTATGGGGAATGTTATTTTTTATTTCCAAATTCAATCCTGTGTGTTACTACTAAATATTTATTTGGTTTAATAATATGTGCATACTTACATTAGTTTTAAAATATACGATTCAATAAACTCACAACATTCCTCTATAAAATTCACTTTAATAATGATTGGGGTATTTTCCTTTTAAGATTTACATGTAGTATACATAATTTTAAGTGATACGATTAAACATGATTTCTAAAAAACTTAACTAACACTAGAAAACGGAAGGAGCATTCAGCATATACATAAATGCAACACAAATAGTTTTTACTCCACCATAGCTTATAAGCAAGAAACGAGAAGATGGTGTTGTAACTTTTAACTACATACTGTGTGAACAGGCACAAGTAGATATGTGCGGGTAGAACTATTCGGTATTTAATACTCGTTACTTTCAACTGCCCGAAGTAACGATTACTTCAAAATGAAAATATTCGTTACATTTACATGTGTGCATAATTGCACACGGACACGACGAATATTATTTTGTTCATATACATTTTACTGCTCGAATGTTTATGAAACATACGCTTGTTTCGTGGGTCGAGTTTTTGTTTCACTTTGCTTTTAATGTAAAGGATAGTTATACTTTTTTATTATTAAGGCAGAAAACGAGAGAATTAGCCTATGATTTACGTTTTAAAAGATTAAAACTTTCTATCTCATTTCTATTCAACAATCTTAACGTTTTCCTTTCATAAGGAGCGAGGCAAATACTGATAATTATCGAATAATAACGTGGTTTTTATTTCAAGTAGCACGAAGTAAAATATGATCGAGAAGCAAATATTGTTTCGATATTCAAAATATTCCTGATTCCTGTGCAATCGTGTTTTCTCGTGCAAAATCAAATTGAAAATTTTCATAAAATAATTAATAAACTTGTTTCTGATTACAAATTGGTTCTTCTTGGAACGTAATTGTTATAGTTAATTTTATAATTGAATTTTAACACTTGAATAAAAAACCCACCTAAAAACCCCGAAAAAACCCACCGGGTCTGTTTTTTTTAAAAACCCGATTTTTTCCAACCCTGGAGACAGTAGAAAGTAGCAAAAATCATAATGATTCCAACGCCTAATAAACCGCTAAATGACAAAACATCGTATATGCCTATTTCTTTGCTAACAACAACATCAAAGATTTTCAAAAGACTGTTTCTCAATAGACTAAAGCCAATTATAGAGAGCAGAAATCTTATACAACCACATCAATTTGGGTTCCAAGAAAGGCACAACAATAAAACAGGTACATAGGATTACTGATACAATTGAGGAAAATTAAAATTCATTCTTAAAATTCAGAAAAATGCTCTGGCTGTTATATAAACAAATCCTAAAATCTATCTGGACGTATGGTAATCAGCTTTAGGTCTGTGCAAAGAAAACTACTGTCAAGATCATACAAACATTTCAAAACAAAGTACTACGTATCATTGTGAATGCTCCTTGGTACATTAGAAATGACAATCTCCATCGCTAGCAAAATATCTCCGCACTAGAAAAGCTACGATTAAATACCTTCGACAAAAGAAGCTTTCAAACGGGACTAGGAATGTCACGGGACTGTTTTGCTAGCGCCAGGATTGTAACGAAAGGCTTCCACCCACAAAGTACAGTCATCAAAGACGGGAATGGAGAGCTGAGAACAAACGTAGTTGATGTTCTCTCAGTATGGACCTAGTTTCAAAATCTGCTAAATCGGAATGATGAAGTGACCTATTCTAGTCCTCTAATGTGGCAATAGCTCCTTTAGGTGAAAAGGTTTTTATCGAATATCCCACAGCGGAGGAAAATTATTGTGGTATAGTGCCGTTGAACACTGCTTACAAAGTGTTGGCTAATGTTGTACTTGCCAGACTCAACCCTTTCGCTGAAAACATATCAACACATAACCACACTATCAATGTGGTTTTTATTTAATTAATTTATTTGAAATTATAAATTAACATAAAATTTCTACTAGAAAATAGTAGGAAATATGCATAATGAAGACGGCTTATGTTCTACTTGGTTCGAAATGGTCAGTTACTTTCGGCATATGACGAAATGTGTGCCCTATTTAATTTGTAGTTGTCTAAATATTCTGAACAAAAAAGCATAGTTGTGGTACAATCGACAAAAAATATTTGGTTTCAACATCAATTTCCATCATCAGGTGTGGCGGTAAAGCAGTATGACAACTTCTCAGTGTAACATGTCACTAGTTTACTTGCGTCGATTATTGGATTCGCAACACTTATTGATAACGGAAATCGTAAGTGTTGAGAATTCTATCGTCTACGTGACGATGAAACACTGAAACTTACCTTAAAAATAGTTGGACTTGAAAATTTTGAGTAGAATTTTTATTTTGGTGATACCAAATATAGTGATACGTAACAAATAATTTAAAAAGAATGCTTTCGTTTTTATTATTGAGTAATTCGAACATCATTTTGAAAAGATAACTGAAATTAACTAAACATTTAAGTTAGTTTTTTAGTTTATTTTTGTTATCAAACAAAACCGATTTAACAACTTCAGATAAATTTTCTTGATTTAATTTTGTTTAGCTCGTAATTTGATATTTTCAAAAATATATATATTGAAAAGAATAATAGAGACATATTTTATTAAAAACCATTATTTACGGTACAAATAAACACAAGAAGAAAAGTTTTGTTCTAGACAAATTCTCTTATTTTTTTATTCTTAAATCAATTTATAAAAATAAAACCTTAACAGCAATTTTCACAAACAATCTAATTTAATTTTTGATGTTTGATTCTCTTTCGTGTGTCAAATTATCAAAAGTGTTTATTCCTTCGAACTGTTGTTACAACAAAAACGAAGACCAATTATTATATTCGTGGTCTTTGACAAAATGAAACGTATACATTTATTTTTCGATATAATCTCTTTGAACACGAATACTTTACATTAAAACAATTCATGAACCATTTAGTTTAATTTTGCTTAACCATCATAAAATTAAGTATTTTGTTTACCATGACGAGAGCCACCAAATACTGCCCCAACTCATTTGGAATATTTTGTTCAACATATCTTTCCTTGTTTAGTAAGTCCATAGAAAAAATAAATTTACTATAGATAATAAGATATCTCTTCTTTAACCATCGTATTTTTTATGTTACTCCCCGTCCTAATACGCCATCTAACTTAAATTTTGAAACTTCGCAAATCATAATATCAAATACACACATCCACACATTTTAATTTCATTGAGTGTGTAAATGTTTATATTTTTTCATTTATTTATTTTTTATTTTGTGACTTTTTTATGCTACCTTTTTCTTTCATAGAAAGGGAAAACTTACACAAATAATCGCAAAAACAGACAGCCACCATGGAAGCTGTCGGTTTTTTTTGTATATTTCCATGTTTTAATTCGATTTTTACCGCTAATTTTCATGCTGATAAATTCACAAAAACGTGTACCTCAGATGTTTACCCCTAAAAATCAGTTTTATGGCACGTATAAATACAATAAAGGTGCCACTGGATAGGTATTGAAATAGACTTTGAATCTGCATTAAAAAAATTAAACAAATATTGGATTTTTTTTGTTGATATTTTTGAACTTTTGTGGAAATTTGAGCAATGTGCGATTTTTTTGCACCCAAGTGTAGTACAATCTTCTAGAATCTAGATATACACAATCTTCTTAAATGCACGATATTTGAATCAAATTTTAATTGATAGCCATATACACATGGTTCGCACTAAAACTTCCTCAACTTTCGGTTAGGGTTTGTGGTAACTTATCTATATCTCGCTTAAAGAAGCTGCGTTTTTCAAAATTGCTGTATTAAAGCAGTTTTATTTATATATTTTAGTTCCATTAAAAAATGTAAGCATCAACTCAAATATATAATTTCCTGATGTTTTAAATTTATATGAAAAGACAACAAATGATACATCAGTCAGTAGTTTCCATTTTCTTTATGGACCAGCAATTACTGTATATTTATTAGATGTACCTTGATTAACTGGCCGTAAATGTTCAATAAAAAAATTGCATCAAAATACGCACAATGAAAATACGGTATAAAAAAATGTCCATGTAACTGAAAAGTCAATCAAAAATCCCAAGCCGAGTTTGAAATTCATCACATCGATCGACAGTCATGTACCCGCAATATAGATCGGAATATCCGAACTACCAAGTGCATCAGTTATAGCAGAGACAACCTAAAAGAGATATTTCATCCTATGTAAATGTAAAAATTTAAATTGCGATTTCATTTTCTATAAATAGTCGCGTACAATCAAAAATATTTTGTTTTTTTGCTTATGCGTATACGCAGTTTAACGAAAAATCACAGATACAACGATGACATTGGAATTATCAGAAATAAATTTTGTTTTAATATTTTAGTTCAAATGAAAAATCTCATTTGATTGTCTGTGGTTATAGACTGTATTCTTTCTTGGTTTTCTTTTATATTATGCTCAATCTTTTGTATAATCTTCAAAAGGCATTTAATTTAATTAACTTTGTTCAAGTAGCTTTGTCTATTACAACTGTTTTGGAGAAGACTTAAGTTACAGTAATGCTGAATAGATTGGTTGGACATTTAGAGCACTAGGCAGAAATTACACCGTGTTAGATTGTAAGAAGAATCACACTTAAATGAATTTTGGATGTACTTCTGTAATATCACAATATTTTTTTTTTTTTTTTTTTTTTTTTTTTTTTTTATTTAATAAATTTATTTATTTATTTATACAATATTACAACTGATTCAGAGATCATCTAGTAATTTATCTTTCTTAAATTAAGTTCTCGGGTTAAGATGAGTAACCTATTGGTTACTCATTTTATAATACTTTCTTCTAAACCAAACTGCCCAGCTCCAGAGGTTTCTGCCTTTGGAGTCTCCTCACGCCGTTAGTGGTGTCCAACATACGACGGATATCTGCATTTTCGTGTAGAGATAAGCGCTGTACGTGTTTCCTTGCATGATTCTTTATTTCATCGGTGACGTATTCCATCTTCAAGTCTCTATGGATGTTGTCATTCCTAATGTACCATGGGGCGTTCACAATCCCTCGTAGCACTTTATTTTGGAAGCATTGTATCATTTGTACATTGGTTTTCTTCACACAACCCCAAAGCTGGATACCATAGGTCCATACTGGTTTTAGCATTTGCCTGTATAGAAGCAATTTGTTGTGTATTGAGAGCTCAGAGTTTCTACCCATGAGCCAGTACATTTTTCTATATTTGATGTTTAACTCTTCTTTTTTCTTCTTGAATCACAATATTGATAATGAAAATTAAATTTTAATCAATCAAAATCAACTTCAGTTTAATGTATGGTAAAATTGGATTTCTAAAATGGAGTTTGTATAAAGTTCTTTAGAGTCAATTTCAGACTGTAAAGTATTCTTGAAAGAATTTCAATTTATTTATGGAATGAATCATATGTCTTTGAAACTGTAGCCATTGATTAATTGACGATTTTTGAATGATGAGATTGCGAGTCCAATCAAAATCGTTATCAGAACAGATTCACTATGGTGAGCGTTGGTTCTATTGTAGGTAAGATTAATATTCATCCAAATTGAGAACATTTAACGGACTAAAGGTAGGGCTAAATCTTGGGATATTTATTGTACAATTTCTGCATATTCGTAACTGAAATAAGTCGTAATACTGGTTGTCTCAGGAACTGAATAATTAAAATCTAAAACTGTAATAAACACAATTTTGGGTTTTAATAATGATTCTCAGGATAAACGATCAGTTATAGGGAATCGACTTAAGGTGACCAATCGTCCTAGTTTCAGAAGACATCATCTTTTTTAAGCCGACCTCCGGCGTTGTCGCGGCATTTTGAAACATGTCCTTGTGTTCACTGTTTTATTATGGGCGATAAATTACAATGAATTTTTTATATCGTTACCGATATTTTATAATATATATTTAGTAAAATTTTAACTTAACAAAAAAAATTAAGTAAGTAAAATATTAAACATAATGTACCGATTTCACAACTTAATTGGAAATACATGTCAAAATCGTAGGTTAGGTTTTAGTGGTTGCTATCGCACACTTAGGCCAATTTTCGCCCATTGTGATACCACTCATTCACTCCACATCATTAAACCATTCACCTACTCACACAACTACAGTATACCACCTGCACATTACAAGCTCCATATCAACCAGTACGTTGGCGTGTACTGTGGGTCGGCGTTGAATTCTGCACTCCATCAGAGAGTCTTAGTTGTATTTATTAACATCACCGATCGTAATAAATGGCGAAAATTCGTTTTGTATCTAGCCTCTGATGGGATTCGAACGCAGTGCCTCCCGGTGAAAGAGTTCCGAAGCATTAACCACTGCACCACTTGTCCGGTAAGATGTCAAAATCGTAACTATTCGTCTTCATTTGAACTATTTATGCCAAAAAACGAAACACGGAAAATGTTTGTTGGGTCATTCGACATACCATGTAATACTGAATAAAAATTAAAAATTCGGTTGTGAGTTTTGAACTGTTTCGGAATATCAGCTAAAACATCCACAAAATTAATAAAGATTATTGTGTTAATAAAAAATAATTAATTACGTAGCTGAAACACAATAAACCCGTTCGGAATTACATATTTCAAAAGCATTTCTATAGTCGCCTAAATAATAATACATAATTGCTGAAACATTTTTATATAGTCACTTGTTATGTAAAACTAATTAAGTTTATTTAAGTGGCTAACCGTTAGTATCACTCGTGCTCTACTAATAGCGCTCATATTTTCCGGATATATTTATAGTATCTCGCTACGAAGTCCTAAAAAGTTTATCTTCCGAGAGATAAGCAGACGGATGTGCTAAAATCCTCGTATCCGCATGTGATGTTTGGGAAGGACATGTTCACTAGTTTCAAAAATAACAGCAAATTTGAGAGACTTGAGAAAAATGAAAGATTTGAGCACAAAACTAAATTGGGTGAAGAGTTAAAGGGTGAAACACACCAAGCAGCAGCAATGAACAGCAAATTTAAATGTTAACTTATCCGCTTATATAATGATACAAAATCATTGCTTGATTATAAATATAGATAGTTCCAATAAAAGAAATCTAATATTTAATAATTTAATTTGACAAATTAAAATTTAAAGACATTATACTTGATATATATAGTGAAAATGGAATTTATCCATTTTTTCAGAATTAATTTTTAATTTTTTAAAATAATAATTGAGTTTTATAAAAATTAAATTTTTTTTAAAATCAAATAACTAAAATTATACTTATTGAATGAAGTTGAATCTGTCGCGGCATCAATAGATTCCACACCCATCAGCTTCAACTTAGGGCAGGTTTATAGTTGCGTCAGTACGTTCATTTTTTCGACCAATCATCTCTTGTGGAAAAATCCAGAAGCAAAAAATCATCATTTTTGAGCAATATGATTGGTCGAAAAAATTATTAGAACAAACGAACCAACACCATCCATAAATCCGGGCTTACTGCTCTTTGCTGCTACTCATAACCTCGATAAAATTGACACAAGTCGATTTGACTACTAAAACAAAATAAACGGCTGCACTGCTAGTGTAAATTGTTTGGTATATGTTGCGTTGTTTTGTGTGTATTTCATCCTTTAAACGTTTTCAAATTCTGTCAACAATACTGTAAAAACTTAAGCTATAACCAGCGAGTCTGTAAGAAATTTAAGTAACAAGGCGACATCTGAAAAATGTATTGTATGTTTATTGACATTGCTGACCAGCAAAACTCAAAGTACTTCTCGTTCAGTTTCGTTAAATTTGAATTGTCACTTAGCAATCTGTAACAAGAGCAAACATTATCGCCCAAACTGAAGGAAACGTCAGTCAAATATACTGAAATGGCGGTATGTTTATATGTGTTACATTTTTATAAATTTTGTGTACAAATATTTATTTATATTTTAATAATTTAAATAATATTTTATGTACATTTTTCATCAGCTCAATAGATTCCGATTGTTTACCAACATTTGTGGCCGCACAAGGTCCAACAGCATGTTGAACACCTCACATGTCATGCAAGTGTGGATAAAAAATTGCTGTTGAAAATTCTTAATTTCTAAAATCGTTTCCTAAAATAAATTATGTATGTACATGTACCTCTTAATTCTCTTAGTTACATACATAGTAATCTACATACATATTACATACATAGTAATCTGTCTCTTGTACGATTTATTTTTCGTACCACACAAGACCGGTTTTTTTATTTTTTGGCCCCTCGTCCTTTAAATAGGGTAAGAAACTCTTAAATGTTCTCAAATAGATTTATTTTTGATGAAAATCGCGGTGTGGTTAATTTTAATTTTGCAGATTAACATTTAAAGATTCAATTGACAACAATAATCGTGTTACAGATTCGCTGGTCAAACTGTAAAATAATAGTAATAAAACTTAAAAAAATTAAATTCTGTAAGGTTTCGTTACTGACTTACAGACTCGCTGGCTATAGCTTTAGGATGCTAAATTATTAATAGCAACAGAACAAATGTACAGGTAAAATTGGCCCACAGCATGATGAGTTGTTATACTATCGTTTTACTGTCCAGTGCCCTAATTCTCTAAGCAGTAAGATAATTTGTAAACGTGTAAACGATAATTTATCTTGCCTTTTTACAATATTCGCATAATTGAACTCCAAGATAAAATTTAAAACGGTTACGATAAATAAATGTCAAAACTTAACACACTCTTATGATTTACGTAGATTCATATTTAGAATTTTAGGACCCATAACTAGCGTTCCCATTCTAATTTCAACATTATTTTTATGTATAGAAATTATTCTAAATAGTATCTATTCACAAACAAAAGTTCAAGTTGTAATGGGTTGTAGTATGGCTAATTTTACAGGTGAAAATTTTTTACAATAACTTACCATTTTTAAATCATATTCTTTAAACATTTTTTTTTACCCAAAATAAAACTAATGACGTCAAGTGACCACGATAACGAAACGAAATTTTAATTATTTTATATCCTTAATTAATCAAAAAATACAATCTCTAGAAACGTAACTTTTTGCAAATACATCAAAGCCGTCACATCGAGAAATAGTCGGAAGTTATTTGAAATAAAAATCAAGATACGGTTAGATAAAGATATAAAACCAATCAAATGCTTGAAAAGAACATTACACCAGTCAAATAGGTAACTAAATATTTCGTATGGTAAAGACGTGTAGAATATAAATCTTATTTAAAATTGATCCTTTCAATTTTGATTAATATTGTATATTCTAAATAGTTTAAAGGTTATTCTATAATCTACGTACAAAACCACATTATTCTGTAATTATTATTTACGATATATATTTGAAATCCAATCAAATCTGTGTTAAGCACATCTTAATTTCAGTGTATTTCATTGTT
>OW052220.1:149353117-149445617 GCA_932526605.1 Nephrotoma flavescens
TAAAAAACAAGTGTTTAATTAAAATGTGTTTATTAAGAATAAGTGTGTTTTGCCAAGTGCCTACGGCAAATAGCGTAAAAAGTATGTACATGAATATGATTTTGAATTATGTGTTTTGTATTAATGATCAAAATCATTAGCTTTTTTACAACGTAGACAGTAATATTACGATATATCCTATTATAATATTAGAACTGCATTGAGCAACAACAAGACTGATAATACAAATACCATAATAATAAGAATTTGAAATTCAATCATTGAATCATTCAGAATATCACATCATAAGAGTAGATATTTCCTTCTTTAAGCTACTTATATTTTGGTTGGAATCGATGATAATAATAAAGTAGTAGTTTTGTCATATAAAAAAGGAAAGTATCGTACATGTTCTTGAGAACTATAAAATTTTGATTCCTTTACTATTTGCCTAAACAGCATGTGTGGTTTGAGTGTCTATTGTCAGAAAAGTAGTTGTATAGAAAAATTGAACAAAATTAAATGATTGTTAAATTTATAAAAATTGTAGTTCGTTTTGTGTGACAATTGATAAGAATTAGTTGCTACTACGCTGTACTGTCAGTCTTATAACCCTTTTGTGTTTTACTAACACATTGTGTGGGTACGGCAAAATTACCATGTCAAAATTTATTTTTGTATGTGTTTTGAACCAACTTACATATTTGTGTATTCCTTTCAAAGTTATTTTCGTCCAAAAAAAAAACACTATAACTATACTCACAATTGTGTTGGTTGTACTTCAAAAGAAGTTTTTATCAAAAACGCCATTACATTCTATGATTTTTACTCACATTTGTGTGGTTTGAACTTTAATTGAGCCATTTTTTTTTTGGTTGAAAAATAGATAAATCGATAGCAAACAAAACAATTTTTTTATATCAAATGAAATTTTAATAAAACATAAATGAAGGTAAATAAAAACGGTTTTACCCATGGTTGTCGCACTACAATTCTTCACAGTTTATTCTAGATAGATAGTGATAAAGTAGGGTACAAATTGTATCATTTGATTCTGAATATTGTATCTTTCCAGTTTTTTCATCATGCATTATTCGAAAATACCAAATTTTTTATTCAGTCATTTAGCTTGTTCACTAGATACTTTATTGTTGTCATGTGTTTGCAAAACGTTTATAAATTTTGATCAGAGAAGGAAAAATACTAAAAAACCTACATGTAAGAGCTAACATGTAAATTGAAAACCCTATTTTAATTCCTGTCCACTAAAATCTGTAGTTATGCATCTAACTAGGTATTTACCATACATATAGCTATATTATTTTATCGTTTTAACGAGATACAAATTACAAGTTACAATTTGATTAGTTTGGTATATAACCGATATTTATTGATTTTTTCCCAAATATGACAACAGAGACAGATCCCAAAAAATTGAAAAAAATCTGATAGTAAAATATTCCCTTTCATCTATATGAGCCGTTTATTTTGAAAGTGGCATAAGAAACTTTTTTTTAATTCGAGATATCGATTCGAAAAAGTTTGGAAAACTACTGACTTATATTAATTTTGTCCGATCTATTTTACTAAAGTAATGTTTGGACAGTGAGCTAAGAAAATTGATGAACATATAATTGTCGTACCCTTAATTGGGTGTCTTGTTAGGCGTTGTTAATTTTAAATGTTTCACTCGATTTTTTTTTATAATCACGTGTTTGCGCACGTATAGCACTATGGCAGAAAAGTGTTCTTTCTTATTCGATGTTTAATAAATAAAATGTTTCCATATACATAATAATTTTTTTTTGACGATAATTAATACAAAATATCATTATTTTTGGTAAACTTCGAGGTAACCGAGAGTTATTGCAAAAAAATAAATTATCCCATACAATTTTTTTCGATTTGTAATTTTTTTTTATTGTACTTTACTCCACACTATCTCAGTTATAACGAATATGACTTTTTTATGTTGGTATTGATGAAACATTAATTATATCTCTCTTCCACTAAACCTCGCAATTAATTTCATGAGTAAACAGTGACTTATGCCACTTTCAAATAAATATGTTTGTTATACTGTTAATTAGCAAAACTTCTTTCGAACATAATCCCTAAAGTTCTCAACATATTGATTGGAATTTTGTTTTAACTAAAGATACCGTTACATTATAACTAATGTTATCGTTAACCAGATTTTTTTGAAAAAGTGACTTATGCCACTTTCAAAATAAACGGCTCATATATGACAGAGAATCGCCTTTAAATTTTTTGTGAGCATGTTCTAAAGACACGAAGGCTTTGTCTTCACATAATAACAATAGAAGTTTTAAAAAATTAGGCAAAAGTTTTAATTTTATATTTATTAATTTTGAATATTTATTCGTTTTTGTATGATTTCGAATGAAAATCGGGTGATGTTACAGTTATTCATCATAAAATGGATGTTATATAACCTTTTCATTATTTACTTTTATCGGCGATTATAACTATTGCTTTATTAGTTTTGTTAAAGTAATGACAATCAAAATTTAATATTATAAGAATAATTAACGGCCGGCCGCACACGTTGGTCAGTTTTACTCGTTAATTATAGAAAAACGAGTCATTGGATTTTTATCCAATTTTAAAGTCGTATACATACGATACGTCGGATGGAAATCCAGGATTTTTACATCCGAGATTTTTTTTCAATTTTTTCAACTCTTTTGTATGAAAAGAGGCGTGTCTGTTGTATAGTTTACGTGATGTAATTGGTTAAAACGACGAGATAGAAAAATCCCAGATTTTTATCCGACGTATGTATACGGCTTAAGGCTGCTACGGATTTACCGTTTGGCGATTATGTAAAACACTCATAAACTTAACGAAAATTAGTGATACTTATTACGTTTTCCAAATACACCAGGAATTATTTATACATACAACCGCTAATTTTATACATTATGTTTATTTTGGAAAAAATATTAAACACAAATTTGGCGTATAGAAAGAGAGACAGTAGGTGCTGCTATATTTATTGAAAATAATAAGGATATAGTCGGATAAAAAGGAGTCAACTTTTTGTAAATAGGAACTATACTTTTTACTGGTATACACTTTTACTAGTAAAGGGTGTTTTTTTAAGCCCGATATAACTTGAAATTGTAAAAAATAACACAAAAAATTAAATTGTAATCAACATTTTTTTTTTATTCGGAAGATCAATACATGGTATTAATATTTCGAGCGCTGCTGGCCGTATCAAGTTCTATCAGGCTTAAACAAAATACCCGCTATATAAATACTTTTTTATGTTATACAAATAGGTAACCTTTTCCTTAATAAATGTTTTCATTAGACTCGGTTATCAGAAATTATAACATAACAAGTCTTACTGCAAATTTACTATACTTATTACGAGTACTTTTATTTCTTCATTTATATTAATACACATTATTCACTACTAGTACCATAAAAGTAAATAACTGAAATATGTTATGAAAATAACTGGAAAATGTGAATTAGAAATTATCAACCAAGTGCCGACAAACAACAGTTCGTGTTACCTAGTACTTATTTCCATTTTATTAAAAATAAAACTAAAATTTTTAATTTTATTAAAAATAACAAATAATCGATGGAAAAAATCATAATTGAAGTTTCAGTTTTTGCACTTGAATATGCGAAAGCAAAAACAAACGTATAACTACTGATTTAATAAAGTTGTGAGTTTAGCTTTGAGGATATTACACAGATAACAGCTCTGCCAATAGAGGTAATAAAACTACTTGCACGAATCGGTACAAAACGTGGAGATTTCATTAATCAGGTGTCGAATGGAGAAACCTAAAAGGTCAGAGAAGCTGCTTTCGATACAGAAAATTAGGATATGGCATTCAAAACTGTCAGCATCAACGGAAGATCAGGCAATTGCGCAATTCAATCCGGCAGTTACGTTTTCGCTAAAGACAAGGCAATTTAGGTTTTTATTTTTATTAATTTTATGCTTCGCTAGGGCGAAGAGATGTGCTAAGGTGGCACGTTTTGAAGTTGAAGCAGGGGAGGGATGGAATATGAAGAAGTGATGAAGATCTGATTAAGAATTGAAGTAAAGTACTGACTGAACCGAGCCAACAAGAAGAGGAGGAACTTAGCAACCAGAAATAACCGCAATGTAGCCATTCTACGACAAAGGATGAGCAATGATCAAGCAGCATAGCATAGCAACAAAATTACAACTCGCACGGGTAACATTAAAATGCTAAATAATATGGTTTGAAATAATAATTCTCGACGACGTGGTTTGGTGTGGCTACAAACAAGGGGCTAGTTATCAACAAAGTTATGACGGGGTTTAACGATGATGTGTATCGATATTATACATGCATTCAGAACCATTTTTTTTTTATAAAAATACCGTTGGTATTTGATTTGAACCTAAAGTAATATTTTTTACAATCAAACTGAAAATAATGAACAAATTGTCTAAAAATTGTGTTCACGTTTAACTATTTTGCAAACAATGTCGTTGAGGTCGATATTTTTTTTCACCTATGGTTGTACTTGCTGTAATTTGTTACCAAACATTAGAATATTCGAATGTTTGAATACCTAGACCGAGAAGTACTGGTTTTGTATCCCACCAGCAGCAGTATACAATAAATTTTTTTTAAATATTAATTACAATCGTTGATATTAATAAGCACAACTACGACTCTTCTGTTGGGATGCACAACGCAGTGCCGCCTAATCTTCCACGACAAAGCTGGTCGTTTTCTCGTGTTGTTCACATCCACAAAGATGAAATAAAGAGGTAATTGAGGCGAGGATGCTGCTGAGGTGAGTATGCAGGTTAGATAAGTAGTGCAGTCTTTAACTGGTTCTCATCTTCCTTAGCACAGATCCCGCTATGTTCTGGATTCCCCACCGCATCTGCTCCTGAGCCCTAGCCGGCGTAATCGACCGTTCCAGAATCTCTAGTGGAATAATTGTTTCTGTTAACGAGTAGTGGACCTCGGTCACTATTTTAGTGCTTCACACCCACCATAGTGCTGTGTAAACAGCACAATCTCGTTACAAACACGCAAATCAATTTTTCTATATTTTACCTGAGAAAGATTTTTGCATCAAGGTATTAAGAAATATACAATCGAGGTATTATTCATGATTATCAATATTAATCTTGAAATGACGTAGAAAATGTAAAATTTACGCCAAACGATAAAAATTACGTCAAATTTAGTTTATTTAATTTTACGCCGCAATGACGATAATTCTTGGAAAATTTACTGTCTCTAGATGGCAAATCATGAAATAAAAAGTGTGTCGAAGATAAGAGGTATAATATGCAATGTTTAGATCGGCAATATTAAAAAATAATAAATTTATTAATTAATTTTATACATATAAACAATATAAGTTCAGTACCATATCTTAAAATTTAAGAAGGCTATGAAAAACAGTATTCTACTATTTGTTTTATTCAGCTAATATTTTCGTGAAATAAATACACATCTCATCGATCTGGGGTGATATGTTGTAACATCACATTTTCGATACTTTATCGAATGTTATATCTCTTATTTCTAAACTGAAGTTGGCGACTGTTTCGGTTATGAATTTCTTTTCTATTGCTATCACAACCTACTAGAATAAATATGAGCAGTACCTCTCTCCAATTCCAATTTCGTTCAAGTATGTATAGTAGAAATATCACAATTTTTTATTATAGCAGGCTATAAAAAATTAAACAGTAAAATGCTATAAAAATGAAACAGTGTGTCACGTTATTCTAGAGAAACGAGACATACCTTTCGATAAATTATCGAAAATGTGATGTTATAACATGTCACCCCTGTGCCATAATTCTCTAAGAACCAAGATAAATTGTAATGTGTAAAAGTGATTACCTTTACACACGAAAAAAATCGTAGAAGTCTAAATTTATATTGGATATCGTGATGTTTTAGTAAGTTCGCATTTACTAAATTTTTTGCAAGATAAAATGTAAAGTTGCAAGCAAGATAAATTTATGTCAAAAAGTATCACCAACAATTTATCGTCGAATGTTTTATTTTAGAATTAAATAAGATCAATCTCTAACATTTTAATTAACTTAATTAATTAATTTACTAATAATTAATTAACTAATCTTACATAAAAAGTTATAAAATTAATTCATTTTATAATGTTAATTTGTGAACTTCAAAAATGGACTGTTATGAATTAAAATATTCTTACAGTAAACTCAACTATGCGAATATTTTACTCGGCCGTCTTCACTATTACCAATACTTTTGCTTAGTTTTATCTTCAGTATTTCCACAAAAACAAAACAAATTTATTATTTGTAATTTTATGTTTAAAGTAGAGAATAAATAATGTGCCTGTTTATATTAGAAGAAGAAGACTTAAGGAGTAGAATATCATAGAACAAGATGGTCTGTAGATTACTGCAAAAGCGATTTTAGTTGCTCAATTTTCTAATATAAATGTCAAGTGTTTCAAGTGTCTGATTTGACAACATCTAATGGATTATTTCTTCACATGAAAAGCAAAGCTTTCAATTTGGTGTGCTCTCGTAACATTTTACTTGCACAATTAAGAAAACCTACGAGTACAATACGTATAGAAAATCTAAACTAGTGAACAAATTTCAGTTTGTTGTTGTTTAATATTTCATTTTTTTTTAATATTTAGAGGCACTATTAGCTCTCAACAATCTTTAAGGTCTTACAATGCTTTAATCCTAGACTATTTATTAATCTAGTGTTTCAAAAATTGATAATTAAGACAAATTTAGTACAAAAATGAACGAGTACAAAATTTAATTATGCTATGCAATAAACCCAAATTTTAACTAGTACTAACTAAGGTCAAACAAGATGTCTATTTCATAAAATCGATTTCAAAAGAAGCAGTTAATTGATCCAAGTCCCACCTCCTCTTGTTACCGATCCTTAAGATTAACCCATACATTTTACAAAGATTAAAAATTAACTCAAGGTAAAAGCAAATTGCAACTAAAACGTCCTTCCATAACTAGACCTAAATCAAATACTAATAGAGTTTCGATTAATAAATTTTCGGTGCTGTTGAGGACTTAGTCTCAGGTTTATAAAAAAATTATTGAATGAGGAACTCGTGGAGTTCGGAAAACTCGCAGTGACTAACTAAATTCAATGGTTAATTGAGCTCCATTGCTTAAAACGCATAGTTTTTTGTAGTTTACTCGAAATCCTAAAATTCTATTACGTCAATCCCGGGACTACATAATAACAAAATGCTTAGATAATGATTCCATTCACTCTAATGTTTCTTTTATTAATGATGATTTGGTAAAAATTTATAGTTGGTCATTATCTAACCGACTCGCTCTTAATGCTAGTAAATCCCAGTCCATTATAGTTATACTTCCTTTTTTCCTGGAATTTTTCTCGGTGGTTCTTTAGTTCCATTGTCTAATACAGTTAGAAATTTATGGTTAATTTCTAATAAAACTCTTACATGATCATTTGATTAAGGTAGGTAAAACGGTTTTTAGAATGCTTAGTTGTTTTTATAGATTTGTAGGGTTCACTGATAGTAATTTTAAAAAGCGTACGCTCCTCGCACCTTCTTCCACATTTTCTTTATAGCGACGTTGTTTTGTTTGGAATGCTTCAGGATAATTTGAATGTTCTCCAAAGATGTTTCAATGCTCGTTTCATTTTTAGTATTAGGAAATATGATCACATTTCGCCCTTTTTAAATTTGATCCTTGGCTGTAGTTTGGTTGACTTTTATGAACCTCGTGTATGTGTTTTTATTTTTAAGCTTCTCAGAACGAAGCAACCTCCATATTTATTTAATAAATTATTGTTCAGTAGGTCACATTCTTCAAATTTACGTTTACTTCCCCCTATAAATCTGTGCAGATATTTAAATACATCCTTTTCTGTTAGGGGTATTTCTCTTTGTAATTCTATTCCATTAGATATTAAGAGGTCAGCGTCGCCTAAATCTTTTAAAGCGTGTTATTTAGCGTGGCGCCCTTGAATGACAATAGATGTAGTACTATTTTTGTAATAATATTTTCATTGGTATTATTTTTGTATGTAGTCTGTAAGTATTCATTTCTGGCAGTATCCTCTGTAACAAATGAGCTTGAGCTCGATACGGAGGGTACTAGTATGGAGTGGATTTGTTTCTTGAAAAAATCTGAGGTTTTTATGCCTAATGAAAATATTTTTTTGATGGTTGTTGTTCATTTATATTGCTTCCATATGTAATTTTCCTTTACCAAAATTGTAATGCCATAGAATAAATAAATAAATTACAGAAAATATTCCAGATTCCATGATCCGACTATTATACTTAGATATTGTTAACTCGCACGAGCTGAAAGCGCTAAATATGGCATTTCGTCTTCAACAATGAAATACACTGAAATTAGGTTCTGCTTAACACAGATTATATCGTAATTACAGAATTATGTGATTTTGTATTTAGAATAAAGAAAAACCTTTAAACGATTTATAATATACAATATTAATCAAAATTGAACGGTTGAATTGTAACTAAGATTTATATTGTACACGTTTTTACCATACGAAATATTTTTTTACCTATTTGACTGTTGTAATGTTCTTTTCAAACATTTGATTTGTTTTATTTTTTTATCTAGCCGTATCTTGAATTTTATTTCAAATAGCTTCCGACTACGACTATTTTTCAATTTGATTTTTGGGGCTATTTGTGATTCTAGATGGCTTTGATGTATATGCAAGAATCTTTTGAGATTGTATTTTTTGGCCGGAATTACACTATAGAAGATCTTTTTCAAAGGTGTTTTATAAAATATTTGGATCATTTTTTAAAACAATGATCAAAAGATCAAGTAATTTTTGAAAATTACACTACATAAAAGATTTTATCAAAATGTTCCTCAAACTTCAGTAAAAATGGAACAACACCGAGCAGCGCGAGCAGCAACATTAAGAGCTTTTATTATTATATCGTCAAAATAAAAAAGAACCAAAAAAAGAAGAATATGGGTGAAACCCTGAATATCGAGATGGGATTTAAAATATGTCCATCAAAATTTATTAAAGGAACTGCAGACCTCAATTAAATTAAATGAATTGTCATCCATTCTTTAATATTTTATATAGCAGGTCATGTGCTACATAAAATATTTAAGAATGGCAGACAATTCATATAATTTTATTGTCCACAAAATTTCGCCGTTAGTTAAACGACAAGAAATAATTCAATACGAAATCCAATAAGTATGGAGGACAGACTAATGGCCACACTTCGCTTTCTAGTAAAATTCATTCGCCTCGTATTCTTGAATTAATATTTGTTTGGATTTTGCCGTCCGTATTTGGTCGCCATTTTGAATAAGCAATATGTCAAAAATAATTTAACAAATTTAGATGCATGGGAATAAATTTGATAAAATATTTTATAAAAGTGATAGTTTTATAAAACATGCATATATTACACTATCAAAGAAAATTGATAAAAATGTTTTATAAAACACCTTTGTCAAAGATATTTTATAGTGTAATTCCGGTCTTTGAGTTATTAAGGATATAAAATAATTAAAATTTCGTTTTGACGTTTAATGTTATTTTGTTCACTTGACGTCAACAGTTTTATCTTGGGTAAAAAATATGTTTAAAGAATACGATTAAAAAATTATATACATGTAATTTAAACTAATCAATTGTTTAAAATAGTGAAAATAAAACTAGCTAGTAAACTCCTGATTTAAAAAATGTCACGGAGTCACGATTCATAACTAATAAAAATAAAGTATAATACAAATTTGAAAAATGTAACATTAAAACTAGAAATATATAAATATAATTAACAAATTTAAAAAATAACAAAATAACATATTTTAAGCAATATTTGCGCATAATTAGTAGAAGCAGTTGCGCATAATTAGCATAGAATAAAAGAAGTATAATACACTATTTAGGATAGTGAAAACCATCTAAAAGTCTCCTTTATTCAGTTAAACCACAGACAATCAAAGACGTGCATTTGATATAAAAAATTAAAACAAAATTTAATTTTTATAATTCCAATAATGTCATCGTTATGTCTGATTTTTCGTTAAACTGTGTATACGTATACGCAAAAAAAACAAAATATTTTTGATTGTATGCGGCTATTTACAGAAAATGAAATCGCAATATAAATTTTTATATAGGAAGAAATATCCCTTTTAGTGTGTCTCTGGTTAAATAATCATTTTTTCAAAATTCAGCCATTGTACGTACAATAAAACAAAATTTAGTATTTTCTGCTTTTTAATCACCAAATATTAAAAAGTCACATACAACAACAAAAAATTCTGTTAATATATTAATTTATCGCATTAATTATATAATTATGTATTCAATTTATTAGTAACCCGGATTCCATAAATGAAATTAATTACTACTCAGTTAACCACCAAATTTATTATAAACAATAGAACTGCATTCTGAAATATAATTTTTTATTTATTTGCTTCGGTAAAACAATATAGTACTCTAATAATTAATTTTCAATTTAAAAATTAATAATTTTTAATGTTTGTAACGATTCCGTTTCGGCATCGTTACAAGTTTTGAAGTCGCGCATTCGATGTCTATGCCTAATTTTTGTTTGGTGTTAACCATGGACTTAAACCTCAAATTTATTTTTTCACCTCCTAAATGTTGAGTGGGTAATGAGTTAATGAAAATTGTCGGCTGGTCACTAACATCGAAATCAGACTTGTAAAACGCTTGTACCAATAACACTGTGCTAGTTGAAAAATGTGACAAGCTGGGCACCCGGGGGGTAAACCTAATTCGAGTACGCTGAATTCAATGGTGCTAGTCCCATTTCAAAGTTAGTCCCCATTTTTGAGATATCGCTATCTACATGTTTTGGCTCTGAGTCAAAACATACCCTCATTTTCACGTTGATAGCTCCTGAACCATTAAGATTTTCGTTATGCGTTCTTCAGCAAAGTTGCTGCGCACGTCAAGACCGACAACTTTGCTGAACATATCAAGACCGAAAAACGACATCTACATTCACATTTTTGTGTTATTTTTCCATATATGTGTGTTTTACTTAGGCCAAGGTTAGCTTGGAGTGACACTTCCGCACACTTAGACCAGGAGTGCCCCGTTGTGATACCAGAGGAACATATTTCCCCTTTACCCCTGTTCAAAACCATTCGGAGCTACGTACGTACCGCAAAATATCTCGCACTCCACATTCAGCGAGATCTGAAAGGCTGGTCACACTGGACACGCCCAAATACCTATGCCTTCTGTATGATAGTGCCGGACATGAGCATAGGAAGTTATCTAAAGTCTCTTCTTCCTTTTCGTCCATGCAACTTCTACAAAGTTATTCGTCTGTACCCAGCCTTCTCGCATGTTCCTCAAAAAGGAAGGGTCTTGTCAGTTTTGGCAAAAGCTTCTCACAGAACACTCCGGCTCCTACCTTGCCCTTTCGAATATAAGAGTTATTAAAGTGCATTAATCATCAGAACATCATGACATAAGTACACAGGTAAGGCTAAATACAACTGGAATTCGGCATACTTAGGCCAAACAAGACGCTCATCTCAGATAAGATATAAAGAACACATCATAAGTACATAAAATCAAGTTTCGTACAACACATAAAAACTGAAAACCATACACTAAATTCAATAAAAATGTAACCATTTTGCACAGAATCAAAAAAGGACTGAAATTAAACAGGTGTATCAATTTGACTCATGAGTCGTGAGTCAAATTACGGCCAAAATTCACACCCTGAAAATATACAAAAACAAAAACACCCACAATTTACTTCGCGACAAATTCAACACAAAACCCCAAGAAAATTTTACGACCTCCATAACTTATAATCAAAGGAGGTACCAAACAGCAGCGCCTAGCTACAGTATATAAAGAGCTTCAACATAAATTATGTAACAGTAGAAAAAAGTAAACCGAAGAAGAGATTATTGTCGAAATCGATATTTCTAAAAAAGTTAAAAAATTGGCACAATAAGTAAGAACTAAAAACTATAATATAAAATTAAAAATAAAAAGTTTTTCATCTAAATATATAAAGTGACAAAAGAATACAAAAAATAAAGTGAAAATCGTCTTGTGAAATCTGGTGAAATAAATAATATGGATAGCTGTTTTAAATTCAAGTGTTATGTGTGTGGAGAATTTACAATTATGAGCAATCGTTGCAAAATAAGTGATTAAACCGCTGATTTAAATCGACTATGCTTTTCACAAAATGTTATTAATTGGACGCCGTCTTTTGTTTGGACAACATGCATTTTCGTTCGGCATAGATGGCAAAACACGGGAGCCGCAATGCCATTTAGTGTCCCGATGATATGGGCCGATCCACAAGGACATGATGCAGTTCAATGTTATGGGTGCATGAATTGTATTCTCGGTACAAACAGAAACAAAATTGGTTCTTTGACATACACTGCAACGAGAAATACTCATCTACCGCTGCCGCATTCAGATGAAATACCTGTTCCGGAAAGATGAAACCCAACTGAGGATTATTTACCAACAACATTTGAATCAGGTGAAACCGGAGAAACATCTGCATCAATATATCAACTATCAAATGTCACTCATCACATTGAAATCTCGCAAAGTCGTTTGGATATTATGGTACGACGCTTGAAACTATCGCAGCGGCAAGCCATTCTTTTGTCAAAGGATTTAAAATAAGTGAACATTTTGGCTCCAAATGTTCGGATATATGGAGCAATAAATCGTCATCGTCATTTTACGATTTTTTTCAAATTAATTGAGAATAATTCACTCGCTTTTTGCACTGATATCCGAGGTTTGGTATCCACAATGCACAATGCATATAATCCTGAAGATTGGCGATTGTTCATCGATTCCTCTAAAAGCAGCTTGAAGGCAGTTCTCTTTCACGTTACCAACTCAAAGAATTCCATTCTAATTGCACGCAGCACAAACACAAAGGAAACCTATGCATCAATGAAAAAAATCATCGATTTGATTAAATACAATGACCATCAATGGAAAGTTTGTGCAGATTTGAAAAGTGATAGCTCTTTTAAGTGGCATGCAATTGGGTTACACTAAAAACATGTGTTTTATGTGCTTATGGGATACTTGTTTTAAAGGCGACCAATACAACGAACGGAACTGGGTGACATTTGTTGGAATTTGCAAGAGGAAGAAGAACCCGAAGACGACGACATGAGCAAATCAGAAAATTAAAATTGAAAGTTCAAAAAAATGTTAATTTTTTAGGAAAAAATTGAGAAAAATCACAATAAAATCAACTGAATCAATTTAGTTTTCTTTTAAATAGCTTCTATTGTATCTATATTTGCCGATGAGATATTTATTCGATCGATTTAAATTCAATAAATGGACAAAAAATGATAAAAAACGTGTTTTTCGTCGAAATGAAAAGCAAAAAATAAAATAACACAATGTGATTGTAGATGTCGTTTTTCGGCCTTGATATGTTCGGCAAAGTTGTATGTCTTGGCTTGCGCAACAACTTTGCTGAAAAATTCATAACGAAAATCTTAATGGTTCAGGAGCTATCAACGTGAATATGAGTGTATATTTTGACAAATTTTTGACTCAGAGGCAAAATATGTCGAAAGCGATATCTCAAAAATGGGGACTAACTTTGAAATGGGACTAGCACCATTGAAATCAGCATACTCGAATTAGGTTTACCCTCCGGGTGCCCAGCTTGTCACGCAAAAAAATTTAAAATTCGAGCACAGTGTAATTACACGTTTCATAAGACACAACATTGGCACCAAGAACAATACAAATTGATACCCGTGCTTTAGAAGCATTTTTTCCTTGTTGGAATTCGTATGGAATACAGTGCGGAATTGTTTGTCAGTCGCCATCGTAAACTCTGCTATTCTGAGAGGCTATGTAACTCACGTAGGCTTGTCGTTCGATGTTTTGAAACCTTGCGTCCGACCCTGCAAAAACCACAAAATACCGTGAAAATATTTCTATTTTAAATATAATTTTATCGACCAAATGGCACAGTGGTTAAAGCTTTGGCGTTTGAATCGGGAGGTACCGGGTTCGAATCCCGATAGGGGCAGGATGCAAAGTGAGATTTCATCAACAGATAGATTACGATCTGTTGTGAAATGTAACACATCTACGACCCCCTGTCGGTGTGCAAAACCCATGGGCCGACCCATCTTCCATGCCAGTATAGGCTGGCATGGAACTTGCAATGTGCAGATGGTCTTAAATCGGTCCTATAGCCGTACGTCCTCGAGTTGGCCGGAAGGCGTAAAGTAAGGACGTAAAAAGCATAACCGCGGAAGAGCAGGATGAGCCTTGAGCCCCAAAACAGATCGCATAGTATTCAATAAAAAAAATATATATATATATATATATATAATTTTAAAACTCTACAAAATAATCTGTAAAAATTAAGTCACACACCTAATAGTATAAAACGGTGTAATTAATGTCGGTTGGCTGACTACCATCTCTTAAATTTATGATATACCATATATGTATGTTAAATAAATTTAAAACAAACCCGAATGAATAATTTAATTAAGATCACATACTTTTTTCATTTTTCTTTCTAAAGTGAATCACTCAGCTTGACATCATTTCATTGGGTATTGACACGAATACAATTTAATATGGACATGATAACATCAGATAAGAAAAATTCTCGTCTATGGTCACGTCGCCTTCATCTTGGTATAAAAGCATATCGTGAGCTTTTATATAGTTTACATACATTACAGAAATTTAAGGATGATGATAAATCACAAGGATTATATAGAATGATTCAAAATAATATATTCTATGTGCTTGAGCATAGAGAAACTATGTTACATCTTATAATAAACTATAAAGAAGCAAATAGTACAAAGTAAGTTGTTATTTTTTTAACACATAAGATAAGTTGAATGTGTGTGATCTTAGAGAGAAAGGAATTTTATTTGTTTTGAAATAAAGATAATTATTTCTAATTTTTGTTTTTGTTTCTACGTCTCTTGTATTTTTTCAATGTGCATATTATAGAGCTTATCTTCGTGATGTTATTGAAACTGCCCATACTTTTTTCAAGATGATGGAAAAATTTAGTGCCGGTGGGATTGTTGTACAACAGAAAAAAAGAAGAAAAAATAAATCGAATGTGCAAAAAAATGATAATCGAAAGAATAATGATGATGATGAACAAGAGGTTAGTAAATGAAAATGAATTTAATTCTTTCTTAGAACATTTGTTGTTGAATACTACTAAATACTTTAATGTTATCAAAATTGTATCTATTAAATAAAATATGTATTTGTAGTGTTCAATTATTATTTAAATATTGTTGTTTTGTGTTGGCTGTAACAAAAAATGTTAAGTAATTTAATCTCGTAATGTAAAACTTTAAAATACGTACTAGTAAAAATTAGTTTGGTTCCAAAGGTATGAATGACAGTTTTTATGAAAAAGTAAACACTGTGCATGTCCAAGCATAATTATAAGTAATCTAAAATCTGAAAGCCTTCGTATTTCATTAACCTCGAGTGGACCAAACTCTATAAATAACATTAATATTTTTATATTACTAAGAATAAAAACCGTGCAAAGTTGTTAAATCCTGGGCAGATTAACAAGCGGTTACAGTGTGACAAATTTATTAAATAACAGCTCATTAAGTTTAAAGTCTTGTATATCACAGATTTAATAATAAATTATAAATACCCTATCGCACATATTTTAATTACAATGTTTACAAGCGGCACCGCAAAGTGAGAACCACGGAATTGCGCTCTTTTATTTAACATTGAGACAATTTTAGTATCGTACGAATATCCTGTAATATCCTTTTAAAAAGTGAAAATTATCATTTATCTTCATTTAAATTTTTATTATTTTTATTACGTCCGTGGTATAACTGCTCTGTACGCTTTTTACATTTTATTTTATTTTTATTATATTTTCCATTTTATGACACTTTTATAACTTTAATAAAAAAAATTTGCTTTATGTGTAATTTTATTTTATTTTTATTTTTGTACCAGGCGCAAGATAACGAACAGCTAGAAAACAAATGGGCACATATAATGCCACAGTTATCAATTGTATTGTCAAATGAAAATTTAACAGTACCCGGTGATGATGACATTGTACCATTTGATGCGACATTAGATAAGTCGATTGATGATCAAAAGTATAAAGCAAATTGTTTATTGTTGTTCTCAATTCTTAAATGTTTTTATTTTTACAGAGGCGATTGTATGCTAAAAATCTACAAACACTTGAAGGAAGAGCAATATGAGCACGCAGTATGTATGCTCCGTGCTGGACGGTATGTATATTCTTTAATTTTTTTTTTCAAATTTACATATTAGGCGAAACAAATAATTATCAGTTACAACCGTTTTGGGTTATTCTATGAATATCAATATTTATGTATATGTTTGCTGGACATATTACTTATGGGTATACGTATGTATGTGTATTCCGGTTTTAAGCTAATTAGAAGAATTTAGCGTATGCATTTTTTTGTTGGGAGAGTACTAGAGGTGATTAGTAACAATTACGATTTCATTAGTAACAAGTAAATCATTAATTTTATTTTAATTTTTTTAAAATTTTCACTAGTAGCATTGCGTATATACACGGCCAAGTCGAAGACATATAAAATATATGGTTTGTATGTATGCCGGCCTATAAAACATAAACACGAAAAATAGTTACATACAAATGCTATGGAATTTTTTTTCAAATCTTTTTTTGCACTTTATTTTGTTAAGGCGATGCCACATTACAACGATACATTACGATGACAGTGCACCTAGAATACTACGGACCTCACTGCTTTAAATATTTTGCCTATATGACGTTGTTTTATGTCGACAGTTTCAATTTTCAATACAATAACAATTTTCAATACAATAACGTTCTGACCCTAACTTCTGTGGAATGCCGACTTGTCAAGACATTTGAGAAGCGCGGAATAAACAATGTGTGAACATTTATGTTATATTATTATAACCGTTATACATTTTACTAACAACTAAAAGATCAAAAGGTGAAAACAAGCAATAAAAACGGTAGACTTAAATTATCAGCTTTCATCAATCAATTAATTTTTTTGCGAACATAGCAATTGAATTTTTGCTTATTAATTTTCATTGTAAATTTTATATAAATATTTTCTTTATAATTTTCATTTTGAAAAAAACATTCATTGTTTATAATTGATTTATTTTTTAGGAATAAAAATATTCCTCTATTTGGGTTGATTTTAAAAACGGTTTGTTGTGTAAATTTGTTAAAGTGTTTTATTTTAATTAAAAATTCATTCGAAATTCGTTTTAAAACGTTTTTGAAATAAAGGATTGTATGGTTTCAAATCTATTATTTAGCGAGACAAAGTTAATGTATATTTATGTGATACATGTAATTAAATTTTATTTGTGTGCAAATCAAAAGCTATTTTATTTTTAACTTGTTCGATTCATACTTACATAGTACAATTCATACTATTGTTTATTTATTTATTTTTATACAATTTACAAATTTTGTAAAACCGCACACCCCATTTTGAGCATCACAGCTCATTCATAACGAGGGTGCAGTTCAAAGTTTTCTCCAAAAGTTGTATATGCAATTTACAAGGTCAATTATAAGGTGGATGTAACTTATAGCTCCATTCATTATCGTCTTCAAAAGTTGGCAGTTGCTGAATTGCTTCGTGTTATTTATCAAAACTAGAAATTTTGTTGTTTTAATTGTAAGAATGTAGGTAGACTCTTTGAAACTATTCAAACTTTTTTATGACTATAGGGACGCATACAATTTTTTAGCTTGTGGCAGCCATGTTCTTAAAGCAACATTATTTTGTCAAATTTGTTAAGAATTGTTCAGTAGTGTATAGCAAATCACCATGGAAGGTTATGGCGTTGAACAACGTATGCAAATCATCAATTTTTATTTTCAAAATCAGTGCTTCGTTCGAAAAACGTTCCGCTCATTACGTGAATTTTATCTTCGCCACAACCATCCTGCCGAGGCGACTATTCTACGTTTGGTGGCCAAATTCGTATCAACCGGTTCGATAAATAATCAACCAACACCCGTAAGTCACCAAAACGCAAGGTCTGCTGAAAACTACGCTGCTATGCATGAGAGTGTGTCTGAGTGTATTTAAAACAAAATATAAAATAAACTATCACTATATAGAAGACTTAAGCCGAGTTCATTGTTGTGTTCATTCTGTTCGTTCGTTGTGGTTAAAAAACCAATAGGATTTGCCGAAAATGGAGTTTTTTCTTCGGTATTTTTTTCGTCAAGTTGATCTATCTTCAACTTTATTACCGAAAGAACATGGCAATAAAGAGACAACATGATATATAATAATAGAAACAGAGACACTCTTTTATTATTTTTTTTGTAGTCAAGTATTGTTCATTTTGAGTTTCAAGGTTTTGTTTATTTTTTCATTATTTTTGTTTATGAGTAAAATCTTCGATCTTTCGAAGATAGGCGAAATATTGTTCTGTAATTTTTTCATCAACAATCAATTCATTGAAATAATACTGCAGAAAAAATACCGAACGCAACGAATACAACGAACTACAACAATGATCCGCCTTTATTAAATATTAAAAATTCTAAACGTAAAACTTGTTGTTTTATTTATAACTAATTAAAATAATAAACACTTAAAAACTACCACTCACAAATTTCTCAAATAAGCAAACGCAAATTAATTAGTTTATCAAACACTGGGCAAATAATAAGGTAAATTCGTAATAAATACACTGCACACTAAAATAGGTGTAAAAATGTGTAACTGTCTATATTTAAAAAAAATCTTTCGTTAATAAATTTTTAACGACCTTTTTTGCAAATTTTCTGTAACTTTGAGGTATTAGTCGTACTGACCAGTTACATATTTTCCGAACAAATGAAATTGAAACATCAAGCTTCAATAGTTTTATACGTAAAATGTAAGATAAACGAAAAAAAAAATTATTATTCTTGTTTTTCTTACATTTTAGGTTTTATACGTATGGAAAAGTACGGTTTTATTTTTAGTGTGAGGTGTACTTATATAAATTTATCTCATTATTTGCCCTGTGTTTTATAAACTAATTAAATTGCGATAAGAAAACGTTTATTTGATAAATTTGTGAGTAATACTTTTTAAGTTATTAGTGAAATTCAAAGTGATTAATTTGGCAGTAAAACCTTGATTATCTTTCTAACGGTCACAAATAGGATATTGCTGTCATATAATTTTTTATTCAAATTAGTATCCTCCATCACCTCGGGACGACGACCACTTTCATTGTCGCCTTTCATTGTGATATTGTCGTCGACTGGGATCCGTCAGGCCAGTACAAGGTTAGCTAACACTTTGAAAGAAGTGTTCAATAGAGGTATGTTTAATGCAAGAGTAGTACCGCCGAGTTTAATTAATTCTGCGGGGATTACGTCGAAACCGAGACCCTTTCCATTTTTCAACCTATTACTAGCTGTGCCTACTTCCTCTGTCGTTGGATATTCGACAAAGACCACCTCATCTGGCAGAGCAGTTGCTCTAATAGATGTCACACTTTGTCATTCCGATTTGGAGATTTTGGAAGTAGGTTTACCAAACTGAGAGAACATCAGCGAATTTATTCTCAACTTTCCATCCCCGTTTTTGATGACTGTACTGCTTGGGTGGAAGTCCATTGAGATTTCTGGCGGTAGCAAGCAGTCCCAATAATTTCCTATTCCGTTTGGAAGCGGATGTTTTCGATGCATTTTCCCATATGTTTCTGCTTCTTCCTTTTATCAAGCGGTACTGAACATCGAACCAAGCATTGCTATAGTTTAGAGAGTGAGTGACTGCTGATTGGTAACCCTGCAGTAATGTTTGATCTTTTAAAGTACCGACATTCCATCGAACGGGTTTTTTGCGCTTGTCTATTGAATGTATATGATAGTTTGCACTTATATTTGACTATGAGAAACAAATGGTCACTGTCCCTGCCGACACCTCTGTAAAATCTAACGTCGGGTGGAATATCTCTTAGAGACCACGACGTGATCTATTTGGTTTTCTGTCCTTTCATCATTCGATCTCCATGTTGCTTTGTGCATTCTCTTACTTGAAAACAACTTACTTGATACCACTAAATTGTGAATTATTGCTAGGTCGGGGAGCTTTAGCCGTTGTTATCACTGGTGCGGTGCAAGCTGTTAGGACCGATGTGCAATGTATTTTCTGCACTCCTACCGATTTTTGCATCAAATCATAAGTAATATTATAAAGAGTAAAGAAACAGAGAAAAAAAATCATAAAAAATGCGTGATAATGCGTAATATGAAATTTGTTAATTCGTTCTGGAAAATTGTTCTGCCAACATGATTTAAATTTATATTTTTAAATAATTTTTTCTTTGAAGTTTTTTTTTCTTTTTTATTTATTTATTTAGGTATATTACGACTGAGTCTTGCACCCATTTAGTAATTTACATTGCATAATAGAGTATTTTGATTAGTCGGCGTAATCAAGTATCCCCGGTTTCGTGTTTCTCCTCAGACTTTTCGCCACAGTAAGTCTACTGACCTCCTGGTCGCGATAAGTCCAGTGGTTTGGTTCTTTGTAGTCTTCTTGTTGGTGTGGTAGTTAGCATACAGCGAATGTCCAGATTTTCATGCTGGTGCAGACGTTGTAGGTGTTTTGTTGCACGATGCTAAATGTCATCCGCGACAGCTCATCTTTAGATCTCGATGGAGGTTGTCGTTTCGAATGTACCACGGTGCATTAACAATACATCGCAGGATTTTACTTTGAACTGTTTGTATGATTTTGATATTTGTCTTCTTGGCACAGAGTTCTCTATCATATGTCCATATAGGTTTCTGAATTGGTTTGTAAAGCAGCAGTTTGTTTGCTCTAAAAACCGAGATAAATTGTAATGTGTAAAAGTGATGACCTTTACAGACGAAAAAAATCATTGGCGATTTTCATCGAATGTAGATAGCGTTGGTTTCTACGTCTACAAAGGCGACGATAATTGTCAAATCCATTGTTTTGACAGTTTTGATCCGCCTTGCTTCATAGCAAACTGCGATTTGCGTTTTGTTCACCAGATGTGAGCTACTTTGTTGGAAATTGCGAATAGTAGAAGTCTAGATTTATATTCGATATCGTGATGTTTAGTAAATTCGCATTCACTAAATTTTTTTCATGATAAAATGTAAAGTGGCAAGATAAATTTATGTCAAAAAGTATCCCCAACAATTTTTCGTTGAATAACTTCACGTGAATGTGTACAAGGCTTTCGTTTGGATAAATGCAATTTTTGATATTTTAGTTTATAGTTTGATTTTATAATTAAATAAGCTCAAACTCTACCAATTTAATTAACTGCGGTACCTTACATAAAAAGTTATAAAATTAATTCAATTTAGAATGTAAATTTGTGAACTATAATTGGAATGAAAATATTCTTTCAGTAAAGTTTTTTACTTTTACCTAGACTTTTGCTTAGGTTTATCTCCCGTATTTCCACAAAAACAACAAAACAAATAAATTTATTATTTATAATTTTATGTTTAAAGTAAGGAATAAATACAGTCGGTTTATATTAGAAGAAAAAGACTTAAGGGCTAGAATATCCTAGAACAAGATGGTCTGTAGATTACTGCAAAAGGCATTTTAGTTGCTCAATTCTCGAATATAAATGTCAATTGTTTCAAGTGTCTGGTTTGACAACATGTAATGGATCAGTTCTCCACATGACAAGCAAAGCTTTCAACTTGGTGTGCACTCGTATTATTTTATACTTGATCATTACACTTGCACAATTAAGAAAACCCACGAGTACAATAAAGAGACACTATCAGCTTTCAACAATCTCTAAGGTCTTGCAATGCTTTAATCCTAGACTATTTATTAATCTTGTGTTTGAGAAATTGATAATTAGGAGAAATTTAGAACAATAATGAACGAGTACAAAATTTAATTATGTTATGCATTAAAACTAACTTTTAACTAGCATTAAGGTTAAACAATTCGTTGCTACAGCAATCCCGGGATTACAAAAAATATTCCAGATTCCAAGATCCGACTGTTATACTTAGATATCGTTAACTCCCACGAGCTGAAAGTGTTAAATAGAGCATTTCGTCTTCATCAATGAAATACACTGAAATTAAGATCTGCTTAACACAGATTTGTTTGGATTTCAAAAAAATATCATAAATAATAATTATAGAATAATGTGATTTTGTACTTAGAATAAAGAATAACCTTTAAACGATTTAGAATATACAATATTAATCAAAATTGAACGGTTGAATTGTAAATAAGATTTATAATGTATACTTCTTTAATATTTCGTATATTTGACTGTTGAAATGTTCTTTTCAAACATTTGATTTGTTTCATATCTTTATCTAACCGTATCTTGAATTTTATTTCAAATAACTACCGATCCCGACTATTTTTCAAGTGATTTTTGGGGCTATGAGTGATTCTAGATGGCTTTGATGTATTTGCAAGAATTTACGTTTCTAGAGATTGTATTTTTTGAGTTATTAAGGATATAAAATAATTAAAATTTCGATTTAACATTTAGTGTTATCTTGCTCGCTTGCTGTCAATAGGTTTATCATGGATAACAAAAATGTTTAGAGAATGCGATTTAAAAATGCCAAGATAATTTATTGTATAAAATTTTCACCTGTAAAATTAGCCATCCCACAACCCATAACAACTTGAACTATTGTTTGTAAATAGTAGTAGATGCTATTTAGAATAACTTATATCCATAAAATTAATGTTGAAATTGAAATGGGAACGCTAGTTATGGCTCCTCAAAGTCTAAGGGGTATATCCTCTATTCGGTCGCAAATTAATTATTTGCGATCAGAAATATGGTTACTAGATTTAATTTGCCATGCCAATTGTCACTTTTTTTTTTTAAATTTTCAAAAGAAATCTACGAAAAGACTGCTACGCATTTTCCGAGGTCGCTGTCTTTTTATGTATTTCTACTTAACAATCGCAAACCAAATTTAAATTTAAAAAAAATGTAAGAATTGGCATGGCAAAACAAATCTACCGACCGAATAGAGGATATACCCCTAAATGTGAATCTACGTAAATCATAAGAGTGTGTTAAGTTTTGACATTTTAATATCATAACCGTTTTAAATTTTATCTTGAAGTGCAATTAGAGAATGCGAATATTGTAAAAAGGCAAGATAAATTATCGTTTACACGTTTACAAATTATCTTACTGCTTAGAGAATTAGGGCACTGGTTAGTGGCCTTCTGTAATTTACTAGTGGAGTAATTGATGTTGTTTGCTGTTGCAAGTATTGCGGTGTCATCGGCAAAAGTTGCCATTTTTGCTTCTGTGTTTGGTATATCTCTACTATATAGGAGATAGAGGATTGGCCCAAGAACACTCCCTTGTGGCATTCCTGGTGTTATTCTTTTTAGTTGGGAGTATTGTCTCTCTGATATGTATGATTTTAAAATTTGAAAAAGTTGCTCCGAGAGATCTCGGTGAAGTTTGAATTCTAACTCCTGTGGCACTATTCTGGTAATTCCCCGGGAATAGGGAACTGGGGAAAGATTTTACATAGCTTTTATCTATAAATCAGTTTTTTCTGGCCTACTGAGAAAAAAAGTTTGATGTAAATATTAGTAAATTGGGAATAATTTTTCCATAGCGAAATTATCAGGGAAAGTTATTCCCAATTTTATTTTGTTTTCAAAAAAATTGCCACTAACTTTTTACCTCAGTATGCCAGAAAAAAATTATTTAAATATAATTTATAAAAAATTATTTAAATATAATTATGTAAATTCTTTCCCCAGTTCCCTATTCCCGGGGAATTACCAGAATAGTGCCACTGGTGCCATACTTTGTAGAATGCTTGCGCTACGTCAAAGAATATAGTTGAGCATGTTTAAGAATTTTTTCGGCTTTTCGGACAAAATATTATTTTAATGGACACCCATTGTATGGTTTACGACTATTTTATGCTGGAACCAGTCAGAAAATAAAAACTTAACTAAATAAAAAAATAAGAATGCGATAAATGGCATTTCAATGTTATTTCCCAGTCAAACTTAATTTTCATGTTAGAAATCGAAAGAAACCGAATTTCCCCTTCTTTTAATTTTAGTTGTCACTTAATAAAAAAATAGTGCGCGCTATTTTTCGCTCGAAAATAAGAAATATGTACGATTTGTTGTTGTGTTTTATACACAGCAAAAGAAGATAAATTTTTGATACGGGTGGAAGCCATATTTATTTTGTGTACATTTTTTTGTTTACTATTTTATTTATTAAATATAACTATTTTAATATTTTTTCATATTATGTGATTAGTTTTAATATTGTGTGATAAAGTAAAAGTGGTGTTTTAGTGAATTTTGTTAAAAATTAATTTGTTAATGGTATGATATTATAGTCATAGTGTAAACGCTATTTTACTACTATAATATTTTAATTTTGTTTAGTTTATTTGCTTTTTTCTTTGTGATGTAAAAGCATCTCGAGTATGTGTACATTTTCAAATAAGAAATTTTTATTTAAAAATTTATAACAACATAAACAAAAATGAAATTTCTCTAAAAGACATTTCACAATAAAAAACAGCTGTTTGTAAACGAACAGCTGTAACTTAAAATTATTATTTTTGGCTGGTTGGAAATTGGAATACCAAAAAAAAAAAAAAAACAATTTGGTTCGGTAAAATTCGTATTTTTTTCTTATTCTTGACTAGTTCCAGCATTAGTCGCAGAAAACAAAGAGGCCATTTATTAACAATATTTCTACCACAAAAGTAGAAAAAATGCACTCCCCTCCCCCAAACCTTTAATCCCAGGGCGTACTTGTGTACACAAAGATACACAAACCCTTCCAAAAATGAGAACACCCTTGGCAGCTTGGTTTCGTGTGATGGAAAATGGATTTTTTGAATTGTACTGAAAATTTAAATGAAATTGCACTAAATCGAGTTGAATTGTACTTAATTTTTTTTTTAATGTTTTTTTAAATGAAATACCCAGAAATAGTTTTTAATTCAAAATTTATTCTGAAAATTGCCTTATTCTAAATGTAGAATACATAAAATACGTTTGAAATTTTATTTTATGTGATTTATAAAATAAATAAAAATATAAAAATTATACAAAATAAATTTTTCAACCTACAAACCAGATCTAATTCAGCAAACAACGTTACTTAACAATTTACTATACAAGCAAAATAGTTAAATTTTGATAAAATGAAGCAAAAAATTAAGATATCCAAAATTTTCAGATTGTACTAAATTCCGCTCTAAAGTACTTTTATACTTTTACAAATTAATTGTATCCAAAAAAGTACAATTGTACCGACTTTTCCATCACAATTCGTACTGACTGATAAAAGTTGGTCTACTCATCAAGTTGCAACAACCAAACTGCAAAAATCCAACTCTTGCTTTGTACCGATAATACAAAACAAGATCATATCGATTTAGCGAATTATATATCACTAAATCAGAAATTACAAGAAATTCTCACTATGTATGTGTAGCAAGCCAACACATATAATTAAGAAGAATTTTATAATCGTCCGTGAATTTAATTTGTTAAAGAATTTTTTCGATTTTTCGGACAAAATATTATTTTAATGGACATCCATACAATGTTTACGACTATTTTAGTCGCAGGGCGTACTTGTGTACACAAAGATACACAAAGCCGAAACAATTCTTGAACAAATTAAATTCATGGACGATTATACAATTCTTCTTCATAGTTGAACATATTTGTTTGCGTTCTAGTGATTTCTCGATTACATCAGTAATTCGATGTACTTGTTCTATCGTAGAATGTTTTTCCCTAAATCCAAACTGATGTGAGGGGATAAAATTCCTTTCTTCGATAATTGGTTTTAGTCTTTTAAGAAGGACCTATTCAAATAGTTTCGATAATGTTGGTAACAGAGAAATTGGCCTATATGAAGCATTATCATTCGAAGGTTTGTTCGGCTTCATCATAATTACTTCTGCAACTTTCCATTGTCTTGGTACATATCTTAGTCGAAATGCTGCATTAATTAAATGCACTAGTTTCCTCAACGCCTTCTCCGGTAACACTTTTATTAAGATCATATCCTGAAGCCCTATACGCATTCGGATTGTTCTTGATTTCCCATTTTAGTTCTTTCAATGTTACAGGAATTTTTAGTTCATCCTGTTTATTTATCGGAGTGATATTTTCCTCTTCCATTTGTTTGGGTTGGAATGTTTCTTCAAGGTGATTTGCAAACAAATCTGCTTTTTGTTTAGCAGTTCGGGCTCATTTTGCTTTATTTTTAATTGTAGGGACCTTAAGTTTGGGTCTTTTAAGATTCTTAGTTTCTTTCCATTATGAATCAGTATCTTTTTACCCAGTTAGGGTACTGAGGTATTTATTAACTGACTGATTTTTAATGTCTTTTATTAGGTATTTTAATTTGTTACACAAATGGTTAAATACTCTCTTGTTTTCCGGGTTTTGATGTTTTTGTCATTTCTTCCGTTATTTTCTTTTATTTTTAAGAAGTTGTCCATTTCCTTACTATTATTAGGAGTGCTTTCCCACGCAGCACTTTGGATATTATGGATGAGTTTATCTAGTTCGTCTTCTATTTGGGCTGGTCCCTGTATTGAGATCTGCAGACTAATTTTTTCTGCTAACTGTGTTTGGAAGAGATCCCAATTGCTTTTGAAGCTCGTTAATTTCGGATTGCTCTCTTTCATAATAATTGTTTGGCTTAGTATCACAAAAACTAGTGAATGATCTGATGATAGACTTTCATTGTTCTCTATATGGATATAATTATCTGAAATCCCTCTTGAAAAAAACAAGTCTATAAGATCTGGAGTCTTACTGATATCCATAGGCCAATAGGTAGGTGTACCGCCTGAGTGAAACTCGCATTTTAGTTGTGTGCCTGCTGCAAACAGTTCTTTTCCTTTAGCAGGCGTTAACCGTGATTGCCAATAGGTATTTTTTGCATTATGTCCCCTCCAATTAAAAAGACACTTCCTAATGTTTTGAGAAGATTAGTATAATCTACTTGTTTGAGATGGTATCTTGGAGGGCAGTATATTGCTGAGATACTACAAGTTTTACTATTGTTTAATTGTATTTTGATTGTTGTGACTTGCATGGAAAGCTTCTCGATTTTAAGTTCTTCGTTATGTTTTATATAATCTTTTATGATGGTAGCAGATCCACCTCTAGCTTTGTTCTCTGGATGTAATGCATGGTAGCAATTATATCCTTTTATTTTACAGAATGAAGTTTTGGTGAAATGGGTTTCTGATATAAGACATATATCTATATTATGCATGTTTAAAATATATCTAGTTCTGGAATGTGATGTGTCTGTGCCAGACATTAAATATTTCCAAACACAAGCACAAGTCGGTTGATAACAACAACATTAAATAAAACACACGTTATTCAACCATATGTGCAACAAACTTTATTTTAACAAACTACTCACTGGGAATCAAAATTGAATTTATTTGTCATCATTGACCTTGACATTGGATATTTCGAATCTGCAAAACATTAATTCCTGTTAAAATGCAATCAAAACTATACATACCAAACTTCAATAATTAAATAAGGTGGTCATCGCTGTATTATTATCTAGATGCAATAGCCCATTTGCATTCCAAGTTACAATTCGTAATGTTTTATTCATTTCTTTTGTTTATAATTCGATTTTATATAATTTATATTTTGATACATTCGATTAAGGTTTTCTTCTACTCTTTTATTGAAACTAGTTTGTGATTTCATTTCTTCTAGTGTGTTCTGCAGACTCATTTCCTGTGAAATAAGTCTTTTGTTGAGGTTCTCTAGATTTCTCAGTATGTCCTGTAAAACGAGATCCACTTTTAACTGTTTCTGCTCTGATTGCCGAACTCTCTCTCTCTCTGACACTATATCCCATCAAAGGATTTGGCCGCCTCAAATGAGGTTTCATAATCATATTTTCATTTCGGATAATGAGTGATTAATTCATTGATTCTAAACCAGCCGTGAAAATTTTGCCTTGTCACCACCGGGAATCGAACCCGGGACCTCCGGTTGCTGGAGCAAGCATGCTGACCACTTTGCCACCGGGGCGGCAAATTGATTGACAGATTGCCGAACTATTTGTGCATAAGTAATATTTTCGTTTACTCGCCCTCTTTGTATGCTAAAATTAGCAGTTGACGATTTAAGCTCCGTGGTTTTTTATAGATTGTAAATTTCTTAGTGTATCTGGTTTGCGTGATTTATCTCTCATTTTTTGTAGTTCTACTGCTACTTCCTCCTCATCCTCTGTAGTTGGCTGGATGCTGGCCATTACAGATGATACACTTCGTTGTAATTCGGGGAACTGTGCAATCGTTTCCTGCGTGTTTTCCTGCACATTTAACACATATTGCTTCACGATGGCAGTACTTTTGTGTATTATGATAATCTTGGCATATTTTACATTGAGGTATTAGTCGAGTGACCTTTCTTGGTGTTTCTATTTTAACTCTGAGGTTGAGGATAACCTTAATATTATAGATATTTTCGATTTTTTCTTGGTTGTCGAAGATTAGCATGAATAATGGGATACCTTTTCTCATGATTTCAACATTTGATCATTGTTATCCTCGTAGATATACCACTGGTGACCATCAGAATTTAATTTGTTAGCTATAGTTTTATAATCTTCAGGCTCTGTTGTGTTTATTTTCCAAATATTATTACTGAGCGATATTATCTTGTGGTCATTTCGTACTACTTCTTTCATAAGTTTCTGAATACGTGATTTGTTATTCCTAGAATATTGATCGGGGTGGAGCCTGTTTCTTCTTTTCTGGCTCATGCACTTTTAATGCATTTATTGCATTGGCAGTTTTGATGTTATTTTGAATTGGCTAAACTTGTGATGATTCAGCTTTTCTCTTACTTAGGTTGGTTTCTTTTCTTGGTTTCTTGTTGGCTCTCTTGGATTTCTGTAGTATCCAATTGGTTTCCCTTTCAAGCTCATTTTCATCAGTGTGATATTCATCTTGATCTGTGAGTACTTGAAATTGGTTGTTCATTAATGCTGAGTTTCCTGCGATGTTATTTTTATTTACTGTTTCCTTTAGCATAAGGTTTTGTTTCTTTAGCACGGCAACTTCATAGTTCAGCTGCGCAATTAATTCCTCCATTTGTTCAAGTTTATTTATTAACTCTGCGTTGTATATTACAACTGTTTGTGCACTGGGCGTGGCTTCAGAAGTTGGCTTGATAGCTGTTGGCTTATGCTTCATAGAAGTGGTATTTTCCTTCTCATTGTTAAGTTCACCCAGTGTGGTGCCCTCTGGCGGTGGAGTAGTTGGTGGTGTTCTAAGAAGTGCAGTACTTCTTCTACCAAAGGGCCATTCATTTATCGCTTGTTGCGTGCTTCCGGTACTACTAGGAAAAGGATCAGCCTGGTTGCCTACCGACAATTTCCTTTGCAATGTCGCGTTGCTCCCTCCAGAATCCGTGGAGCAGCCCGATAAATCGGGGTGGGATTTAGAATCTAAGTTCTGGCCCACCTGGAGTATGTTATTACCCGACATTTCATCTTTTTGTTGACTATCTGCTATACTGTTTCACTACTACGTAGGGAATGGATACCACAACCGTTCGATCTACAGTACGTTGCCCAGGATGTACTCCATGTGTGTTCAACTAGCACCCGCTCTTTTTTGAAAAATTTTTATTAATAAAAACATATAATATTATAATTTCAATTATATAACATATTTTAAAAAACACTCACTTTAAAAAATATTATAAAACAGTATAAAAAAACTTTCTTATTTACAACAAATGATTAATCTTAATTTGGAAGACCGGTTTCGGAACTTCTTCCTTCATTAGTTTCTTTTCAATACTACTCAGTGTTAAGTAAAGTTATATAAAATAAAAGTAAAATAAGTTATATAATTGAAATTATAATATTGTATATGTTTTTAATAATACGCATTTTTCAAAATAAAAATTATTTAATTCGCAACAAAAAAGCCATGTAATAAAATGGGTTTTATTCATTTATATGGTATTAATGTTTTTGTTTACACTGACAGTCCATCTCTTACGTAATCCACGTGGATATTAAATAACTTTACATCAATATATAGTTATATAGTTACGATTATTTTGTAAGTTTTAAATTTCTACGTTAACAACTTACAAAATTTATATTTTAAAAATAATATCAATTTCCATAGATTTTAAAAAATGTTTGTAATAATAATGTTGTTGCACTTGTTCTTTATGTTAACGTTCCCATTTGAAAACTTTCCTAATTAATTGTTTCGAGTGTTATTAAACAAAATGTAAGCGTATATATTTTCATTGCACACTGCAACATCCACCACTCATTTTCTACGATTTTTTTACAGTTTAATTACATTCTTTATTATTATCTATTATTTTTAGATATCGCCAAAAATATCTGGCTTTTCTGCACACCTTGCTTGTGCACACCAGAATCATTTATACGAATACACTTTAAGTCGACTTTTTAACACATAATTTATATAATTTAACTTTCATGTACAACGTATAGAGTAGCAGAGCAATCGTAGTTTTATATTACAGAGAATGGTTATATCTTTCGGAACCATTTATTTATCATTATTAAAACAATTAAGCGAAACTAGACTTTGATACAATAAATTTATAATTTTGTATGGAGTTTCATTAGAACACATTGCCATACCATATGTATGTACATGTACAATAACACACTAAACCAGTGCAAACCACCCGAAACACTTTTTTATTACGATACTTTACACTGCATTTTTGAGATAAGGTTTTTTTTAATTTTACTATTTTCTCAGTCACTGGTTTATTTTTTGTATTCCAGAGATTTACGTTTATGTGCTTTTTTGTAAGAAAATATTTTTCATTTTAATTTTTTGCTTGTTTTGTTTGTCAATTTGTTTAATTATTGTATTACATATAATTACAGTGAGGTTTGGATGGAAGACGATTGTTTTGGATCTTTCACGTCAGCACCGGAGGACGAATTAATGATATTGAAGGAGATTTACTTTTCAAATTTATCATACAATAAAGGTGGGTGTTATTTTTCTATTTTATGAAATTTAATTATTTTTCAGTTCTAATGTGATATATTTATGAACCACATTTTGAACGCAATGAATACGTGTTGGTCGCTAGCTTTAAAAAAATAAATAACTTTTTTGGAAATGATTTGATTATGATGTAAAACTTAAGCAATAAACAAACCAAAACTAAAAATATTATTACTCCAACATATTATTTCTCAGTGTACAAGTTTTGATATTGCTGGCAGTGAAAGTTGGGTTTTGATATTGCTGGCAGTGAAGTAGCTGATTTTGATTGATTGATCTCTGATTGAATCCCTTCTTGGGATGTGGCCCCAGCAGTAAGTATAGTGAAGTCTAAGCAAGTAAATCCTGCTGCGACGCCGATTCCATTCAAAAGAATAAGGAAAAAAGGTAATGTTACATTGCTTGACATTTTACTTGTATTGCCATCTACGCTCGACTGTACTGCCTCTGGCGTGCAGACAAAATATCAATTCGTGATCGCATAAAGAGTGCTACTTTCGTACTGATAACTTTTTATTTTAATAGAATAAAATTGGAAATAAAATGTCAATGAATTCATATACGTACTGTGTGAGATCGGAACGACATATTCACAACCAGATGTGGTAAAACAGGACGTCTCAAAATAGGATATCACAAAACAGTACATAGTACACTAAAGTACGATATTTATATTGAAATATTATCTGCCACTGTAGAAAGGACATTTTACTTTAACTTAAAGACAATCTTAAATTAAAACTATTTTGTAATTTCTTTAACTGAAGGTAAACCTTTACTTTAAAATATACTACTAATTCATTATTGTACAACGTATAAGTCATTTGTCATGTCGTATTTTGATCGAACCTGTTCCGTACCATGTACTTTAGTACAATAACTGGACTTTCGGTAAAAACTCTCTTGTATAATCAAAAATTATTATTCCTGCTTAAATTTATGAAAACCAACCTGCTTTGTTGAAAAACTCTACTACATATTAAATGGATTACTGAAATCTGTTGAACGTAATGCTCTGCAACAATTTAATAATCGGATTTCATTGGCATAAACGCCAATTTGTTATTAAGAAGTAGAACGTAAGAAAACGACATTTTTGATTGGGTAGTTGTGAGTAACAAGAATTGAGTACTTTGCTAACGCCAATGGAACCTTACTAAATGAACGAAATGAACTGCCGAATTAATAAATCTCAATAAAATAATGACATTTCCATTTTTTCCTTTAAGCGCTTTAATTCCGTTAACTGTCATTTGGATCGAGAGATACCGGTTTCGAATGACGATTGGACTGACTGCAGTAGGAATTTTTCAATGAACGAAATGAACATAACTGGTTAGGGCCATCTTCGATGTCAGGACAGAAAAACATGAAACTGTTGGGATTGCTCGGCCCCGTAACGATCGCAAAGTTCAAATACAAATAAACCAGAAGTTCATAAAGTTTTATTTTCGGAAAAAATTTAAGAGGTAGTTATCGTAAGAAGTATGCGTATGATCACTATTCAAATAGCTTTTTATTGTTATCTTGCACCCACCTCCTAATAAAATTCGTTGGTTCCTCCTAAAATTTGTCCCCTAGAAGAACGCACCCACTTTAAGAATCCTTACTTTATGAATTAAGAAACTAAAGCAAACAATTTCGAATGAATTGTTGCTATATTCAACTAGATTATATTGGTGGTTTGTTGTGGTGAATTTATAATTATTAGATTTGGTTTTGTATATAACCTAGGATAAGCCGTTTTGATGTTATTTTTTTGATTTGTGGAAGTTTAAAAAAGAATAATTGCACATTACCAAAAGTGTAGCTTTCAGTTAGATCATCCACATCTTATTCTAGAAGCTAGTGTGTAATTTTAATGAAGGCAATTCATCACTCTTGTATAACAGCACAACACGGGGTACCGAATTAAAAAGTTCTTTAAAAATGAATTAAAAAAGTTCTTTTTTGTATGAACATCTGCGACTTATTTTAATTCATATTTTTAACTTAAAATTTCGAATTAAAAAAGCGATTTAAAAAAATGAGAAAACTCAAAAATGAATTAAAAAAGGCACATTTTATTTCATTTTATAAATTAAAAAAATTTAATTCGATTCTTACCAAATATTCAGAAATGTGCATTATTTTCATGTTTTGACGAAAATGTACTAAATTCTCTTGCAAGGTTTGTTTCGTTCTTTTACGCTTAATGCGTGGATTTAACAGTGAAACAATTTTTTTCAGTAAAAAATACTGGGAAACCGAAAAGAGGAGAGTATACATATTAAAATTACGTTAGAGTGATAAAGACAAACAAATAAAAAGTTGAATTTCATACTTTTTAAGGCAACATTTTCTCCGCTTAGTGCCAGTAAATTTTATTAAATTTTTTTTTTGTTTCTCTCTAACAAGTAAAGGATTTATATTTTTATCTCGTGTTAATTTTACTGAAAAAATTGTTTCACTGTGGAATTCACGCATAAAATATAACAAAATACATTGCAAATACATACGTAAAAATCTATTAAAAATGCAGTTTTATTCGCTTTTTCATTAATGAAAATACAAATCCAAAATTATTCAAATTTTTACGTGCCAAATTTAAATTTAAATCCCAAAAAATTTTCATTAATGAAAATAATAGTTGCATGGATTTACATAGCCTTAGAGATTATTTTGTAATTCCTAATTATTATTTTGTAATTCCTAAACAGTGTAAATTTACAAGTTAAACCTCAACCAGTCAAAACTTAAGAGCTTAAGTTGTGCTTTAATTGTTTGGACCACTTAGGGGAGCGGTACGACCACCAATATTTTAGAGGTCAGTTGTTTATTTGTGATGACATTTATATTAATTCATTTTAAAAATGAATTAAGAAATGCCTTTTTAAATTCATTTTATCGAACTTTTTTATTTCTTTTTCAACTCTGATTTTTAAGTAATTTTTAAAATGAATTAAAAACACTTATTTTAATTCGAAAAAAAAACTTCTTTAATTCATGTAGCCGCACAACACGATTTTATTGATTTTTTTTGTGCAGATTCGTATAATTGAGTTCGAGAAATTATTTACTGGATCTACAAATACATTTTGTACCTGCTAAATATTAGGACTAAGACCATCATTTTAGGTACACGTGAGAGATAAAAATGTTTTAGATCAATTTTCGAATATACGAATGTCCCCATCCAATATAAAAAAAATCGGTAATTTGAAATAAGTATTCATTATTTGCTAACTTAATTTTTTCACATAGTCGATCACCAAATACAACACATTTTTATTAAAGAAGTGTTTTGTTCATAAAATACTGTTAGTATAAATATCTTTACAAGTTTATTCAAAAGATTTATAGCCACGCTATACATATATTCCGGAAGAGAAAACTTTATTCAATATATTACTTTACGCATAAAAGATCTCATGAAAAAATTAAAAATAAAATCTGAACGTTTAATGATATGAAACAACAACATTGTATTTATTAGGGAACGAACAAAATAATTAAACGTAATTCTCCCGAGTGTAGTCTAACCAACGCTAATGATACGAGGGGTATTCAATAAGTTAGGTTTTAGATCTATGAAAGGTAATAGAAATTTTTTATTTTAAATATTGAACATCTTGCTGAAAGTAATTCTGAAACGCAAAATTCCGTTTATCTTTCAAATTAAAGTCACAGCACGATGTTCAATATTTTCAACTTTTTCAAATTTGCAAAACATGTGTTCAGTAAATCATCACAGAAATTGAATGAAACAATCGATTTGCATGAATTTGCAATAGATTTTTTTCTATCGGTAGATTATGTATCGGGATTAAAAAACAAAATAAAAACTTTTTCTTCCGTTATTTCATACAGATTTACCTAACTTATTGAACACTCCTCGTGACATAAACATACACAAGCACCCGAAGATAATAATAAAAAACTAGGTATTCCAACATACCATCAAAACAACTCAAATGAACTCTTGACTTATCGATAAATGATACAATATCCTAACAAAAAAAAGAAGATATATAATTATAGAAAGTTTATTCTTTTTAATGATTTTCCATCTAAAACTTACATGTTAGTCCTAACCATTATAAGATATACACAAAAATAAATCTTAACATAGAGGCTTGGAAGAAGGAAATTTATTTCATTTCACTTAAGGAAACGACAAAAAACTATAAAATATTTTTTTTTAATATAATGGTATACGGAACAGACGACAGCATAATCAAATGGTTTGTGTTTAATCAATTTCATTTCACTCATTTTGTTATTTTACATGTTCCAAACCAGAAGCTGTGGGTGTACCATTTAACCTTTCAACTTCGGTATGTAGTTTATAGTGTTTCTCCTTTTTTGATACATTAAAAAATTAGTTATGTATACATCACTTTTGTTGACAAATTATAGTAGTTCTTACGAATATTTTATTAGTTTTTATCTGCTGTGTGAGGGTGGAAAACAATTTGAAAAATTTATTTCACTTGTGGCTTCTACATTGTATCCCAGCTACCACCGATAGATTTTTAGACATCATTAGAATGGCGACTGGGAACAAAATCGAGTTTGAATTTTTTAAATCTCTTATCAAATAAATAAATATTGAAATCTTCTTCATGTGCCTTTAAAGATGGACGAAAATTAAATAGAAAAATAAGTTCTTAATACTGTTCCGTAGAAAATAAAACCAATTTGTTTCAAAACAAATTGAGGCCATCTTTCACAGTAATTTATATTTTCTCCCCATCATTTTAATTTTTAATATTTTAATACCATTCCTATTCATCTTTTTCTAAACATTTTCGTATTGTTAAATTGTATGTGTATAAGGAAAATTGTTAACCTTATCAAAAAGAAAAATTAACTAAAAATCGAAATTTATTTCAAACACGCTGCATGAATAATAAACCTTTACTAAAATGGGTTAAGTACACACAGTTGCTGTAACCAAACTTTTCTTGCAAAAGCACAGCAAACACAAAAATACAATTCCGTTCCATCTATTGACAGCACCAAGAATTTGGTGGTTGCTTTAAGAAAATGAAAACAACAGAAACGGCAAAAAGCTTAATAAAATTTGCGAAAGAAATGTCAAAGTTGTTGTTCATAAAGAAACAGGGAACATTTTCTACATGTAGATTTTGCCCGCCCTCTTTAATTTCGTATATATTTGGAGTCGGTTATAGGATAGGAAATAGGAAAAAAATGACAAAAAAAATTTTCTAGTTTGAAAATAAAGAAAATTTAACAATACAAAACTTAGTAAAGCATAAAAGTTTCACATTCTAGAGATTTTTTCTATAATACAGTAAGATCTATAGGAATGTATCGCATACACACAATGCTTAGCAGTGAAATGAATTTTCCAGAAACACCTTTTCTGTAATATAATATGCTATTTCTTATTTAAGTTATTATCATTTTTTATTCAACAACATAGTAATTATACGCCGTGCGCACCTCTAACGAACGGATAATGCCCATTTCTCAGGTGAAACTGTAACGTACATATGGCGCATCGTTATACATACACAATATTTATGTACTATTTCTTCGTTGTGCTTTTTTCGTAAACTGTATGTTTTAAGTGAAAATAACTGCCATTGACGAAACTTAAGAATTTTTCGTCGTTTTTGTTTTTTCTTAAATTGTTAGTGGAAAATTTTCATTCATTGAATGAATTACAACAATATGACAAAATTGTTTAATGACTTGAAATTTTATATGCGGAGTTTATATGCAATAATACTAATATATTGGGAGTAACGAATACAGTTTATACACGATATACATCTACATGCCATTGTTACTGTATGTATAGCAATGAACATGTTATTTATAATGCTTTGGGTTGCCGCGTGTTCAGAAATAATGTTCAATGTTAAATACAAATTAAATCATGGAAAACAATTATTAACATAATTTATTATGGTAATTTACACAACTTCCATTTTGCCTTATGTTTTGTGTGCATTTTTAATTCTGAAAAATGAATATGTTTTTATATTGTTCAAAATTTTCGCATAACATTTTTCCAAAAAAATCCACATTAAACATGAAAAATTATCGACCACATCGACAAAAATTGTTAAACAAACTTTTTTGCGATACAAGTCATATAAATAATTGTTGGTAGAATTTAGAAATTTAGAAAATCAATGAAAATACGTGACCTAATCTTGAAATGAAATATAAAGCGAAAAAATATAAGTATAATCTTACCAAGAGCACAATAATATTATATAAAAGCTACTTTTAAACAACTTACAAAAGATTTAAGTTGTTTTTCGATTTGATCAGATTTAATCAGATTTTGTTATTTTCTTTGATTGTCACTCAGAGATATCCTTTAGAAATCAAACGAAATATAATCGGATTGAGCATGGTTCAACCACTAGACGACATACCTTAGAGTTACATATTTTATTCATTTGCATGTACTATTATGAGGCTTTTTTATAGTTTACTTTTCACACCTAAAGAAGCAAAACTTATAATATTCGCATTTTTTATTTACGCCTTAATTGGCGAGCTAGCTAAATATTGGTGTTTTTGTGTTTTTCTTAAAAATGACCCACGCAAATAAATTGTGTTGTGAATTTTCAGAACCTTTCACAGAGAATAATTTTCAACCCTTATAGCGTCGTCCTTTAAAAACTTGTTATCTGGAAGCAATCAATTCAATATGTCCAGAATAATATAATTTTTGATTTGACATGTACATCTCTTGTAGTACTAATGTACAAAAGTTATTTACAGGTGTATACTTTTCCTTTTGCTACTTAAAATTTAATTAATTCTGAATTATTAATTGTTTTTACTATAGTAGTAGTAGATGTTATGTCTTTTTCGGTATTCTCCTCTTTGAATTCATGTTATTAAAGTCTGCCTCAGAATGGTCCTTTGTAGCCGCTTGAGTGTCTCATCGACATGAAAATGCTCCCGAATGGAACATTATCCAGCTAATATGCATTATTGCTTAAAAATGTATTATCAGGATTTTTATTAGACGTGTGGTTTGCTTCGACCGGACTAGATTATGAATCACTTTTAAACACGCTATCACTTTTAAACACGCTAATCATTAAAATTCGCTAAGGCATTGTGACTATACTTTGTATGAAAGTTCAAAGTATTTTCAATATTTTTGTAGTTTGGTCACTGCAGTCTGATGAGACGACCGAATTTTTTAATACAAAGATGTAGCGGTTAGAATATTGCAAACCAATATTCAAATCGTACATGTTACAAACATCTCGCAAACTCATCGCTAACTCATCATTACTCTGTACGTCTAAACAGAGTAAATGCATCAACAGATGCACAGATACATGCAAGCCGGAAATAACACGACGAGCATTCCAAACGAAAGTAACAGCAACACGACGAAGACGAAACCAAAACAGAACGAACAAAATTTACAAAATTTGCTTTTATCATTCAGTTCGTCTCCCACCAGCCGCTGAAGCAAGTCGCGCATACCACTTGCGCCTACCGCACACCATGCTGCACATCACGCCATCCACCATTGTACATGGTGGATAAATAAATCAAATTAAATATTAATTTAATAAATAATAAATATATAAAATAATATTTTATATTAATAATAATTAAATAAATATAAATAAATAATAAAAGTAACAAACTTTTATAGTGGTGACCCCGACGTCCGTTTTTACGGATTAAAATTAAATAAATAATATTTAAATTAATATTGTGGCACGTGATAAAATTTCTGGTGTGCAGTGAAATATTTTCTTTAACGTGCGAGCGGAAAAATTAAGCCGCCGCTCAAACGTGGGTGACAAATTTATGGCACACGCATTAAAGCTGCCACACCCACGCAACAAAATTTAACGGGCAACATTTGCCCCCACAATGGCGATAGCGCCCCACAATGACAATAGTGCCCCACAATGGCAATAGTGCCCAACAAAGGCGATAGCGCCCCACGAGTTAGCCGGATAACGGCAACAACAGCAAGTACAACAGGATCAGCATACGCAACAGCAGGGGACAAAATTTACCCCTACCCAATGAGGAAAGCGCCCAACACAGGTTAATAAACACGCCATCACCATGTTGAAGGACAACAGCGGCTACAACCAAACAGCATCTACCGGAGCGGCATATGCTACAACAACAGCTGCAACAACAACGATTGCTACAACAACAGCGTCAAATGCAGCAACAACCACAGAACACGGCTGCAAACAATTTTTACTTTTTTAATATTTTTTTTGTTGTAAATAAAATATTCATTTTGCGTTTTAATTCATGGGTCAAGCAACTTTCATGACCCATCCCTCAGCGGCACGCGCGTTCTTTCTGTGAACTACACCAACTTGTTCACATTGTTTTTCGTCTAGCGTCGCCATCGATCATGCAATTTTCATGATCCGGCGGCGCACATGGTGCAGTGAATATCACCACCATATCTATTTTCGTTTTTTTGCGTGGATCATGCAACTCTCATGATCCATATCCAGCGACGCGCATGATTCTGTAAACAACACAATCATGCCAATTGTCGCTCTCTCTCTCTTGCGTAGATCATGCAACAACCATGATCTATGAGTTAGCATCAACAACACCCACCTCCACAGTGACCCCAATTCTCCATTTATTTTTAACACACATTCCAGTTTCTTGACACGCACAATCTTGCTGTCATTTTCAGTCGACTGGCTCTCCAATACCGAAAGATTAGATGTCGCAACCGACAAATATCCTTCGGTATTTCAACATTCAACAACGAGCCACGATCGACACTGGAACAATACGGGAAACAACTATTCACAATCGGTTTTCTCTTGCACTCCGAAAACTACACTTTTAGTTTCGGAGTATCGGTCAACTCACCGACCGATTAGGCATATAATTCGAAGCTATTCGCTGAGCTCATGCACATCTTAAGCTCACGAATAAGAATTACTGCCGGACACTAACAACAAAGAATAATCACTACCGATAAGATAAATGTCTTAAAGAACGGATATCTTTCGGCACCTATCTCAATTAATCAACCGATCGTGCAATTATACATCAATCATAAATCGATCAGCTAATCCAACGATACTGAAAGATAAGATATGACATCAACAACGGACTGACGCCTAACCTTTACCGTGTTGAGCATATCGACAGATATCCTTCAGAATCATGACAATAGCATTGATCGACACTCTTCTTCACTGTGTGACTCATCTGGGGGGAGGTGATGTAGCGGTTAGAATATTTCAAACCAATATTCAAATCGTACATGTTACAAACATCTCGCAAACTCATCGCTAACTCATCATTACTCTGTACGTCTAAACAGAGTAAATGCATCAACAGATGCACAGATACATGCAAGCCGGAAATAACACGACGAGCATTCCAAACGAAAGTAACAGCAACACGACGAAGACGAAACCAAAACAGAACGAACAAAATTTACAAAATTTGCTTTTATCATTCAGTTCGTCTCCCACCAGCCGCTGAAGCAAGTCGCGCATACCACTTGCGCCTACCGCACACCATGCTGCACATCACGCCATCCACCATTTTACATCGTGGATAAATAAATCAAATTAAATATTAATTTAATAAATAATAAATATATAAAATAATATTTTATATTAATAATAATTAAATAAATATAAATAAATAATAAAAGTAACAAACTTTTATAAAGAATTCAATGTTTCATTAGTTCGAAACCAAACTTCCATCGTCTTGATAACCTCACCTTGATGTAAAAAATACTATCTGGCCAATTAACCAGAATAACCCAAAATTTAATTTTGAATCGCTTTGGGTGATTGATAGTAGACTGATACGTAAATTCGCCAGTTGCTTTATTTAATTGTTTTGTGATTGCCTATTTCGAAACTGAATTCAGGTGTTTCGAAGAAATTTTTCAGTTTGGCATAATTTATTTTAAAAATCGTTGTTCCTGTAGTATAGTAACTAATTATTGTATCAATTTACAATTATTTACTAACATTATATTACAGGAACAACAATTTTTAAAATAAAATTATGCCAAACAGAAAAAATTCAGTTTTTTTTATTTACTTTTAAGTTTTAAAGGGTTTCGAAATTTTACGGGTTTTCAATTTTTATAAACAAAAGTAAAAACTGACACATGAAAATTTGATTCTCCTATATAATTATAAGAATCAATTTTTTATACATCAGTTTTACTTTTGCTTATAAAAGTTGAAAAAACCTTAAAGTTACCAAGAGATTGAACGCTTAAAATTAAATAAGAGATGTAATAGCGATGTCAACTTTAAATGCAGAAATTCCTTATTATAGAACTAATCAAAGAAAATGTATACACAACCAGTTTAAGTAAAAACATATATTAGACCGATACTAAGTTTGTGTTGGTTTACAAATGATTTCTTATTTCATTAATTTTTTATAAATTTTTGTTTGTTTAAGCATAAAAAATAAGAAAAAGATGATGGGTGAAGGTCTGAATTCACCCTCATTTTTCTCGTTTTGTTTTGTTTGTTTTCTCAATTTTATTTTTATTTCTTGTTCACTTAAAATTTATAATCTATTTTCTTCAGTAGAGCCAAGAATGAAGAAATACAAAAGTAAAACGAAAATGTTATAAGAAAATTATGTTTTAGGGAAGGAGTTAAGAGATATATTGTGTTCTCGTATTTCCCAGTAAGTTTTTATTGTTATTGTTTTGATCTTTTTTAGATTCTCCTTATTTGTACGTTGTACGACTACATAAGCCCAGTTTGTATGCTGATATATAATATATTTTGGTTTTCTTTTTATTTTTCCTTTTTTATTATTGTTAACTATGCGATCTGTTTTGGGGCTCAAGGCTCACCCTGCTCTTCCGCGGTTATGCTTTTAACGTCCTTACTTTACTCCTTCCGGCCAACTCGAGGACGTACGGCTATAGGACCGATTTAAGACCATCTGTACATTGTAAGCTCCATGCCAGCCTATACTGGCATGGAATATGGATCGGCCCACGGGTTTTACATACCGACAGAGGGTCGAATAGATGTGTTACATTTCACGACAGATCATAATTTGTTGATGCAATTTCACTTTGCGTGCTGCTTCTATCGGGATTCGAACCCAGTGCCTCCCGATCCAAACGCCAAAGCTTTAACCACTGTGCGAGTGGTGAGAGAGAGAGAGAGAAAGAAAAAAACAGCGAGAGAAAGAGGAAAAAGAAGAAGGGAGTGAAATAAAGAGAGAAAGAGAGTTAAGCTGAGTCACTCGACTCATAAATGATAAAATAAATCTTCATATCACTTTTCCGGCCTGCGATCAAAATTGTGCACGTGACGAAAGAGAATCATGAAAAGAAATATTTTTTTATGTATTTTGGACCAAATTACACATTTGTGCATACCACTTAAATCGTGTTTGTCCGAAAAATAACACTATAACTATAATATGTAATAATAAAATAATTAATATGTTATCAAAAACAAATAATTAATATGTTATATAATTTATATATTATCAAATTATAATGCTTTTTTCAAAAAGAATTCCAATTTAACTAAGTTCCGCTAAAATCTGAAAGACATTACAACCTGTCATTTTGTTTAATATAAGTCTACCAAGCACGTGTATGTAGTGCTTGGTAGACTTATATTGAACAAAAAAAATCGGGCATATATACTGCCTAGTAAATCCTTTTAACACTTTAACTGTTTATGTCGAGTATACTCGTCATACTGTTGAGTATACTCATCAAAAAGAAAAAAAAAATTACATTCGTATTATTATTCAAAAAAGAACCAACTGTAATTTTTTCCTGAAGAAGGGCAAATAAAGATCATTTAAAAAATATACATTTTAGAATATTCGTTAGTTTGGTAACTTTATTTATCTTAACTCACAATATCTTGTATTATCGTCTCCGCTGAAAATTAAACAGTTAAAGGGTTAATATTCTTATTTAAGCAAATTAATCACATCATTGCTTCCAACACAAAATATGTAAATACAATATAATTAAATACATATACCTCAACCAAATTTTAAATATAAACAAACGATATTTTTTCGTCAAATTAATGACATGTCCAGAAATCTATATTTAAGAAACGCCCTAAATAAAATGGAAAAATAAATAAACATTCATTCAATTTAAAATGAAATTACTTCTGGGTAAATGATCCTTACATTTTTTCTTTTCGTCGTATGAATAATGTAAAATTCGATTTTATATTTTCTCTCCCGCTATAATTTACCGACACATAAATTCCCTTCCTTTTTTTGTTTGTTGGCCTAAAACATAAAGTAGAAAAATCTAAAAGGAAATTTTAATAATCGTAACGAATAGTCCCTTGCCAGGTTTCTAAAATATACAATAATACCCATACTAGAGTAGCAGTTCATGTGTGTGTTGTATGTATATGCCTATGCTCTATGTATATTATTTACCTCAATTTTTTCAATAACCCATACGTCTATTACCCAGAATTTCATACAGTCTAATTCCATTAAATTTAATTAAATTCCGATGAAATTTTATAGATAAAAAAGCTTTGAACGAAGGCAAAACACACTTTAATCCTCAATATTCTCTAAGGTATAAATACAAAAAAATCGCAAATAAAACGAACTTTCATATGACTTTTCCAATTTTCGATATTTTCTTTTTATATTTGTGTTTCATAGAATACCAATATGCGGCCAATATGAATTCGATGGATTGATTGATATCAAAAATGTACATACGAGAATGTTGATCAACAAAGGACAGGAATAAAAAACCTTGTGAATACCTAAACAACAAAATGAAACGCCAATATTGCTTACTGGATTTACCGGAAAATTTTAACGTATACTTAAACCATGTTTCCATCGTCGATAGCATAATAGAATAATAGTATAATACTATTTTACTATCAAGCACTGCTGGTTTTCCATCGCACGGTTTGAAATAAGCCTGTTCGAAATGAGCGTTTGATAAAAAGTATATTATTAGTTTATTTGACACATATTATATAATAATAAGATATAACGATAATCAGCCAACAAATTGTTTCTCATTGCGGCAAGAAAATATTGAAAATGGTAATTGTTAAGCTAGGAAAATTAAATTTATTTTTACACTGTTAAATTTATAACGTTAAAAATAATATTTGCTACGTATTATAATTTGATAGCTAGTATACTGAAATATTTTAATAAACTATTATACTATCAACTTTGGTTTTCCATCGTAATACTTTAATATTATAATACTATTATACTTGTATACTATGACGATGGAAACCAGGTATTAGGCTGCGGGCCAATTGTCGGGTAAAAGCCAATTTCAAGTAAATTTTTCGGTAAATTCATTTATTTTTGAAAAACTCTATGGCAAACTGATCGAAAAATCTGTTCTAAATCCGATTTTTACCACAGTAAATAATTTACCCGACTATTGGCCCGCAGCCTTAGTTAGATACTTATAAGTAAATACGTACTCCGCTGGATTTATACATATGTACATACACACATTTATTATCTTGGTAAATATAGACATACACTCATATATAAAACAAATTATGACGGAAATTAAGATGTTGGATTTGAGTTTACACACCCCTATATAAAATCGTCTCATACTTATGATTCTTCTCATTAGTGTTCTTTTTTTATGTAACATCAACAAATAAAGAACGAAAGAAAATATAAAAGAACAAAAAAATTGATTGTGATAGTGAAAATCTGATTAGTACAACTCGATACTTTCATTAATTTTCGTCTTTCAACTCACCCCCCCCCCCCCTCCCCCTCCCAATCTTTAATGTTCTACAGTAGTAATTTTTTGGTATATTATATACGGCTTGTCATAAATGGGTATTCGCTTTCATACCACCGATATAACAGTAATTTCGAAAATAAACATCATACAAGCAAATGGAAAATTTGTCAGTTAATTTTGATAAACAGATTTTGTTTTTTTTTTTTTTTTGTATAGACTTTATTAATTTCCGATTTACTGCTTCTCTTATTTTCAATATCTAATATCACCGAAAGGGTATTTCGTGACTAAAACTGTAAGTGTGGAACAAACTGACAGTTTACGAGTAAACGCCACTGAAACATAAAAATAAATATTTAACATTTTATTTAATTTATAGTTTTTTATTAAGTGGTAATAAAAGAGGGGTAGGTCTTGATGGAACCTTGTCGTTTGGTTTTTACATGTGCAAAATTAATTCTTTAATTAGTGTTAGTTAGAAAAATTCGACTTATTTTAATTAATATCTAGTTACACCTCGTCTTTCTGTAAAAATAATAGTATTGATGAAATGTAATATAATATATGTTTATTACTTCTATTTTGCATACATTTTATCTTATACATCAATGTTGTAAAAAATATATACATTTTACAGTTCAGGGCTTTGGCAACCAACTCTACTCCACTGCGCAATGATTATTTCTATATGCAATCGACTATCGATAGAACCTCAGTTTCTCTTAGATGACGTTAATGATAACTGACAAAAATCATGCAACCTTTCGCTTACCTTTCATAAAACAGAAAGACAAGTTATGAACAGAAAGACAAGGTTGAGTTTTTTAAGCAGTTAGGCCACTGGGATATGTTATTAGGACGACGCGCGACTGCTAATAAGAAAAATCTTATCAAGTTATTTCACGTGTTTATATGTAATATAAAGACTTTGTACGTTTAATCAATGCAGCTGTTCTAAAAATTTAATTTTAAATACATATTGTGAAACTGAAAAGTATAAACACACCTATATCCCTGCGCGGGTGCCTTTTCGTTTCGTTTACTTTTTGATTCATTACACGTTTTAAATTTCGGGTATGACATGACTGTGTCCGAATTGTGTGATAAATATTTTTTAGTACATTGTGCAAATACCGAAGACACACGAATAATCATATAACTATGGGCATAGTAATTTTTGACAGATAAGTGATAATTTAATCGGAAGGAAATTATCGAATCTACTTGTTTAGGGCATTAATTAAGATTAGAAACTGTTTAATATGTAAAAGAAATGGACTTAAGGTTAAATATTCACCAATTTCATTGTATTTCGATTTTTAAATAATACAATACAAAGTTAAAGTTAAATAATTATTACTGGATTTATGATTTCAAGTGTTTTTAATAATTTATAACTTAATCTTGATGATTAAATTCAATATTTTTAAATTTAAATTAAAGCTGAGGGCGGTTTTTTTTTACCAAAAAAATTATCACATTATTCGGGCAGCAACTTCAAAAAAAATTACCGGAAGAGAAAACTTTTCACGTTAGTGTCAAATATTTGTGCTAGAAAATATTTATTACACAATTCGGACACAGTCGTGGAAAAATGGGGAGTCTCTTTCGCTCAAAAGTAAAATTAACCGTATAGACATATCTACGTGTAATAAAAATAAGATTCTTTATCCATGTATCACAGCACTTGTACAAAATATCATCCATCGCCAACAGGATTTAAGAATTAGAACACATATTTTAATTGCTAAGATTTAAATAAATGGACAAATATTCATTTCTATTTTGAAAATCAAGATTAAAATTTATTTTTTATTATTCATCGTTGGGAAAAGGAATATTAATAAAACGAGATACTTGATAATTTTAATATTAAACAAATTAATTTTTAATTTAGATTTAGATAAATAGTAATTATCAGAGTTTAAGATTTTCACACGTATAAGCGAAATTTCCTGATGAATAAAATAAAAATCTCCGTGGCCTCCGCGATTTTCTAAATAACGGCTTCCGATAGTTGGCCGGTTATTTTCCCTACATTTTAACAAGACATAATCACACGAATTAACAAAAAATTATAGTTAATAAACACATTTTTATTAATCACTTGTTTTTTGTTCCGCAGAATATTTTGAATGTCTTTCAAAAAGTTTAAAAAATCACTCGATCGATTTCGACTTGTTAGGTCATCACCCCCATAGTAGTTGTAAAAAATTAACATTAAATGCAATAGTAAATCTTTGGAGGGAAGAAGAGCTATCAATCTAGCGCGTCGTAGCTGGAGGGATAACGAGCTGCGTAAAGGGTATGCTACCAGGAACAACTTATATCTCCATCTTAAAGTTGTTCATACTGAGTTAGCAATTCGTTTGCACTCTGTTGAGTTCGATTGGCTGGACAAAAAAGTTCGTGCAGAGGTAGCTGAAATTTCACATATTCAATATGTGAAACAAAAAGCTAAACTGGATGTGTTGCGAGATAAGGCTTATCCATTTAACCGTAGAGGTAATAGTGGTTCGTCTGATTTCCAATTTCATCCACGTTTTAAGAACTTGTCCTCAGTCGTTTTCCGTGATACAGAGGTGCAAATGCTTAGCAACGGAGTGAATTATGCCCCTACGCCAAACAAAATCGACCTTCGATCATTCGAAAATCTGGCTGTAGATGCCGAAACAGCCTTATCTGGCCAGATAACCCAAATAAAATCAGTGTGTGCGTTACAAATAAAGAAAGGTATTGATAACTCTTCTTCTCCGATAAACTCTTCTTCTTCTGCTGCTTCTAATACTTTTCTTCTCTCCTTCTTTTATTATATTTTGCTTTTTTCTATTATATAACAAAAATTTTTACTAATACAAATCAGTAGATACTCCTGATGATGACCTAACAAGTCGAAATCGATCGAGTGATTTTTTAAACTTTTTGAAAGACATTCAAAATATTCTGCGGAACAAAAAACAAGTGATTAATAAAAATGTGTTTATTAAGTATAAGTGTGTTTCGCCAAGTGCCTACGGCAAATAGCGTTAAAAGTAAAAAATTATAGGTTGTGGTGACATAAATAAACTAGACGATTAACACAGTGATCAACCCTCAGTTAACCATAGCAATGACAAATACCATCTTGCATCGGTTGGTAGCGGACTAGGCTAGCGGTTGGTAAACTAGGGAGCACCTATCATTCATTTTTAAACCATTGCACCTTTATTATTATATATAAGTACAGAAGATCATTCATTTTACAATAATTTCTTATTCTAATTAGGACTACCCAGCTCCAGCGGTTTCTTCCTTTGGAGTCTGCTCGCTCCATTAGTGGTGTCCAACATAAAAAGTATATCTGCATTTTCATGTCGAGATAATCGATGTACGTGTTTCCTTGCCTGTTTCTTTATTTCATCGGTAACGTACTCCATCTTCACTCAGAAAAAAAAAAAATATGATAAATACATGATTGCATTTACCATAATATCATCATTGTATGTTAAATACAATTATTTATGATTGATTTTATCATACTATGATTGATTTTATCATACTATGATATTCCTGATCATTATTCTTGATCTTCATCATAACAATGATGATCACTGAATTTTTTTTTTGAGTGATCATCATTGGTTATGATGAAGAAGATCAAGAAAAATGATCAAGAATATCATAGTATGATAAAATCAATCATAGTATGATAAAATCAATCATTTAAATAATTGTATTTAACATACAATGATAATATTATGGTAAATGCAATCATGTATTTATCATATTTTTTTTCTGAGTGTTCAAGTCTATAAGAAAGTTGTCGTTCCAAATGGTCCATGGGGCATTTACAACCCCTTGCATCTCTTTATTTTGGAAGCATTGTATCATTTGTACATTGGTTTTGTTGCACAACCCCAAAGTTGGATGTTCAACTCTTCCTTTTGTTCTTTTTGACATGTTTTTTCCATCTTAGCTTAGCATAGAGGATCTTACCAAGGTGTTTAGCTGTGTTTGCATATGTAATTTGAATTGAGTTGAGAATCACGGGAATACAGTTCACATTTTGATGTGTACAGTTGACATGCACTGATTTGGTTTCGTTTAATAAGATACGCCATTTTTTAGTTTGCTTGTTGCTTCCGAAATATCTTTTCCAACTGCTAGGATAGCTGTATCGTCTGCAAATGTTGGTATTGTACTACCTTGAATATTCGGTAAGTCTCTCGTATAAAGAATAAACAGAATAGGTCCAACTACGCTACCTTGTGATCTGCTGATATTCTGTTTAGTTCAGAATCATTTTCAAATTTAACTCCAAAGTGTCGATCTGCTAGGTAGGATTAAGAATTTGATAAAATTGCTTAGGCAGGTCTCGATGCCGTTTAAATTCAAGCCCTTGGTGCCAAACTTTGTCGAAAGCTTCAGCTACATCTAAGAAAATACTGGATCATATTGTCTTATTCTCAAGTTATTCTGTAAACTTGTTCAACTGTAGAGTGATTTTCTCTAAATTCAAATTGGTGTGGTGGAAGTAAGCATCTGTCTTCTATTATAGGTTTGAGTCTTTTCAGCAACAGTTTTTTCAAATATTTTTGATATGACCGAAAATAGTGATCGCCGCCCCGGTGGCAAAGTGGTCAATATGTTGCTCCAGCGACCGGAGGTCCCGTTTTCGATTCAAAGGACGATGACAAGGAAAAAATTTCACGGCTGGTTTAGGATCAATGAATTAATCACTCATTATCCGAAATGAAAATATGATTATGAAACCTCATTTGAGGCGGCCAAATCCCTTGATGGGATATAGTGCCAGAGAGAGAGGAAGTAGTGATATCGGTCTATATGATTTTTTTATCATTTGCTGGTTTACCTGGTTTAGGTATCATAATTACTTTAGCCACCTTCCTTTAACGTGGAACATATTTCAATCTGAAGGCTGCATTTATAATTTGAATTAATTTACGCAAACTTTTCTCGGGAATGGATTTCACAATTTGTTTTCCTTTTCTCGTGAACTAGTTCTCTGACCTCAAAAGGATAGTTGCCCTTCCTTGTCGTGTTGGTATGATAAATCGGTGAACTTTCCCAAGCAGCTTGTGGGATATTATTAATAAATGCTTCTATAGTTCATCTTCCAGCTGCACCTTTGTTGTAATTGGTTCGTCGGGATTTATTTGCTCTTCTAATAATTTCTTTCAATATATCCCAATTGGTTTTTTTTTGTTAATTTATGTGAAATGTCTTTTTTATTATCATTGTACTGAGAGTCCTGATCACAGATGAGCGGTCAGATGATAGTCCTTCCTTATTTTCAATGCACGTTCAGAGGACTACTCTAAAACTCTTTTTGTTACAAAGAAGTTAAGAACCTCTGGTATTTTATGTACGTCAGCAGGTCAATATGTTTGTTTATCGCCAGAAAGAAATTCACAGTTGTTCTTGCGAGCTGCATTAAATTACTGTTTTAGAGGTTGTAAGTCTAGATCCCCAATAAGTATTGTTTGCATTAAAATCACCGCTTCTGATAAAACTTGGTCTTCGTGATTTGAAAATTCGACTGTAGTCTTCTTTTTTTAACTGATGGCGTAGGGGACAGTAAATAGAGGAGGTATATACTGAGATCCCTATTATTGATTGATTCAATTTTTATGATTTTAACATGCATAATTTCTTCTTCAATACCAAGCACTTTATAATGTTTAATACTACTTTAAATAGTTACGGTAGATCCACCTCTATCGTTTCCTCCTAGATGAATAGCATGGTAGCATTCATATACACGTATTTTAATAAATGATGTTTCTGTTAAATGAATGTGATACAAGACATACATATATCTATTTTTACCGAGTTTAGAAAAATTTGTAGCTTTTGAACATGCTGTGGTAATCCATTCGCCTTCCAAATAACAATTCTAAGTGTTCTATTCATTTCATTAGTAGCATTGATGTAGGTCTAGCTATCCAGCCGCTTATACATAGCTTCTAGACCACGTTCTTGTTTTGCTAGACGTGTATTTATCGTTTTTATACTTCGGAATATCCTTTCCAGTGGATTTTCTTTAGTTTATTTATTCAAAGAAATCTATTCTGTGATTAACATGTATGATTTCAGATTATTTAGTTTAAAACAAAAAAATTATTAAAACAAAAATAAAAAACATAGGACAATTTAACCAAAAAAGAAAAATATAAATCAAATTTTGATTTAAAATTTAAAATTTTTACATTTAAAAATTTTAAAAATAGTTCTTCGGGAAGTATTATTATTAGTTAACTTCTGCGTTATCTTTGAGTATAGGATCTCCTCTTTTGTCCTATGGGCTTTGTTTGTAGCGGCACTTTAGTTGTAGTTGGAATCCTTTCTCTTATAACGTAGGTGTTTTGAGTCGATTGGCGTGTTTGACTTCTTAATCTTTGCAGTTTTACTGCTACTTCACATCCTCTATATTTGGCTGGGTGTTGTCCTTTAGAGTTTATACACCTTGCAGGTTCGGTTCGGCTAACAGAACACTCTTTCGCGTTGTGTCTGCCGGCACATTTTACGCACCCAACGTCTCGCCCGCAATATCTTTGGGTGTGGTTATAACCTTGGCATTTCTTGCATTGCTGTATTAATCTCTTGCTCTTTTTCAGTGGTTGTATTTCAACCCTCATATTAAGTATTGCTTTGATAATAAATATATTTTCAATTTTTTCGCTTTTGTTGAATGTTAGCATGAATAGCTTTAGCCTTATTTAAACGATCTTGGTTCCTTGACTTTTTTCAACTTTCTCTCATTTAAGGAAATTTAATGCTTCTTCAATTTGCAGTTTTTTCATTTTGAGGTCTTCTATTATATCCTACTTCTTGCAGGTGGGATGAAGACGTCTGGCCATAACCTTAATTTCTGTTACTCGTATTTTTGTCTTCATATGTATACCTTTACCTTCATCAGTGAGCTTTGTGGCTAAAGCTTTTTATGTATCGGGATCTCTTTTGTTTATATTCCAAACATTATTGTTTAGTGCCACTATTCTATAGTCGTTTGTGGACACTGATTTCATTATAATAGAGCTTGAATATACGCAAACTCAGTAATACCTATGACATATATTGGCAGTGGTGCCTTAGTCTTCATTACAACCTTGCGTTGTTCTTGTTGCTTGTGATGTTGAGGTACAGGCAGTGAGTGGTTCCGTAGTTTCAGAACGTGCTCCCGAACGTCTGGCGAAAATTCTGCTCTTCGTTTTTTCCTTGGTCTTTTCTTTTGTATGTGCATCCAATCAGTTTCTCTTGCAAGTTCCTCATCATCTGTATGAAACTCACCGTTAGTATATAAGCAAGTGTGCGAATTTCGTTATAGATAGTAACAGGAGTTTCCAGAACTTCGATCAGTCTGGTCTCTTTCTGTACCTCATTTTCTTTTTTTTAACTAAGCGATTTCATTGCTATATGTTGTGATACCACTTTTTTATTTCGCTCAGTCTTCTGCGTAGTTCAACATTTTCGATTTCCTGCTGAGTCGTGAACTATGTTTTTCTAGGTGGTGATCTAGATGTTTTTTAACTTCGATCGAATGGGCATTGCAATGGTTGGCTCACCCCAGAATCTTTTGAGCCGGCCTCGTTAGATGATGGATTAACCAACTAAGCAGTTGGCATTCCACCTGGGGTAAAAATCCCTTTTTGTTGTAAACTCATTGCATTCCTTAGTGACTGATGACACTGTGCTTAAATTGCAATTTTTTTTTTGTGACAAGCTGGGCACCCAAAGGGTAAACTTAATTGAAGTATGCTGAATTCAATGGTGCCTGTCCCATTTCAAAGTTAGTCCCCATTTTAAGATATCGTTTTCTACATGTGTTGGCTCTGAGTCAAAAATTTGTCGAAATATACACTCATTTTCACTTTGATAGCTCTTGAACCATTAAGATTTTAGTTTTGCTTTCTTCAGCGTTATTGCGCAAACCAAGACAAACAACTTTGCCGAACACATTTTTGTGTTTTGATTTGTTTATTTTTTGTGTTCTTTTCATTTCGACGAAAAACACATTTTTTATCATATTTTCCATTTATTGAATTTAAATCTTTCAATCGATTAAACATCGCATCGACAAATATAGATACAATAGAAACTATTTAAAAGAAAATTAAATCGATTAAGTTGATTTTAGTCTTGATTTTTTCCTAAAAAATTAACATTTTTCTTCACTTTTTTAATTTTAATTTTCTGATTCGTTCGTGTCGCCTTCGTGCTCTTCTTCCTCTTGCAAATTCTAGCAAATGTCACCCAAAGGGTGCATGTAGCTTTTTGCCGCTGTACCAATGTTGGAGCCTTGCCGTCACTTGGTGAAAACGCTCGCCATACTCATCGGATTCGGCTGGTTATTGTTCGGCAATTTTCTACATGACAATGCAAAATATGTATTTCCAATGACACTTGAACGTTTATATTACGAAAAGCGTTCAGCATATTTGGGCGTGTACAGTACAGCCAGCCTTTCAGATCTCGCGGACTGTGCGGGACGAGATATTTTGAGCTACGTACGTAGCTCCGAATGGTTTTGAAGAGGAAATAGGGTCCAGTGGTATCACAACGGGCCACTACTGGTCTAAGTGTGCGGAAGCAGTCACTCCAACCTAACCTTGGCCGAAGTAAAACACACATATATGGTGGATGTGGTTTTTCGGTCTTGACATTTTCGGCAGGATTGTTTGTCGTGACTTGCGCAACAACTTTGCTGAAGAAAGCATAACGAAAATCTTAATGGTTCAAATACTATTGGTGAACAACGAAAAAATTACTGTTTTCTACGACATTTTGTATAAAAAAACCCACCACGTGCAATTATTTGCGTGGAATGATAGGAATAACTTCGCTGAACGAAGCTAAACGAAAATCTTAATGGTTCAAGAGCTATCAAAGTGAAATGAGTGTATATTTTGACAATTTTTTGACTGAGAGCTAAAACATCGAAAGCGATATCTCAAAAAGGGAGACTAACTTTGAAATGTGACTAGCACCATTGAGTTCAGCGTACCCGAATTAAGTTTGCCCCCTGGATGCCCAGCTTGTCACTTTTTTCAACTAGCACAGTGTTATTGAAACAGCTACCAATCTAACCAGTGAAATTGGCAGTGTGTCAGTGGAGATAACATCATTTGCTAGGTTCTCGGTGTTCGGTTATCCCGCCGTTTCTCAGTCACCAGAGCCTCGTTGGTTAATTAGCAGGGAGCACCACGTGCATGTGAGGTTGACATTTGGGCTGGTATATTGGCCTTCTAGACGCCTCTTACCCTCAGTCAAAAAACATGGTTTTTAAAAAATCCAGGGTTGACCTTGTTGCTTTTCTGAAAGTTGAACATGCATAATGTTTTTTGATTATACAACGCGGTTTTACTAAAAGTCCGGCAAGTTTAATTGTTCGCTTTAGAAATCAAGTGTGGTGTATTCGAGATACTTTCATGGTAAAAGAAACACGAGTGGGGCCACATCATATTCACTCCTCCATTTGTTTTGGATTTTGAGTTATTTCCTTCGATTTTTTGTAATTTTTAATATTTTCTTGATCAAAGATGATGAACTAATTAGGTATTTATAACGTAAACGTAGCTTTAATATATTTACATTTTATAGCTGCGTAACGCTTTAACATAAATAATAAAAGATATTTAATAATTTAATTTAATTTATATTTATTCATCATTTTCTTATTTTATTTTATTATTATATTATTTTAGTTAGAATTTAATTTGAATTATAATTCGAGATATACTCAAAAAGACCAATGTACGGAACAATCACAACAAAACCATTACAATAAAACAACAACAACGTAAAAATTATTAAGTTATTATTATTGTTATTATTATTATACCGACACACGAAAGAACAATGGCAGCTTGTAGTTGGAACATTTTTGTTCAAACGAGCTCTTTATTCGTAATTTTATCAATTAAATAAACTTCTAAAGGCCTTTTGCAAAGGAATGTTGAATTCGTGTTCTTTCTAAATGGATTCCACTTTGTGTATTCCTGTCATTTAGCTGACATGAATGTTGTATTCTATATCCGAGAGTTTTTAATGACTGACAGTGCATAATGTCATAATGATTGATAATGCGAGAATGTAATTGATTGACAAAACTCAAGTCGTTTACGTCTGAGGACGATAGATACATGTGATGAAATATACCTGATATGCCTGATCACAACTAACACAGTTTAATAAATTAACAAACTCTATAAAAAGAAAACGTTAAATCTAATATATAATTTATTAACAAAGTAGCTAGATAATGAGTTTGATGTGTGATGCCCTAGTCGGTTCAGTGATTATCTAATCCTTTCCTTATATTACCTTTAATGTGAGGATGGAGGCAGGGCTTGGGTCGGCATAATTCTGGAGTGCGATTCGTTTTTCAAATATATACTTTTGATATTGGACTATACAGGAATATGCTATACATGCCTTGGATTGCCGCTATGGTTGTCCAGTACGTCTCTTCATCATAATAAATAAATTATTTTGATTCGCGCAATGATTATCAATGATTCGCGAATGTTTTTGTACCAGTTTGTCATATCAGTAAACGTCAGGTTATTAATGTTTCCACAAACACGCAGCTTGGAAGATGATTTGACTGAGTTATATTGAGCATCGCAAATTTCCAGATTTCGTCGAAAATGCTTATTAAAATTCAAATTCTTCCTAAAAAAAACTAAAAATTTGAATATCGACATAACGAAAAGAATTAATTAAAGGCAAACTATTTTAATTTCATTCAGAAACAAAAAAAACCATTGAAACCTATGAGATGAATTTAGGAAATTATCAATTATTTGCTGCTTTTTAATTCGTAGATTTCATTGAACAATAACATGCTACATAATTAGTATTGATGGAAATTTCAATTTTTCCAATCATTTTTTTCATAGATACAAAAAATTTGCAGTAAACAAACCTGATTGAGAAAGCTAAGAGTTTTATGAATAAATGATTATAAATATTCTGCAAACTCACACAATCTGATTGTCCATTTTTATTAATATGGATAATTTCTAAGAACCTTCTAGTGCTCGAAATCCGTATTTTTTAAAATTAAAATCCTAAACCGTGCCTAAATGATTTTTAGATGTGCTAAATTAGTGCTAAAAATCGGCTGTATTAAATGTGTATTTTAAGTACGAGTATATAAAAACACAGATCACGCTTAAATTGCCATCTAAACGTTTCAGATTAACAAAAATCGTTTTCCTATTTTGTTTCCATTAGAAAACAAAAAAAGAATTCCGTGACTTTCTCGATTAGGTGATGAATTGTAATAGAAAATCGAAAAATTATATTCAACAGTCAAAATCCATTTTCGTTGTTTTATTTGATTTACATGTTATCATGATTTTTTCCAAAATAAAAAAAATTAAATTTTCAAGTTTTATGCTGTTATATTGATTGATCATAACAACATTCACAATTTTAGAGATGAACTGAGTAAAACTCAAAATCAACCGTTCAATTTAACTTCGCACATAATCAAAAATAAAAAAAGGGAAATCGAAAAGCACACACTTTTCGCTTATATATGTACATTACATTTCTTATTGTCATTTTATTTAGAATCAAGCACGCAACAGTAAACTAAATCAAGAAATTGTACATATAAAGCAGTTTTTCGGTATTACACGAGTATGTCGTTTTCAAATGGATTACGTTGTTTAAGAGTAAAAAATAGCAGGAAAGTTCGGTCCTTATTATTCATCTAACAATTCTTATGCATAAATATTATAAGGTAGGGAAAATATATTTAATTCTAATTAGATTTTTACTAAAGATTTTATAAACTACTAAAAATGTTCCTGAACTATTCGAACGAAAATCACACGATACAGTGATTTCATAATGTTATAAAAGTGGGTATAAATATTTTTTATATTTTCTGTTATCTTGAATCGGCCTATCCAAACACTAGAAAATTGTATGCATATTATGAGTATGTGCTATGAAGTACAGAGAAAAACTAATTAAAATACACCACAGGATTCTTATCATTTTGAAATAAAATTCATGATTATGTATGTATATAAGTAATATTTATATAATAAAACTGCTCTTCTTTCGGATTACAATTATTTTGATATTAAAAGTTGGAAATCTGTTTTTCTTTTTTTAGTTATTTGTCCTAAGTACAACGTACCAAAAATTAATCCAAAAATGTTATTAACTTATTATCGTCTTAAAACTATTATGGTTTCACGGAGTTCAACTTTTTACTGTGGACAAAAACTATATAAAATATTACTGGTCCATAGTACATAGTATACTAGCCTAAAGCTAAACGGTGGTGCAAGGCTATTTAGTTTAGTAACTGCTGTATCAAATTATTTCTGCTTCTTCATTTTATAATTTTATAAAAGTAACGACCCTAAATGAAGGATGACGTAAAATTTTTAAACAGTTACTTTAAGAAGTCGGCCATAAACGTTTGTGCAAAATTGATCCCACTGCACATTATAATTTGATTTTAAATTCTCTATTTGAATTTCGCGTCCAAATGTCGTGCGTTCGTTTTTTGCAGCGGCAAAATCATGTGCCCAATTTTCAGCGTATTTTGAATTTTTTTTATTTTTAAGTGTTTGAACCCAGGGTGATGGGACTGCCTTGTGCACATGTGTATCACTGGTAACAGCAAATTTCCTCTCATATAATCGTGAATTTTCGATCGTTTAGCCGTATAATATTTGAAAATTTTCACACATATGTATCTCCCGTATCAAAAGAATATTTTCCAATACAATTTAAAAGTGATTGGACCCCTGGCTCGATCAGGTGCCATATGCATTTATGAAAATAACTCAATGTGCCATGGCACACGAGAAGAAAATACCGTATTTTTCCTCGTTTCTTTCCCCTTATTACCTATGATACAGGTTTCAATTGCGAGTTAAACAAATTTTCAGTGCAACCACACTAACTCAAACATAAATTAAATAAAAAATATTTCAAGGACATTTTTGACTCATTTTAGTTTAAATTTTATTTAAGAGAGAGCAGAACAAAACAAAATAAAACACACATACGTATATACATTATCTATTACGATTAGTTGGCCTTGAAAAACAATACCAAATACCAAAAACCATGTGTGGAATTGGGCAATATGATAGTAAATTTGCAGACCCTGGGTCTGGACTGAGGGAACTGTCTTATACTTCAGGCTGAAAGTAGTATCCATGAGATTTACTGAAAATTTTTATTGTTTGTTTGTTTGTTGTTTGTTTATAAAAAGTGGGTAGATCGGCATAATTAAACTAAAGGCAACGTAAAAATTAAACCTGCATATACATTTTCTTTAAATACGAGTAGTTAGAAACAATCAAAACTATTTGGTTTGTTTGCCTATAAGTAAATGGAGTTTAATGAGAAATCTCAGATACAACGATGACATTGGTATTATCAAAAACAATTTTGTTTTACTTAATTGTATTAACACTTTAATGGCCGCACGTCTGCTAACTGCGCCAGGGGCCGGCAATATTTTTAGAGAGAGAATTAATTTATAAAAACGTTATATAAATACAAATACAATTTTTTTTTTGTTTTTTTATTTTTATTCATTTATCATAATTGAACAAAAAAAAATAAAAAAAATTTTGTATTAGTTTTTTATATTTTAAAACTGTCGGCGATATGATGCACACACGTGTTGCGTGAGCGGTCAGTAACAGTTGTCATGCTATCACACACATGCTGTGTGAGTGGTCTTTCAAGTGTTAATCGTATTTTGTAACGAAACGAAAAAATTTTCTCATTTAGATTTTTAGTATTCAACTGAATTAATTATTCCGAAAATTGAACGTGTATTGAGCAAAATTCAAGAATAAATTCAGCGGTCATTTAGAAAAGGAAGCTCTGAAACACTGACCTAATTTTCTAATTTTTTTTAATTACTATTCATTTATCTTTAAAATAAACCGTAAGTTATATTATTTCATTACTAGAAAATTTTTCTTAAAATACAGTTCAAGTAGAGTTCTGAGATAAATTCAATCAAGCTAATCATTATGGTTTGCTAGATGAACTATAATATGTTTACTTCACTTATATGCATTTAACCTTCATTAGACAAACGATACGACCGAGCAATTTCTAAGTTACGTAAATCGTAGTAAATTAAGTTACTTAGTAACAAAATGTTTAATACAAAAATCGCACACTTCAAAAATAGATAGAAATTTAAGATGTGGACAGAGAAACAGTGCGTTCCAAATCTAACCTAAACCAGTATACTGCTCTCTAGTAGTAGAGCGCCGACTAAGCGCGGTCGCTAAATAAGCACTAATCATGAAGTAAAAAAAGACTCTGATGGCGCGGGTGCTAGTAATAAATAAAACGATTTTAACATACCCGTTCAGTTTATCATTTCTATAATTTTATCATTTCTTTCTTATATTCATTATCACACAAAACACCTACTACCGTGATGACAACTCAGTCAACCCTTCATTTTTACTTTAATTTTTAATACGATATTCGATTTTCAAGATTAAAATTTAACTATTTCCAAAACGTATTAGTTATTCATTTTATGTATCATTATCATCATTTCATGTTATTAGCCATCCTTTAAAGTTTTACATGGTATGAAAAAGTCCGAACTTTAAGGACTTTTGATATGGATTTCAATAACTAGTTTAATTTGTTTATTATTTTTTAAGCCAAATAACCTTCATCTTCTATGTAGCCCTATTCCTGAATACGATACGAAAACGAAAGTATAAGATTCCTATTCAATTTGAAATAAGAATCGTACGAATCTGATTCAATTCAAATATGAATTTTGGATTTTCGTTTTCGTATCGTATTTAGGAATAGAGGGGCTGGTTTCCATGATTTGTACGTCGATAATTTTTGTTGCAAAATATTGACAAAAGGTTTTGGAGCCGTTCTGAAAGTGCACCATAGTTTTGGCACATATTGTACCAATAGAATAATATCAATTTGATATTAAATTTATAAAATAATTTCTTTACAGTAATGTTGTTGCCACGATCTTTTCAATTCTTGCGTGACAAACATGTAACATCAGCCAGCACAAAAGAATTACATAGTTTAAAAACTGCTTAAGATTTTAGAATTTAAACCACCGTTCTAAAATTTTGTTTAAAATATTGTTCCCTCTCTGATGTTTAAACGTTTTTATTTCTCTCTTATAAGATGGGTTACACACAGACAATGATATTTATCACCGTATGTAAAGCATTCGTATATATGACATGAATATATGAAACGACCTCCAATAAAAATTAGGAATGAGTGTCATCACAATTCACAATGATGATCTGGAAATTGTGGAAAATCCTGAAAATAAAAACTTTTTATTGCAAACATGAAAAAAGGGGTGAATAAATATCCCATAAAAATACAGAAAAAAAGTTGCAACATAGGTAATAAAATTTGGTAGACTGTAAAGTATAAATTTGTTGTATGTAAAGTCATTTTTTGTCCTGTATCGCTCATTTTTGTAAAATTGCCAAGATATGCAAGAAGACAAATGCCATTACTTTTGCTTTTTGTATTTTTTTTTTTTTAATTTTATTTCATTTTTTATGTAATATGTACTGCCGGTATTCGACTTCATTTTATCATCTCATGTATAGAAAGTCCATGTTTTGTCGAATTGTAAATATACAGTTAGTTTTATGTGCACGTTTGCGAGCGTCCCATGAGATTTTTGTACGTATACCTTAAATTGTCGTAAGTACAATATACGACTTTAATTGACATCGGAGTAAATTGGATTTTATATTTTATCATTTTTGAGAAAAAATTTATGTAGTTACAAGGGATCAATAAAATCTTTGAAAATCTATTAAAATGTTAATGTAAACATTATGTTACAAGTAATCTGATGGTCCCTTCTTCCGGGCCACAAAACTAAATTTTGTATTTTACAACAGTACAGTATCCGCATAATTTTATTTTTATCCGTGGATTGCAATACTTGTTACGAAGTTCGGGAGTTCGATAGGGGCTTGTAATGGATTTTACAAATAAAACATTCAACGTTTAAAGTTGCAAGCTTTATTGATCAACAACTTCAGCTTTTTCAACAAATTCGAAATTTGTTGTATTACACTTTTTACTGTACCCTACTTGACCTTTATTGTCTACTGTTAAATTACCACTTTTCATTTTATGCTACTCAACTTGTACTGTTCATTATTAAATCACCACTGTGTCTGCATTGTATCGCGCTTATATATACTTGTCCATCGCTGTCCGAGATTATTCCATTTATTTTATTCGTCGAGGTGTACGTATGTTATTTGTTTATTACCTGTATGTAGTTGTATTCACGACTATTCCAATTCACTAATTCTCCTGTTGCAACGTTTAACGTTTCTGTTTTTTCTAGAATTTTCTATGGTAACTATCATGACCGTTTACAATTGCTTTAATTATTCCAGTATTCTCCGCGACTTTGGAATGTCATGTTAAGAATAATGCCCAGTTAAATTATTCACTCCGCTTATAACCTCTTCGACAGGTGTACCAACCGATGGCCCACCATTCTTTTGCATTTTTCTCTCTTAAATCACAAGGTCTTACATTATTTTATACGTTGTTGAAAAAGCCTTTAACATTAAAGTCCTTTTGGAATTAGGTCGAGTTTCATTGGATTTTTTTGATGTAGCCTTAAAAATCATCAATGAGCAGTGAACTATTTCGCAATATAAGAAACGGCTATAAATTTACGCAAAAATGGTGCAATATGTAATAACAAGGATACATCTTATATTATGTCAGGAAAAATGGAAGGGATCACACAACTATTTTTCTATATGTATATTTATCTTTATTGTTTCTTTTATAGAGATTTGTATTTGTTGTGTAAGAGAAGAATATAATGGAATCTCATTCAATGTAATTGAATTTCTTTATTATACTTACAAAATCTCAAATTTAAAAAAGAAAATTTTTTGCAATGAAAACCAAATAAAGCTTGCTAGCACTATTTACATAATATCAAACTATATAAGTATACACAGGGTATTGGAAAATGTTCTAGTATGAAAGAAAAAGGATATTACACAATAACCCAATTCCTGGCTTAGAAATTTAAAAAAGTGGGTACGTGTAATCTTTACTTTACGTAACATATGCAAGAAGTGATATGATTTCATTTTGAAAGGAATATGGTAGAGATACGTATACACTTATTCTATATTCGGTCGTTTTATATATGTATACGCATAGGATTGTGATCTGTTGTTGCTTATTTTATATTTGTGGAGTATCTCGTAAATAGGGATTTACTTAGTTGTATTAATCAATATTTTCTGATAAAATTAGTCACACGTTACCCCCATTCGCATATGTGCTGTACATACGAGTATCGTTGTGTACTAGTTATAACAGACAAAAGCCTTTGGACAAATTCAGGGAATTATAAATTCTCAATTTCTTTAAAAATCTTTGAAGGCTAATTAATGAGTTAGTTTTAAGAAAATTATGTTAGACATTCCTCTTTTAAATACAAATAATCTATGGGTTTTTATTTTTCTACAATTTGAATGTATGTACATCCGAATTTTCTATCAAAATAATTTGAGTACCCTAACTATTTTCAATAAATTTCTTTTGTTTTATTTTTGGATAACTGCAAAGATGCATACTACTCATATAATAGCATACAATTTATCGCGCAAAAATATAAATATCCACGGGAAAAAGCACAGATTTTGGTATCTTATATTTTAGATTTAGTACATTAAATATTTCATTATAAATTTTAAGTTTCACGTAGAAGAATAAAATTCTGAATATAAATTCTTGTAGCTTATTTTTTATGCTGGCTTATGTAGCAATCGAAATTTTATGTTAATGATTTGGTACTCAAACAGTATACAAGATGCGGATGATAGCAGTCGTGTTCTATTATTCGAGCACTATCCAGAGCCGAATGGAAAATTTTTACTGAAACTGCAGCTATTATTCACTGGTATCGCTACCCCATAAAAATGAATAATAAATGCATCCATAAAACAAACATTTATCACTTGAAATATACTACATAATTAACATTTATTTTGACATGACGTTATAAAAAAGAATTCATCTTTGCGCGTTTTAAACTTTTATTGTAAGATTAAATTTCTAATGGTTTCAGGGGTTTAAAAAATAAAGGCCTTTTCACATTTCCTATTAAAATGGATAGCGCTCCCGATAGCGGCTCCAATTTTTCACTTTAATTTGAATTATAAATCTTAGTTTAGAGTTAAATAAATTAATTATATATAAAAAGAGCGCGCTAAATATAAGTTTTAACATAGAAAATTGGCTGCTGTGATTACATCTATCGGGCGCTAATAAAAAAAACACGGCAAGTATATAGCACAATATATATACATAATATAAAAGTAATGATCAGTTACAATTATTAACAAATTTAGTACCAAACAATGTTTCTTATTTTTACGTACGACGACATTTTGGATATATACGCCGTTTATTTTGAAAGTGGTTTAAGTCCATTATTTTTATACATACTGAGATATTTAAAGGTTTGTGTTTGAATTGATTTAAATATATTGGTAACTGGTATTAAGTCGCTTTTGTTTTTTGTGACCTTAAAGTGGATAGATTACATAGTGTATGTAATACATTCTATAAATATTACTTGTAAAAGAAGCTTATTTTTGAGAACCCGCAATGAACCTAAACCACTTTTAACATCAATAAAAGTACTTTTTTATTTTTAAAATGCATATAATTTTGAGTATTTGTTTAAGATTGTTATAAGTTAATTTTTTCACTTAAATTTACTTAATTATGCTACTCCATATAATTGTTATACATAATGTAACTCCATATAATTGTTTAGTGATTCTTTAATAGTATTTTTTAAATTTATATTTTTTTAAAAATTAGTATTTTTTTAATAAAATTAAAAGGAGACTGATTTTTTTTATTTTTGATGTAGATTAATGTATAAGATTTAAAGTTTAAAGTAAAAAGAACAGCTTTATAACTTGATACAGATTTATAGAAAAAAAATGTATTTTTTAGTAAAATTAATTCATTTATTACAAATTAAAATAGCATTGTCTTAAACATACTGAAAACAAAATTCAAATTATATTATTCTTTTTTCTCATTTGAATTATGTGTGAGGTTTGTAAAATATTTATAATGCACAGGAGGTATGTACTTTAATAACTCCATCATGTCTTTGTGGACGTACGTTTTTATAATTTTCTGCTTTAGAATATTTACAATATCATATTCTACTTCGCATTAAGGCTGTATGATACTCATTTTATCAAAATAAGGGTTACGCGTAAATCACCTAGTGACTACAAAAATTTAGCTAATAATAATTTTTAATATTTTTTGTTTTAACGCAAAGCTAAAGGTATTTTTGAGGGATTAATACATGATTATTTTAAAATTCTGTATATTTAATCCGCAATTATTATTTAAATTTGACGAATTTTTAAAAAATGTTGCCATCTTACGAATCGTTTTATTCTATTTTTTCCACCAAATTATGTTTGTTTTTTATATTGGCATGTACAGAATGATATTTTCGAGGGATTAATTCATGATTACAAAGATTTACATAAAAATAACAAAGATATAATTAAAAAACGATCAACATCACTATATTTATCGATTGAAAACGATAAGATATTTTTTTCATGTACAATTTCTCGGCTGAAAATTAGTTGCTACGTTCTAATATAGATGGCTTACTCAAAAATGCTTAATGCGACCAACATTTTTCTCCTGCAAAATGAGAAAGATATTAGGTCTCGAGATATTCGATTTCTTAAGAAAATCCTAACTTCTCAGGTTAGTAACGCATTGCAAAAAATTAATTTGATCGCGCAAAAATTATTAGCTTTTCAAATGGCTTGGAATGTAGCTAGTCCTAATCTAGACCTATCCGAAAAACATAATAACATTCTTGATAAACATATTAGGTCTCGAGATATTCGATTTCTTAAGAAAATCCTAACTTCTCAGGTTAGTAACGCATTGGAAAAAATTAATTTGATCGCGCAAAAATAAGTAGCTTTTCAAATGGCTTGGAATATAGGTAGTCCTAATCTAGACCTATCCGAAAACCATAATAACATTCTTGATAAACATATTAAGTCTCGAGATATTCGATTTCTTAAGAAAATCCTAACTTCTCAGGTTAGTAATGCATTGCAAAAAATTAATTTGATCGCGCAAAAATAATTAGCTTTTCAAATGGCTTGGAATATAGCTAGTCCTAATCTAGACCTATCCGAAAACCATAATAACATTCTTGATAAACGTATTAAGTCTCGAGATATTCGATTTCTTAAGAAAATAATAACTTCTCAGGTTAGTAATGCATTGCAAAAAATTAATTTGATCGCGCAAAAATAATTAGCTTTTCAAATGGCTTGGAATATAGCTAGTCCTAATCTAGACCTATCCGAAAACCATAATAACATTCTTTTCTTGATAAACGTATTAAGTCTCGAGATATTCGATTTCTTAAGAAAATAATAACTTCTCAGGTTAGTAACGCATTGCAAAAAATTAATTTAATCGCGCAAAAATTATTAGCTTTTCAAATGGCTTGGAATATAGCTAGTCCTAATCTAGACCTATCCGAAAACCATAATAACATTCTTGATAAACATATTAAGTCTCGAGATATTCGATTTCTTAAGAAAATCCTAACTTCTCAGGTTAGTAATGCATTGCAAAAAATTAATTTGATCGCGCAAAAATTATTAGCTTTTCAAATGGCTTGGAATATAGCTAGTCCTAATCTAGACCTATCCGAAAACCATAATAACATTCTTGATAAACGTATTAAGTCTCGAGATATTCGATTTCTTAAGAAAATCCTAACTTCTCAGGTTAGTAACGCATTGCAAAAAATTAATTTAATCGCGCAAAAATTATTAGCTTTTCAAATGGCTTGGAATATAGCTAGTCCTAATCTAGACCTATCCGAAAACCATAATAACATTCTTGATAAACGTATTAAGTCTCGAGATATTCGATTTCTTAAGAAAATCCTAACTTCTCAGGTTAGTAACGCATTGCAAAAAATTAATTTAATCGCGCAAAAATTATTAGCTTTTCAAATGGCTTGGAATATAGCTAGTCCTAATCTAGACCTATCCGACAACCATAATAACATTCTTGATAAACATATTAGGTCTCGAGATATTCGATTTCTTAAGAAAATCCTGACTGCTCAGGTTAGTAACGCATTGCAAAAAATTAATTTGATCGCGCAAAAATTATTAGCTTTTCAAATGGCTTGGAATATAGCTAGTCCTAATCTAGACCTATCCGAAAACCATAATAACATTCTCTACCATAATAACATATTAGGTCTCGAGATATTCGATTTCTTAAGAAAATAATAACTTCTCAGGTTAGTATCGCATTGCAAAAAATTAATTTGATCGCGCAAAAATAATTAGCTTTTCAAATGGCTTGGAATATAGGTAGTCCTAATCTATCCGAGAAACATAATAACATTATTGTGCCAACGACTTATTTTGTATGAATGTGAGAAAAATTTCTTATCTTTACATACATTTTTTGTAGATGAGTTAACAATGCTGCCATAAAAAATACTTCAGTTTACATTTTTTATAGCAACATTATGGCAGTACACTAACACCATCACAACTATTGTCTCAGTAAAATTGTACTGACAACATTTATTGTTTCGTACATAACCATTAAAACTATATTTTTTTCTCGCTTTTATTTTTACTGACAGCAGATTTTTTCCATGGAATAGGACCTTAACTTCGATACTATTCCGAGCAGAAACAACACTTAACGTCCTTGAATACAGTTAGACACCAGGCAACGCAGATAAAAGGCAACAACTAACTGACGCAACGAGTTTTTTTTACTTTTAACAGCTGATTTCTCGATAACTTGTCATACACCAGGTTACATATAGATTAACATATAGGTTAACACTTCGATTGCATCATTAATTTTGCATTAGAGGTTTTTCTGTGGAATGAATTGAAATTTTATGTGCTATTATCAAATACCAAAGTAGAGAAATCAAATTCCATGTGCAATTCTAATTTTGTTTAAAACGAATCAATTTTCATTCACAAAATCAGCCACAACTAACAAAATTGGTTGGTAAAATTAGTTAATCAGTTTTGTTAGTTTTTCGTTTAACTTTAGAGAAAATAAATCTTTATAGTACTCCGTAAACATCAGAGTGTTGTGGTATGACAAGCTATCTACCTGCCTTGTAACGTAAATAACTACTAAAATACCCTAAACGTAATACTTGTGAATATTCATATATTCAGATATGTTCACATACTCGTGTTATTGAATGCATTTACTAATAATTTTGATATCCTTATAAAAATGCATTTGATCGTTTCAATAAAGAAAGTATAATGTATCCAGTCCATGTCATAATCTAAGGGAAAGTTCGGGAGAAAAGAAAATAGTTTTGGTTCTGTATGCGACCTTTATATTATCATCTAATCTAATGGAAAATGATAACAAATTTTGTTTACTATTATTACCACTGCTATTGTTATTATTATTATTATTATTATTATTATATATTGTTATTATTCCCATATGCTTTATAACTTTATGCAGTAGTCTATATCTAACTGTAGTTGTAGAGTATACCGTAATAGTTTTTGTGAAGGTTAGTTTTTTGTTGATATTGTGTATGTTTTTCTATTTAAATTTCTCTATCATCTTCTTTCCGGACGTATTTATGATTTCATAACTTTTGTGTAAAAGGATCGTAGCTTTTTCTTAACATTTTCTATTTTCCTTTCGATTTGGGAAAATTGTATAAATATACACTTATAAACATGCACGTTTTCAAGAGACTTAAAAAAAGTAAAACGTTGCAGTTGCATTACATGATTGTGTGCCAGAAATTTGTAAGGGTGGTCCAATTTATTCAGTGCAGTCTTAATAAGTTTAATACACTGGTAGAAATCTTTTTGTATGTAAAATACATAAAATCAATATTCTTACTTATTGGCTTACCAATTATCACTTATACATCATAATTAACATCACCATCGTCATAATTAAATTGCGTTTAAATTTAAATAATGAAGAAAATCAATAAAAACAAAATCAAAGCGATTTTTAATTGTTTTTAGCCATGTCTCTCGTTTTCCAACATTTTTATTTGAGAATTGTAGGAGAGAAAAATTGATTTTCTTGACATTTAAAATAAACACATTAAATGAAATGTTGCTCCTCCCCCTGCTTTCATCGTTCTTTCTTCATTTTCTTAAAAATACGAGTGCTGAAAAAATTATGATTTCTTTTTTATACATTAGGTATATAATTTTCCCCTTGATTAACTATTGTGGGAAAAGAAGCAATTGGTTTTAACTAGTACACCTAGAATATTAATGGCTTCATTGCTTTAGAAATTTTGCTACATGACCTCATTTTATGGTGGTGACTCCGATCTTTGACTACAGGTGTCAGTATAATGAAATAAATGATATGATTTGTTTGTATAATTTCGTGAAACGTCATTCATGGTGACAAAATCATTAAATTCTACAAAAATATTATTTAAAAATTATATTACTTTCCATTGGTAAGAATTAATTTACTATATTATTATTAAATTATGCATTCAACATTTCGTTAAACCTCGAGTACATACACTCTTGCAGTTACAACGATATATTACGTCATTCATTACATCCCGAGGCTGATATATGTAATGAAAAATTTATATGATTTTTAGGAAGTACCACGTCAAACCATATTTTTCAAAATTTTATTACAATCCGACCATTAATTTACAAGTTTCAGTTCTTTTATTAACGTCACTTTTGTTATTTTCAAAACAATGGAAAAAATGGATCGTGTGTTGATGAAACACTGGTTTTGATGGGGAAAAGGCCATTCAAATATAGCAATTTCTTAATAAATGTTATATGTATTGACTCTGCTCCTTCGAAAGCAACCGTCGAACGATGGTTTTCTGAGTTTAATCGTAACCGTACAAACAGCGATGATGCTGAATGCCCTAGTTCGGCAGTAATTTCAGACAAGATAAGAAAAATGCATAAAATCGTTATAAGTGAAGTGAACTTGCCTGATATACCTGACACTTTAAAGATATCATAAGTCAGTGTATGCACTATTTTATCTAAAGACAGCAACTCGTCGATGATTCAGAACATAGTTGGACCGAACGAAGATTATCGAAAATTTACGACACGTCGTATGTCGAATATCGTTGCGAATATAAAAAATATTTATAAAATTATAGTTAAAATATTAAATATGGGATTAAATAATTCTTTATATTTTCTATACAATCGAAAAATACATAATAGGTATTTTCGACGTTGTCAGATTGGTTGATATTGTCGACAAAATCGCGGTCTAAAATTTCATAATAGACCAGCTGAATTTTTTGCGATGTGGGCAGCAGCCGCTGTCCACTCATGCATGCGGAAGAATACTTAAAACCAAAAAAAAATTGTATTGTATGAATCGGCCAAACACGAATTATTCCAATCAAAACCCTAAACGGACTTCTATCAGTCCTAACACCCGAATGAATCAACTTAAACAGTTTATCCCTAGTGGTTGGGGGTTCGCCTAAAATCCCATCACAGCACCACTGCTAGTCGTAAGAATCGACTAAAATTGCGCACATTAACATCTCAGATCACATACCGATATATTAGTACTAACGTATCTCAAAACATCTACCAAAACGAATTCTATTTGAAGCGCTACCTGTTCGAACAAGCATTCGAGTTGCAACGTGAAGTGTGCATGCTCGTTAAAAACCTCATACTGTACGCTCGACCTCTGAAGTTTTCACAAAGACTGCTCTAACTATTGTGCTTAACATTTCTCTTACATACTTAGTAAACTCCTTTTCTTAATTAGTTTGTGTTGATCTCCCAATCACACTGATACAGAAACCATGAATTTCCTCGTTGGTTTACTCAAACAAAAGTGATGACATTCGCAACCTAGATCCCTACTACGAATTAATTTTAGTCGGTGATTTTAATGACCACCGGCCACCATAAAGAATGGCTTAATTACCAAGATACGAATTGTGCTGGGCACCGGTGGGGTGGTTTGCCACTCCGCATGACCTTACACAAAGTTTTAGTGATCGCACATTTGAATGCCAAAGTTCTACGGGAGTCCACATTCTGAATCTTCGTTTCACAAAAATCCCCCGTTTCAAATTTCACTGAGATCGGGTTACATAGAATGAAAAAATAAATACATATCATTTTTCAATCCCAATCCAAATTGTAAAATCTTTTCATAACAAGCCTTGAAAGCGGCTGGACAAAATTTTTTTTCTTGAAGAATATAAGGTCACACCTTAACACATTGATTGATTGGAATATGCGTTCAAACCTAAGTAAGAATCCCGGTTGACGATTAACTGGTCTTACGATTAATTAGTTTTACAATTAACTGGCCTTACGAATAAGTGTTTTATGATGATGTGACCATACGGTTTAATATTTATGAAGATGTGGTCTACGATTAAATGTTGACGATGATATGGACGTAAATCCTGTTTAATTAATTATTATAATGTGTTAGCATAAGCGCCGTATCTTGGATGTAAACTGCATATATCGAAACGAAAGTTGTTTTATATGAATTTGATTTTAATGCAAAGAATACATATTGGGGATCTAGACTGACAACCTCTAAAGGAAAAGAGTTATTTAATGCAGCTCGCAAGAAAACCTGTGAATTCCTCTCTGGCGACAAACCAACATACTGGCCTGCTGATATATATATATAAAATTCCAGATCTTCTTGACTTCTTTGTAACAAAAGCAGTTTTAGAGGACTACACATGCATTGAAAATAGTGAAGGACTATCATCTGACCACTCACCTGTGATCATGACGCTGAGTACAATGATAATAAAAAAAGATGATTCACCTAAGTTAACAAACAATAAAACCAATTGGGATCTATTCAAGAAATTAGTAGAAGATCGAACAAATCTCGGCGAACCAATTAGAACGAAGGTGCAGCTGGAAGATGAACTAGAAATATTTAATAACAATATCCAACAAGCGGCTTTTTCAAACCAACGGTACAATGAAATATAACTATCCTCTTGAAGCCAGATAGCTACTCAAAGAGAAACGGAAAGCTCGCAAAATCTGGCATCTCGTGCACCGCAACACAAAACTATTCTAAATTTTTTGTGCAACAAATTAAAACAACTAATAAAGGAAATAAAGAACGAAAGCATAACTAAGCGACTAAGAGGTCTTTCTGAACTAAAGGATGATGATTACTTTATTGGAGCTTAAAACTGAAATCAATAGTAACTTAAGTATCAGAAAAGCTCCAGGTTATAATTTAATAACTGGACAAATCGTGAAAGCCATTCCCGAGGAATGTTTGCGTAAATTAAATCAAATAATTAATGCAGCTTTCAGACTGAAATATGTTCCACGACAATGGAAGGTGGCCGAAGTAATAATGATTCCTAAACCAGGTAAACCAGGAAACGATAAAAAATCATATAGACCGATATCACTACTTCCAGTCATATCAAAAATATTTGAAAAACTGTTGCTGAAAAGACTCAAACCTATAACAGAAGAGAGATGTTTAATTCCACCACACCAATTTGGGTTTAGAGAAAATCACTACAGTTGAACAAGTTCACAGAAAAACGGATGTCATTGAGGATGCACTCGAGAATAAGAAAATGTGCTCCAGTAGTTTCTTAGATGTAGCTCAAGCTTTCGACAAAGTTTGGCACCAAGGGCTTGAATTTAAACTGCATCGAGACCTGCCTAAGCAATTTTATCAAATTCTTAAATCGTACATAGCTGTTCGACACTTTAGAGTCAAATTTGAAAATGAGTACTCTGAAATAAAAAAAATTGCAGCAGGTATACCACAAGGTAGCGTACTTGGACCTATTCTGTTTATTCTTTATACGAGAGACTTACCGAATATTGAAGGTACTACAGTAGCAACATTTGCAGACGATACAGCTATTCTAGCAGTTGGAAAAGATATTTCAGAAGCAACAAGCAAACTTCAAAGTGCAGTTAACACGGTGAGCAACTGGACTAAAAAATGGCGCATCTCATTAAATCACGCCAAATCAGTACACGTCAACTTTACAAATCAAAATGAAAACTATATTCCCGTGGTTCTCAACTCAAACCAAAGTCCATATGCAAATACAGCTAAATACCTTGGCATGACCCTCGATGCTAAGCTAAGATGGAAAGGACACATCAAGAAGAAAAAAGAAGAGTTAAAAGAAGGCTTTCAGATACACATAAAAAATTTGTTAAAAACTTGGTTTTTTTTCTTATCTCTTCATTTAAAGGTAAAAATACTTCGAAGAAACAAGTATCGATGTGTTGATGTGTTGAAAATATTGGTTTTATAATGAAGCTAGAAGTAGCAAGAGAGCGCCCAGAATCAATTCAAGCTTTAGAAAAGTTCGTTGATGACGATTTGGGAATCCATACCTCCTACGACTTTGAAAATTTTATCAAATTCTATGAATCGGAGGTGTATCGCTGTAGTAAAAGCAAATGGCGGTCCAACAAAATATTAATATTAAAGATAGAACTTTTATAAATCAATAAAAACAAAAAAAATAATAAGTGTTTAATTTATTCCATTACTTTAACTCCAATCAACGTGTTTTCAATATTTTGGCATTTTTCGGGATTTTGCCCTTAAATTGCAGGTATTTTTTTCAAAAAATTACGTCATGTATGTATTTAAAATGAAACAATAAGCCAATTGCTTTCAAAAGTTTTGTAATTTTAGCAAAAAAAGACCAGCACTGTATATAACAGATTAAGCTCGTGAGTTTTGTTTTAAGATCTCGTTTACTGAAACCATTTGGCCTTAGTCAATACTAATAAGTAAGAAGAATAAGACAAACATAATTCATAAATTTCATCAAATTTAATTCTGTCTTTTCTCGGTCCTAATTTAATATTCTCTCTACCCGCTGCTTTCAATGTACAAACATAATTCATAAATTTAGAATTCCCTTCCGATTAATCATCTAACGAAATCGTAAAATGTTTTATCGTAAAATAATAATACTTAATACTGACTCACCTTTTCGTATATCTCAATAAAGTTCAATATTTTAATTTCTGAGCTATTAAATAGAAATTGAATTTTTATAGTTTTCAAAATAATAGATTGTAACAAAAGAAAATAGTTTCCATATTACTTTTAAAATTTAAATATTTTAATTATGTTCTCCAAAAACAATTAATCTTCTTATTAAATTCTAATTCAAAATAATATTGTATTTCTTTAAATTTTCCATTCAAAATAATTTCAATGATGTTGTCTCAATTGTGATTCGTTGTGTATGAACTTTTCTGTGTATGAGGTAACTCGGGAAGAATATTAAAACACAAAATACGTGAATTAAAAACGACCAATTAATAATTTTTCTTTTGTTTTATTGTGTGTATTTATAAGTATCTACAAACATCTTATCTTAAGTTTAAGTTTTAATTAATGATTATCACTAAGACTTTTTTATAGATTTTGAATTGTTTTGTTTTCATTCTAATTATGATTTTTTATGCTTTTTGGCTTTCCATGGAAAAATATTATTTACAGTTTTGTTTCTTTTCAATTAATTTAATTTCGAGTATTGCAACAATAATAATTTTGTGACACACAACTATGAAAACAAATTGTTGCGAAGATCTTTTCATTAACAGCTGTGTTTCTTGATGCTTGATCTGATTCGGTTCAGTTCATGTTTCATGAAATAACACAAAGCTGCTTACTAGATTTCAAATCAAAATTTGTGATCTAAAATAAAACTTGAATCAGGTTTTCCATATAAAATTTGAACTGATCCGGATCAATGGATGTCATGAAACACGGCAAATGTGAACATTAGATGGTATTGTATTCTTACGTTATGCACAAGGTGGGATCGATTGTGTCCACTTTCACAGTTTAAAAACAGTTAAGTTTCCTATCTCCAATTTTTACAACGTCAATTATTATTACTATTTTTTTAAATTATAAAAATATATTTTTATTTATTTATTTATTTTATTCATTCATTTTGACTCTCATATTATTTTAAAAATAACTTAACAATGAATAATTAAAAGAATGTTTTTAAAATCGTTGTCACCAATATTCTAAAATATTTGTGTGCGACTGTAAATAAGATGTTGACGACGATAAATTTAAACTTTCCATTGGCAATAAATCGCGTCGCACTGGATTATATTGGTCATCATCGTTAATATTATTAAAATTATTTCGATTATTTCGATTGAAAATAATTGATGCTGGTAATTCAGCGTTACTGCTACTGCTATTGTTATTACTATGACAAGATATATTATGACGACTATTACTATGCTGATGGATTGTCTGTTGTCTAATTGATGACGGTTTGATGCAACGATAAATTTGAATTAAACTAATAGATAGGATGATTCCGATTGTGACCCCGATTATTATGAATGTGAATGAATGCCTAGTGTTTGATTGTGGAGTACGAATTTCATTCCATTTTTCTGGCTGGGTACTATATGATGTTGCATTATTATAATTAGTAATAAAACTATTATTATTATTACTATTGTTTTTGGTAGTTTGATTTATTAAATTTAATTTCTCTGTATTAATTTTACTATGGTGGTGATAATTATTTAAATTTTTGCTGTTATTATCAGGATGTTTATTATTAATATTACTACTTCTACTATCGTTCGGATTATTAGTATTATGGTCATTTTCTATTATTGTTGTTTTATTCATGTCTAGTAAATTATTAATTTTTTTGTTATTCTGAGCATTTAAATGTAGTTTAAAATTTTTTATACTTTTTAATGATTTTATTGTATCAATTTTCGATTCAATAATTACATTATTACTATTTTTGTAATTACTGTTTTTTTGTTGAAAATTAACTATATCACTACCATTAATTTGATTATCAATATTGGCATTATTATTAATTTTTTTATTAATATCCGGTTTTAATTTTGATATAAACTCAAATTTATTTAATTGAATTTTCTTTTTCAAATTTTCATTTTCCATATTGCCAGCATTCGTTTCGTTATAGATACTACTAATGGTTAGGGTGGTTATTGGCGTGGTTGTTGTCGTAGTAATAGCTTTACTTATTGTGACTGCAGAATGATTGTCGTAATGTTTTGGCGGTGGTAAAATTCGATTTAATTTTAAAAAGGAAACTACCTTTTCATCAAAATTAATCGATTTTTTATTATAATTAATACATTTATGTTTTGGCAGGGTAATGTTATTTATTGTCACACTTTTATTATTTTGGCGTTCTGCTACGGGATTATCATCGTCGTCGAATGAATATATATCATTGTTATTATTATTACTATTTAAGAGTATATTACGACATGGTAATACCCATTCAGCAATTTGATTTAAATCTGAACATTTAATTGGATTATTATTAACATTCAATTCCTTTAAGTTTGGTAAATTATTTATAAGATTTAAATTTATGCCTTTCAATTTATTTAAATTTAAATTTATATAGAATAATTTTGTTAGTTTTGGCAATTCAGGTAAATATAAAATTTTATTGCCTTCTAGATTTAAGAATTTTAATTTTAACAATTGTTGTATGAGATTGCCATCAATATTTATTATATTATTATTTTGTAAATACAAATATTCAATGTTCGATGGAAGACTTATTGGTATGCTGACTAAATGATTATCATTTAAATGCAATTCTTGTAAAATTTCCAACCTTCCAAATGCATCTTCTTCAATCTCTGTAATATTACACGCAGACAATTGGAGTATCTGTAGAAGTGGATAGCTGTCTAGGTCACCGCATTGTATTGTCTGCAAAATAAAATAGAAACAAATCTTATCAACAATTTATATCAATTTATTCAATTAATTTTAGAGTTTTCTAAAGGTTTATTAATAAAAATTTGGTAAAATTATTGATAAAAATTTGGTATAAAAATAAATGGTTAATTGCAAATGTAAAAGTAAACTTTTCCCAATTTAAATAATATAAAGTTTTAATATTTTTAACAAGTTGATCTGCGCAGAAGTTTTTTTGTTCATAGCATGAGACTCTAAGGCAAAAGCAAATGCTAGCCGCTAAAAACTAGGTAGCCGTATGGAACCAACACTCAAGTCATCTGCGGTTCCTAACTACTGTTGATGCCTTATAGCTGTCACCAGCGCACCTGGTGCACTTACGTGCGCATATGCAGTAATTTAATATTGACGATATTCGGCTTTTCTTTCTTCTTAATAAATAAATGGTGTTACTTCTACTAATAATATTGCAATGCAAGTAAAATTAATTCTTTTTCAACGTTCTAAAACAAACTCTATATCCTTTAGAACCCTTTAGTTGTTTGTTAAGCATTTTTGTTAAAAAAATGCTATGTGGTTTCGGTTTGCCGTCTGTCCGTCTGTGTGCACGATAACTTGAGAACGGATGGAGATATCAACTTAATTTCTTCACTAAAAGTTCAAGCAATTCATGGGAATGATCCCTATTGATTTGGACATTTCTGTGTTTAGGGTGTTCGGAGATAAGTAGGGTTTTGTAAACCCCCCTCCTTAAAATTGATAGATTTTTATTTTTTATTCTATTTTTGTTTCATAGAGCATTTGAATGTGGAATAAAAATATATCTCGTCTGGATGTGGTTTTGTGTGGGTGGTGTGGTTATGGGGGTGGTAGGAGTGGTGGTATGGGAGGTAGAGGGGGTGGGATGAGGCGTTTTGGGTTTGGTGTGGGAATTTGGGATTTGGTGGATGAGGGTTTGTGTGGTTGGTGTGTGTGTGTGTGTGTGTGGAAGTGGGTATGGAGGTGTTAAAGGGTGGTAATATGGGTGGTGCAGTATAGGGTGGTGTGGGTGAGATGGGTTTTGGGGGTTTGAATTGAATCGTGGGTGTGGGTGGCAATAATGTTTAGGTGTGGTGGTTTGTGTTTATTTTTGTGGAAAAGCTATTTTCTTTTATTTTATAGGCAACAAAAATGCTTATAGAGTTCGGCTCCGAACCTTTCCCATCTTTTTTTTATGTTTACCTGCATAGAAATTTCAATTATTGAAAGCTCTTTTATGATTTATATTTCAATATTTTGGCTTCTGCATTATAAGCTCTTGCAACTTTTCTGTTAAATGGAATGTGATATAATTTTACTGAAGTCAAAATTATTTTCTTCCAAAATTATGTGATTACATCGGTTTGCTTTTTATTTTATGTTGCTCTTTTTATCGTGGGAAAAGGAAGAGCAAATTTCCCTCTCTTTCCGCTTGTTCTAGTAGTAAATAGTACATGTCCAAAAAAACACTTCATATTTATAGTAAGTATTATAACGGGTGATTTTTTTGTGGTTAGGATTTTCATGCATTAGTATTTGACAGATCACGAGGGATTTCAGACAAGGTGTCAAAGAGAAAGATGCTCAGTATGCTTTGACATTTCATAATGAATAGACTTACGATCTGCCACAACGACGAATTTTCAGTGAATGGGCCCTAGAAAAGTTGGCAGAAAATCCGCTTTTTTATCGACAAATTTTGTTCAGCGATGAGGCTCATTTCTGGTTGAATGGCTACGTAAATAAGCAAAATTGCCGCATTTGGAGTGAAGAGCAACCAGAAGCCGTTCAAGAACTGCCCATGCATCTCGAAAAATGCACTGTTTGGTGTGGTTTGTACGCTGGTGGAATCATTGGACCGTATTTTTTCAAAGATGCTGTTGGACGCAACGTTACGGTGAATGGCGATCGCTATCGTTCGATGCTAACAAACTTTTTGTTGCCAAAAATGGAAGAACTGAACTTAGTTGACATGTGGTTTCAACAAGATGGCGCTACATGCCACACAGCTCGCGATTCTATGGCCATTTTGAGGGAAAACTTCGGAGAACAATTCATCTCAAGAAATGGCCCGGTAAGTTGGCCACCAAGATCATGCGATTTGACGCCTTTAGACTATTTTTTGTGGGGCTACGTCAAGTCTAAAGTCTACAGAAATAAGCCAGCAACTATTCCAGTTTTGGAAGACAACATTTCCGAAGAAATTCGGGCTATTCCGGCCGAAATGCTCGAAAAAGTTGCCCAAAATTGGACTTTCCGAATGGACCACCTAAGACGCAGCCGCGGTCAACATTTAAATGAAATTATCTTCAAAAAATAAATGTCATGGACCAATCTAACGTTTCAAATAAAGAACCGATGAGATTTTGCAAATTTTATGCGTTTTTTTTTAAAAAAAAGTTCTCAAGCTCTTAAAAAATCACCCGTTACAAAGGTTCTTATGCGAAATTTATTATGTTATATTGATATGCTCGAAAAAAAATTGAAAATTTTTATTTTATTTTATACACAAACGTATCTTATATTTTACAAAAAGCTTGTCATTTTTATTTTGAAATTATATTGATATTTTCGAAAAGTAATAATTTTCAATTCCGTTTAATATGTGAATTGTTAAAATCAGAAAAATCTAACATTATTGTAACATTTTGGCTAAAGTATATATGTGAATCTGATTTATTAGATTTGAATTCGATTAAATAACTTTTTCCGGATGACATAATAATATTACATTTCTAATAACAAAAACTTTATGGTTAGGAAATTTTCTGAGTATTCCCTTGTTTTTGTTTCGATAATCCCATTTCAAATATATAATTTTTAAGAAATTTTCACAAACTATTATTAATTTTGAATTGGATAAGAGTTATTATTGTTTTAGTGGAAATTTCTTTTATGCAATATGTCTCTTGCTCTTTTTTAAGCATTATTATAATTGCTAAACACGCGGTGTTTATCACACTAATCCTTTCGTTTGTAAAGTACGTTAATTAAACAAAAATTTTGGATATGTGGTCGAAGAAAAATCATGTCTTGATTGGCCCTTGATCCTTTTGATATTGGGTCCTAAAAATGCTGCAACTATAAATATTTTGGTTTAGATAGTTTACCAGTAAAAGAGCAATCTATATACAAATCACAATTTACCTTCGTTCACTTTCGCTTCATCATTGTAAAAAAACAATAAAATTTGGAATATAAAAAACATTTATGAAATGGGATATAAACTGAATTATTTTTGCAACAATTTCAAAACATTTGCATTTCAACTATAGCTTCTTCTTGAAGCGGCGTTTAACTTCACTATTTCAAAGCTTGAATATTAACGCGGGTTTTACATCAAACTAACATGCATTAAATATATTTGATAAACTTTTTATGATTCTTACGACATCTAGTAGGCATAGTGAATACTCTAAATCTGTCAGAATTTTGAATTGAAAATAAAATCATTAAAGCATTGCAATAAAGTTATGTTTATTAAAAGTTCTGTTTATTAACTTTTAATGGAAGTAATAAATTTATGTATATTGTATGAACGAAAAATCAAAACAAGTCTGTCTAACCCGATGTCAAACCTAATAACAGTTACGAGTATCATGCATTTTACAATAATCTCTAAACTAAAAATTATGGCCCTTTTAACTTCGAATAGAAATTTTATCACATGAAATGGTTAACATATTATGCAAAGCTGCTAATTATCGCTGAACATTGTTGTTAGTTAAGTAAGTAATTGCGTAAATCTAATGATATTCTTTTGGATACGTATTCGTATAAAATATTAAAATTGAAAAAATATGTGCATGATATTATTTATCTGTCACAAATATTTGAATATCTTGACATGATTGAAAACTCGAGTTACCCGATGCATTCGTATTATAAGTGAAATTGCCTGCTGTAGTAAGTTTAGTTTTTTCAACGCTCACATTCTTTTTACTGTTTTAGCGCTTGTTTAATAAACTTTTGAGTTCGATAAGTTAATTCTTTATCGAAGTTTTTATAGAATATTAAATTCGCTAAAAATGTCATAAATCGCCTGGCTTTAATTTTTTTTTTATTTTTAATAGCTTAAATAAGATCAAAATTTTTAAAAATAATCTTTATTCATACTAAAAACAACTAAAAATATGGTTTTCCGATAATAAAAGTGTTTATCAAACAAAAAGTTTACTTGATGTAAAAGCCGAGTAAGTTATTTAGAGCATTTAAGCTAAATAGAAAATACGTTAGTGATAATGATCAAATTTCATAACCTTCATGCTTCAGGAAGTAAAAAAGCATTCTTTTAAATTGGGGAATATGAAATTTACCAGCGCTAACAAAAACAAATATTTAAATTCGTTCATGGAATATCAACATTTAATGGTTTTTCACTGGGATTTCGTAGGATATTTATTAGTATATCACGAAGATTTTTTTTAAACACGGGAAAATAATAAAGCCGTGTTTTATAGTTAGAGCACTATCCGGAGCCGAATGGAAAATTTCTACTGAAACTGCAGTTATTATTCACTGGTGTCGTTATACCATACAAATGAATAATAAAACAAACATTTATCACTTAAAATATACTAATTAACATTTATTTTGACATGACGTTATAAAGAAGAATTCATCTTACTGCGTTTTAAACTTTTATTGTAAGAATAAGTTTCTAATTGTTTCAGGGGTTTACAAAATAAATGTCTTTTCAAATTTCTCATTGAAATGGATGGCTTCCGATAAATAGGTAGAGCAAAAAAATTTTTTATCGATTTTTAACTTTAAAGTTGAATGAAAAATTTTAGTTTAGAGTTAAATAAATTAATTATTTGTAAAAAAAAACGCGCTAAATATAAGTTTTGACATAAAAATTGGCTGCTCTGGATACATCTATCGGGCGCTAATAAAAAAACACGGCATAATCCTACCTCTATTTACGAAATTGATAAACTAAAATACTAATTTGGTAAATCATGAATACGAGTACTTGCTTTTAAATAGAAAAATAAATTAGACGAATATCTGGCTATCAATTCCTTCCAAAAGCTCCTTTCATAATTTAATTTCTTCAATCATTTAGCTTAAATTTTAGAAAAACAACGGGGACCATTGTTGTTTCAAATTTAATTTGAATTTTTTTGTTCTTAAGCGGGTTTCTCGTAAATTGTATTTTTCAAGATACATATTTGCTAAACTACACCTGGATAACCGATTTCTGTCACTTTGCTCGCTCACTTTATAGTTAGCTTATGTATGAAATGTTACCTGTTTATAGTCAATTTTGTTGTCCATATCAATTTTGAAAAACTGATGTATACTAGTTTTGTTGCACTAAAAATAGTTTTGTGCCGGTGGATAGATTTTGACAAAAATCGGCTGGGAAAAATGTTTTGGAAAAGCTAGAGTCTGAAATTAAGTTTCATTCTGATCATTCAATCCATATTGGCTGAAGAAAAGCCATAAATAATTTGTTTGCACAGAAAAGCCACACTCATACAGGGGTGGACATTTGTTTGTCGTCGAGGAAAGACGTGTTTTTGTCTCTCCTCGAAATAAATAAATAATTTAATTTAAACGTGTTGTAATAATTAATTAACTAATAAATAAATAATATATAGTGTTGATGTTTAAATAAATAAATAAGTAAAAAAATAATAATAGTAAACTGTGTAATTTAATATGTAAAGTGGAATGTTTAACATATTGTATATTTGTATTAATTTGCGTGTGGTGCGCTTGCAATAGTATAGAATATGTACATAACAATTTTCGTTTGTATGTATTTTGACACCGTTGCTTTAACGCTTCATAAGCATTGTATGCAAACCTTCAATATGTAGGACTATTTTGATTCCAGATGATGTGCTAAGTGTTTTTTTCATTTTTCAATTGTCTTAACACATATTTTACTACATATTAATTATTAATACATATTTTTCCAAATAAGTTTTAATGTATATAAACTTTTTAACTCTATTTTGTAACACATAAAGGTGTAGAGTACTAGTATTTTCATGTCGATAGTATTATTCGAGTATTGTCTGCGCGAGAAAGTGTCCTTCAATTCTGTTCTGTTTTGTTACACTCGCTAACAATTTTTGTTGTTGTTTTGCGACGATTATTTTTCTGCTATTTCTGCTATTGCCATGGTAATTTTGAATCCTGTCTTTTGTTTTCTATATATATACTCATACGACGTATGTACGTATTTTATATTTTGCATGGAGATTAGTATTGGAGATGTATAGCGGGATATACATTTCAATAATCACCGAAAATGTGGTTTTGCGATGTTTATAAATAGTTGTTATATGCTTTTGGCTCTGCGTCTACTATGATTGGGTATGTATCTATTGATTACGAACAAAGTACAAGATCGGCAGTTTGTGTTGTGTACATTTCAATAATCACCGAAAATGTGGTTTTGCGATGTTTATAAATAGTTGTTATATGCTTTTGGCTCTGCGTCTACTATGATTGGGTATGTATCTATTGATTACGAACAAAGTACAAGATCGGCAGTTTGTGTTTTCATTTTGTTTTATTCATATCATTACATAATTGTTATATATTTACTATTTGTGCTTGTGTGTAAATACATGAAAAAACGATTGAAACATGGATTTTTGTTGTTGTTTGCTACCGAATGCACTATTCAAATACGCATTTTTGACTTTTTCATTGATTTCATTTTGTGTGATCAATTTACACAGGGGGCGGCGAGGATATGGTGGACCTGTGTTGCAATAAATTTTCTTTGATATTTATGGAGGAGTGCTTTGAATTGGTTTCGTTCATAATGAACATTGTGTTTCTTAGCTAATTTGCAGTTTTACATAGAATCCTTGTCTGATTTTTAGATGTGTATGTTCAAATTAGTCTCCGGTGAATATTATAGATGTTTTTGTTGAGGTTTGCCATCATATTCGCAAGAGTGGTATCATTTTTGAAATTTTAGGATGATCAGTCGTACGATGAAATTTTGAGCTATATGATTACCACGATACATTTATAATCTGTCATGGATTCATCACGGCTTTGTAAAGCATAAATGTTGTTGATTAGTGATGGTTACCGTGTATCGGGATTCGAAAATGACTTTAAGGTTGGCGTATGTTTGGTTTTCATTTGTGAAAAGCGGGTATCGAGCACTCCTTTATAAACGTTACATATTTTTCTTGGTACATTTTACTATGATTATTTATTAAAATGATTCTTTCAACAATTTGATTTCAGAGATTGACTAATTTTACTAATACTCTTTCATCTAATTTTATTCAACGTTTGGGTATTAAATTATTATATTTATTTCTTTTGATTGCAATTTAGAGTTATCGAGGTTTATCAAATGTTTATTATTAATACTACTATTCATTGCAGTTCCTGATGAAGCTTATATATTTGGTTCTAAAGAACATTTTTGATTACTACATTTTAGATAGTTTTTCAGGGATCATGGCATTTCTTTAATTAAATGGTTTTCTAGGTTGTTTCGGGAGTCTGTAAATTGGTGAAGGTTTTGATTATATTGTTCTGGGTTGGATAAATAATTATCGCTTCTTGTTGTTTTTATGATTTATTTAATACGATTAGGTGATACGTTACGATGAAGGATCGTACAGTTTTGCTAGCTACTTATTGTTAATTCTATCATCTTACAGTTTCGTGATTGCTTTAAAAGTTTTATTTAATTTGTTTAGGTGTTGGGGTTCTGGAGCTGTGCCAAACATCCATTATTGATCTTACATATTGCAGATTAGCTGTTTTAGAAACCATTTAAAATTAGCTATACGATAAATATGCTGTTGTGATTAAAAATTAGATTCCGATTTCAGAAGCAGTTAAAAACTTTTAATGGACAATTTTGTAGTATAGAGACCTCTGCTTTTCCAGTGGCTTGGCTCAGAAAGAGAATTTTTTTAATTATTAGTATTGCATCCAGTGGGTGGTATTTAATAATAATTATTAATTTAAATTTTTTATTATTTTAGGTCTTTCTTTTAGATTTTATTGAAAGTAGGTATTAACGGAAATTCAAGAAGATAAATTTGCAGAATTAAATAACAATTAATATTCAGATGACCGGAAGTTTTTCAGTTACATTATTAATAATTATTTCGTAGTTAGAATTGTGTCGTCATTGTGTTACTATAACCATCGACTAATTAGGCGTCTGTAACCGAGTCGAGTCTCTCCTTACTAACATAACCTTTCCTATCCTTCTATTTTGTTATGTGTAATAAAGGTGTACGGTGGGCCCCGGCCATATCTGGGATTACTTTTCAAATGACTTGGCCGTACATCTCAATCAAATCAAAACAGAAAAGCCACACTCATACAAATACAGCACCTTTTGAAAACCTATTTCTCTGATTTGGTAAATCTACATGAAACTTTGCAGTTGTCCCGCGGTAAAATAATTCATTATTACTCGTTTTATACTTTATTTAACTTTGTTAACCTTCACTCTGTGTATTGGAATCAAAATGACCCCAGTCGTTTTTAAAGTCGAAAAAACACACTTTTTGTCATTTAAATAGTCCAAACTATTGAGTTAGGTCAAACTGATATGTTTTACACTAAATTCAATGAAAATCGGGCCAATATTAATGAAATATTTGACAGTTATCATATATTTTGAAATTAACCAAGCACATTTCTGTGCACTGGGATCAGAATGACTCCACATTTTCTCTATGTATTATTTTATACGGAAAACCGATTATGTTTTGCTTATTAGTTTGTGGAATTTGAGTGTATTGTTTTTTGTGCAATTCCTCATCTAAATAGTGAGGGATGGAGAAAATGGATTTCCATTGGCACTATTCTGGTTTTCCCCGGGAATAGAGAATTTGGAATTAGTGACGTATTTGTAGCAGTTGGGAATTTTTTATTCCCCAAAGTGTATTCTGGCGTTTGGGAATTTTTTTTATTGGGAAAAAATAATTCCATTTTATAGCAGTTTTGACGTTAATTTTTCCCCATTATTTTTTTAGGGAATTGTAATTCGTACTTTTTCGAATTTTTAAACATTATTTTTTCTTACAAATATATATTTAAAAATAAATTAAACTTGTAATAAGGTCGCAACATGCGCTTTAGTTTATAAAAACCAAAATAAAAAATTTTTCCCCCAAAAATTATTCCCAGTCTACCAGAATATATATACAATTGGGAACGGGAAATAAATATTTGGGAATTATTGCAATTTGTAATTACATCAAAATATTTTCCCAATTCCCAATTCCCTGGGAAAGCCGGAATAGGGCCACATGTATGTATTTGTTTATTACAATTTACATTACAGTAGGTTCAACAAGAGCGTGTACGGCATAGCTGTACTTAAAACTATAGGAGCAAATATGGGCGGAGTTTAAATTGGTTTTCTATTGATTCCTCTGGGACACTCTAAAACAAAAATTAGTTTAACTGCAACTGTTTAGCGGATAACATAAATTGAAAAAAATTAGTGCGATTTATAATTGAAGCCGTTTGAAGCGGTGTTTGTAAGTACACATCCCAAAGGACCAAAAATGTCTGTTGCAAGTGCAACAAAATATAAAAAAAGTCGAAAACATTTGTACAGAAGAGGATTACACATTATTCAATGTACAAAAATGTTGACAATTTGCCAGATAGAGGCAAAATCCTAACCACTACAGAAAAGGTGAAACACTCGCCCTAGCCCCATGTATGGGGATGCTTCACCAAGCAAGGCTTTGGTAAATTAGTCGTTTCCACACGGAACCTAAACGCACTTTTCATGAATAAAATTTATTCACGAGGTTTGTTACCATATGTCCTTAAGTGGTTTGGAGCGGGGAACTCTAAATGGATCTTGCAACTCGAACTGGATCTTGGTTCGAATTTTAAACTCCAAAAGGGCATCCCAACATTGGGGTTGGCCAAGTCAGTCACCTGATTCAAATCCGATCGAAATTTATTGCCACTCGTGACGATTAAACTGAAAATCTATCACATAAAAAATGTAAGCGCTCTAGCGCGAGTTGTCCGGAAAGTTTGGTTGGCGAAAGGGGCCAGGAAATTATTAACAGTAGTGGTGACTTTACAATGTATTAGTTGATAGCGCCCAAGAAAATACAATAAACTTTTATAATAAAAACAAAAAAAATCGTAGCTTTATTTTTACTTAGTTTTTTCCCGTACACGTTTTTGTTGCACATACTGTATATGGGTGTGTAACGAAATCCCGGTTTTTAAAATCTCGATTTGTCAAAATCTCTGTTTTTTTCAAAATTCTGGTTTTCAAAATCCCGGTTTTAGAAATCCCGGTTTTCAAAATCGCGGTTTCCAAAATCTCGGTTTTCAAAATCTCGGTTCTCAAAATACCGGCTTTGTATAAAAAAACCTGATTTTTAGAAAATCTCAATTGAATTTTTAAAATTTGGCATGTGAGGAAAAGGGACTCTTAAATGATTTTTTGACAAAATTCAAAAATGAGTTTGCGTTAAAGTTCTAGAAAATGGCTAATAGGGATGCAATTTGGATGGAGGGATAAGTGCCCGTGAGAGTTATCGAATCCGTCAGTCTCTACAATTATTAAATTTCAAAATGTTGCATTAACAAAATATTTTTTTTTTTTATTAATATTGCAACACAAAATGTTGCAATTACAAAATGTTGCAAGTACCAAATCTTGCAATTAAAATATTTTATTAATTATTTTGTGCAATTAGATCTAGAAGAGAAGAAAACCGGGATTTCGAAAACTGAGATTTTGAAAACCTGGGTTTTGAAAACCTGGATTTTGAAGACCGGGACTTTGAAAACCGGGATTTTAAAAACCGAGATTTTGAAAACCGAGATTTTGAAACCGGGATTTTGAAAACCGAGATTTCGTAGTACACTCACTGTATATACTTATGATTACCATTATTTAATTTTTGAAATATTTTCAACGATATTTCTGTTTAGAGCGAGAATACCAACCATACCATAAATCTATGGTTGGTATTCGTTCGTTCTGACAATTTTTCGACCTATCATGTTGCTCAAAAATGACGATTTTTTTCGTTTGGATTTTTCCTCAAAGATTGGTCGAAAAATGACCGAACGAATAAACGCAACCCTGCCCTTAGTTATTGTGTAAATTTCGAATGAACTAGTAGATACAGTGAAAATAGTTCCCGCAACATTGTCATACTATTTTGTGTTTGTTTGTTGTGGAGAAGAAGAGACAGAACAGTCAACAGCTGCTTCACCATTTTGATAGTGTTCCAACTCCAGAGACATTAGGCGAAGAGTAAATTGCAAACGATAACATAGACATTGCGTTGGCAGCATTATCCACACCACAGCCCATAACAACTTAATCTATTGTTTGTGAATAGATGCTATTTAAAATAATTTTTATCAATAAAATTAATGTGGAAATTTAAATGGGGACGAAGTTATGAGCCCTCAAAGCCTAAATATTTTTTTTTTTTTTCAGATTTTTTTATTTATTTAAATTATTACAACTGAATACAATTCATCCAGTAATTTTTCTTTCTTAATTTAGTCACTTGTGAATGAGAAGACGCCCATTGGCCGGCTCCATTTATAGGGATTTACTGTAGTAGTAGTCTTTGCTTTGGTGTCCTTAATCCATTAAATCAATTGGTTTCGTTCTCTGCAATCGTCTTACTGCATGGGAGGTGTCCAACATACCACGAAGCTCTTCATTTACGTGTTGATAAATACGTTGTCCATGTATTACTGCAAGTTTTTTTATTTCTTCTTGGACCGTCGGGATATTTAGATCCCGATGAAGGTCATCATTCCTAATGTACCACGGAGCGTTAACTATACCACGTAGCACTTTGTTTTGAAAAGTTTGTATTATTTTAGTGTTGGTTTTCTTTGTACAGCCCCAGAGCTGTATTCCGTAAGTCCATACAGGCTTTAGCACCTGTTGATATAATAGCAATTTATTTTCGGTTGACAATTCCGAGTTTTTCCCGAGCAGCCAATACATTTTTCGATATTTGATATTAAGTTCTTCTTTTTTCTTTTTAACGTGCTCTTTCCATCTGAGCCTGGTATCTAAGGTCATCCCTAGATATTTAGCCTTATTTGCATACGGAATCTGCTGACCGTTAATGATTACAGGTTTGTAACTGACTTTTAGATTAGTAAAATTCACATGCGTGGATTTCGATTCATTGAGCCCGATTCGCCACTTTTTTGTCCATTTTATGATTTTGTCACATGCTTCTTGAAGTTTCGTTGTCGATTCCTTGATAGTGTCTCCTACTGAGAGAACTGCAGTGTCATCAGCAAATGTTGCAAGTAGAGTAGGTAAAGAATTGGTCCCAAAACACTGCCCTGAGGGACTCCTGCCGAGATCTTTTTTAGCTCGGAGTATTCATCTTCATATTTCACCCGAAAGTGGCGATTCTCTATATATGATTTTAAAATCATGTAATATTGTTTTGGTAAATCTCTATGTGGTTTAAAGAGTAAACCTCTGTGCCATACCTTATCGAAGGCCTGTGCCACATCTAAGAAGATACCAGAGCAAACGTTTTTCCTTTCTAATGTATTCTCAATGACATCTGTAAGCCTGTGAACCTGCTCAATAGTTGAGTGTTTCTCTCTGAAACCAAACTGATATTCTGGGATAAGGTTTCGTTGTTCTATGGTTATTTTCAATCTTTTGAGCAACAGCCTCTCAAACAATTTCGCTAGTGTTGGTAGAAGTGAAATTGGCCGATAAGATTTTCTATCATTCGGTGGCTTGCCCGGTTTGGGAATCATTATTACTTCTGCTACTTTCCACTGCATTGGCACATGTTTTTTCCTGATGATCGCATTGATTATGTGCAGTAATTTACGGGTCCCTTTTTCAGGCAGCTCCTTTATTATTTGCCCTGTTATCAGATCGTAACCAGGAGCTTTCTTTGTTTTTATGTTCTTAATTTCAGCTTTTAGTTCTTTCAATGTTACAGGCCTGATATCTTCGAAATCAGATATTCTGGGCGTATCAGTAGTGTTTTCGTAACTGGTCTGCCGACCTAGAGGTTGAAATGTTTCTTCAAGATGTTCAGCAAACAGGTCAGCTTTATCGTTCGCACTTCTAGCTCAGTTCCCATCGTTTGTTTTGATTGGGGGGATCTGCGTTTTTGGTCGTTTTAACCCTTTTGTTGCTTTCCAGAGGGAATAGTCGGTATCTTTAGTTGGGGCTAGAGAACAGAGATATTTTCCAATTGTTTCATTTTTCACTGCTTTTATGAGTACCTTAAGTTTGATGCACAAGTTGTTTAAGGTGGTTTTATCTTGCGGCGCACGTGTATTCTGCCATTTCTTTCGGGCTTTTCGTTTTTCCTGCACTAATTCTCTTACTTCTATTGGGTAAATAATGGCGTTTTCTTTCCTGGATGATAATTTGAGGGTGCATTCCCAAGCAGACCATTGTATGACATCAAGGAGCCGGTCTAGTTCCTCTTCTATTTCATATTCACTTTTGATTGGCACTTGAAGTTCTATTTTTTCCTCCACTAACTGCTTAAACAATTCCCAATTTGTTTTGTTGTTTGTTAGTTGTGGTGAATTTGTTTTTTCTATTACATTTTCACTAACCGTCATAATAACAGGAGAATGATCAGATATTAGACTTTCATCATTTTCTAAGAAGATGTAGCGTTCCGATATGCCTTTAGTGATGTAGAAATCTATTAGATCTGGGATTTTGTTAGGATCTGTTGGCCAGTACGTTGGTTTCCCTCCTGAGTAAAATTCACAGTTTGAGTATTGGCCAGCTGCAAGTAATTCCTTGCATTTTGGAGAGGTTAATCTTGAACCCCAGAAGGTATTTTTTGCATTAAAATCGCCTCCGACAATGAAGTTACTTCCTAATTTCTTTAACAGATTAATGTAGTCTTCTTTTTTTAGGTTATACCGTGGGGGGCAATATATTGCAGATATATTACAGGTGTTGTGATGACCAAATTTAACCGTCACGGTGGTTACTTGCATGGATTCTTTTTCTATTTTTAATTCTTCATGATGTTTGATATTATCCCTAATAAATATAGCTGACCCTCCTCTTGCTCGTTCTGCAGGGTGTGTGGTATGGTAACAAGTATATCTCCGGATTGATACATAGGAGCTGCTTGTAAAATGTGTTTCTGATATTAAGCATATATCAATTTTCTCTGTATTTAGAAATAGTTCTAATTCTTCTAGGTGTTGTGTTAATCCGTTTGCATTCCATATGGCTATTCTTAATGAGTAGTTTTGATGTCTGGTTTCTGTTCCGCAATTATGAGTTGAACTAGGTATTGCAGACATTATTTATTTTAAGCCTAAATATGAATCTACATAAATCATAAAAATGTTTTAAGTTTTGACATTTACTTATCGTAACCGTTTTAAATTTTATCTTGGAGTGCAATTAGAGCAAGCGAATATTGTGAAAAGGCAAGATATGTTACATTATACATATGTTACTTTACTGCTTAGGGAATTAGGTCACAGAAGAATTTTACAACGTTTTATGGCAGATTGGGGAGGTCGTTTGGAAGCTTACATTCCATGGGACCGATGTCCTAAGTCTCACGGTAACAGATATGATCTTTTTAAGTTTTTTTAAATTACACAAAATCTCACCTTTAAATGGTCATAACTTTTTTGTTTGCAAACGTAAAGACACGAAATAACTTTTATTTTATTCTGCAATGTGATTTTATTCTAAACTAATCATTATTTAATACAACCGGTTTAAAAAAAATGAGTTATGGGCTTCCAAATCCAAAAAAATCTATAAAAGTATAAAAAATTTCTACATTCTATATACATTTAAAAAAAAAACTAGCGATTGTTTTGAAATAACTCTTGTTTTAAAAACTTCTCTAGTTCTTGTCCTTTCCAACGGTACGACGTCTGAGGAAAACCGGCAGTTTTCATTTTCAAGAGTCTCGGGTGAATGTGAGGCAACATAATGTAAAAATGAAGAAGAATAATACAAGCTTTTGAAGAGGATCCTGCCAGGCACATAACCAACGAATGGTAAGAGAATACTTAGATGATACATTCCCAAACTCGTGGATTGGTAGAAGTCCTCACATGTTAGGGGTTCTACGTCTGGGGACCTGCTAAGCAATTACTGTATGCAACAAAAGTACAATAGCAATTTTAATAGCAATTATTAAGTACAATAGCAATTTTAATTGAAATGATAAACGGCGCATTTAAAAAAATGAAAAATTAAATTCAGCCTTACACAACAACCTTGGAGATAAGAAAAATGTACCTTGCATGCATACGGTGTGGAGGAGGTCATTTTAAACAAAATCTAATAAATGAAGTTGATTAAAAATTTATCAATAACTTCAAAGGTATATTCTTAAACCTGGCCCCGGCGAAATATTATATCTTATTTTGACTACAAGGCCAATGATTTCTATGACATGTAGGAAAGGGCATAAACTAGGGAAGATTATAAAATTAAAGTTATTTCAAAACGATTATAAATTAAAAGTTATTTTTTAGGATTTGGAAGCCCATAACTCATTTTACTTAAACTGGTTGTATTAAATAATGATTTATTTAGAATTAAATCACATTGCAGAATACAATAAAAGTTATTTCGTGTCTACATTTACAAACAAAAAAGTTATGACCATTTAAAGGTGAGATTTTGTGTAATTTAAATAAAACTTAAAAATATAACTCAGTTACCGTGCGATGGGATGAAAGCCTCCAAATGACCCCCTCAATCTGCCATAAAACGTTGTCGGCCCACCTGCAAAACACCCTGTATATGTAAGAAAATATAATATGGGTCTAAAAAAGTCTTACTAAAGAAGAAATAGCCAAAATGGATTTTATATAAAATCCAATAAATATGGCTAAAACAACAAATGTCGAAGTTGTGACGCCAACACCTGCAGTCAGTTGTGGAGGGTTATTAAACAATCAGATCACCTTGTCTGAATAAAGTTTATAAGGAACCTCTAAATAAGAAGAAAAACAGAAGTGTACATTAGATTTCTCGAGGCATATGTGTTGGCCTTGAAAGGAATCAGAGTTTTTTTTTGTAAAACAAAAGAATAAAGTAAATTAATTTCGTTGGTTCTGATGCGCTTTTAAGGTGTGGTAAGCTTTTTTATTTTATGGATTACTTTATGGAGATTCATTATTTCCAACCGAAAATGTAATCAGTGTAACGTGTTGATTGGAAAAATTCTAAATTGCATTTTCATTCTTGAAGGATACTTGTGAGGATTCCCATCTGGTCAAATCTTGAATATCTTTTTTCTAAGTAACATTTAGAACGTGATGGGTGCTGATTCGAAATGTTTACGAGAACGGACGATAATTTCAACTTTTCTACTTTTGTGGTAGAAATATTGTTAATAACTGGCCTCTTTGTTTCTGCGTCTAAAATAGTCGTAAACATCGTATGGGTGTCCATTAAAATAATATTTTGTCCGAAAAGCCGAAAAAAATTCTTAAACAAATCAAATTCACGGACGATTATAAAATTCTTCTTAATTATATGTGTTGGCTGTTACACACACATACATAGTGAGAATTACCTGTGGTTTCTGATTTGGTGATATATAATTCGCTAAATCGATGTGTTCTTGTTTTGTATTATCGGTACAAAGCAAGAGTTGTATTTTTGCAGTTTGGTCGTTGATACCTGATGAGTATACCAACTTTTTTATCAGTACGAAACCAAGCTGCCAAGAAGTCACCTAAGGGATTTCTCATTTTTGTAAGGGTTTGTGTATCTTTGTGTACACTATTGCCCTGGGGTTAAAGGTT